>VRYO01000638.1:15184562-15247237 GCA_009812075.1 Sialia sialis | reverse complement strand
TATAGTCATGAAATTACTGTACTGATTTCATACCATTTCTGTCCATCCCTCTCCTCCTGCTGCCAGATCCCTTGTCCCCTGCACTTTTCCCGTTTACAAGCGCAGTGCTTTGCCCTGGGAGTGGAGGACCTTTAGGCCTTTTTTGTCTTCTGCCTTGGCCCGGGGGCTTCCACACTGCCCTGGAGGGTGGAGAATTTCATTTTTCTCAGACCATTGTTCTGTAACACGCTGCAGTTTTGTTTAAATCTCTTTGCCTCTCAATGTTTCCTATGCTGAAAACAGTAAATTGTTGATATTTCAACCTCTCTACAGGCTACAAGTGAGTAGGACCCATCCTCAATTTAGTTGCTACTGCTTCAAATTTCCTTTAACAAATGCAGACTTGGTTTTGCAGAAATCAGACGAGATGATGTCAAAAAAGCATTTCAGTGTTAGTCAATTGAAAGAAGACATGATTTTAGATATTCAGTTTCAGATCAGTGTTAATAAAGTAAAAGAAAATTATTATGTGCATTATGAGATTTAATTTCTCATATATCCAGAATACTTGGCTTTAAAACTCTAGTCCAGAGCTTTGCATCTGATTTACTTTGAAGAAAAATCTATTAATGTCACAACAGCTACTTCTGTGATTAATTTGAAAAAGTTTTTCCTTGTGACACAAAGGAATTTGTACAAAGAAGAAAATAATAGATTGTGTTAAAGAAGTGCACAAGAAGAAAATAAGGAATGGTTTAGATTCATGTGGATTTGTTTAGGACACGTGCTAGAGATAATCTCTCAGGGGGAAAAATAGGAAAACTATGAGTGTGGTTGACAATTACTGCAATATCCTTGTCAGTCTGGGATAAATGACTCTACACTGAGATGAACAACTTTACTAGTAGTATTCTGTAAAGGTAAAAGACTGGTTTTCAGTATTTTTTACAAGTTAAAACATCAATAAGCTTTATAATGTCCCTTTAACCTCCTATTAATTAAAATTTGTGTTTAAAAGGAAAAATCATTTTTTTATTTTTACTGTGGAATTGTTAAAATTCAACTAGGATTTTGTTGCTCTTTTTTACTTGGGACTGCCCTAGCAACCAAAAGTGTTACGGGTTCTGGCTTTGCCCTGTAAGTATATCTATTTATATATAAATATATTTTTATATATTCTGTATATATATATACACATGCATGTGAAAAACTCTGCCTACCAGCTTGATTTCCAGTAGTGGACAGCAGTAAAAGCAGCTATCCTAGATGCTTCTAAGGAAATTTCTCCCCTTGTTTTATTAGAACAACCATCCAAAGATGCAGGTAGTTTTTTATTTCCATTTTACAGTAAGAGGCTTGAAGAGTTTGTGCAACTGCAGGTACTCAGATGGGACTCTCAGACCAAATTGCTCTCCAATCAGCACACACACAAGATGTAATAAAGGGCAGGGAAGAAGAAGGTGGCTGTTCTGGAGTCATTTAGAGCAGCTTGCAGTGATTTGGAGTGGGCTGGTTTTTCAGCTGCTGTGCTGGGTACTGGGAATTCTTAGTCCCTGTAAAATGACAAAGTAATTTACATTACTGGGAGCCTGCAATGAGCTGCCAGGCTCCCAGCCCAGTCTCCAAGCCATGGATTTCATCTGTCTGACTGGCAGAGCTCTGCCAGGTACTTCTGGCTGGGCAGGAACCATCCTGTTAGCAAATCCATGGAGTGGGTAAAGGTGAAAAATATCAGTCACAACACAAGTTGTGCTGTACAATTCACACAAGCTGTTGGGAAGTTCCACTTCTAGAAGAAAAATCTTAATTGTGGTCTTTGAGGCATGCACTGTGATTAATTGTAACCTCCAGTGGCTGGCTTGGACCAGAAGTGTGTGAATGGGGAAAAGGCTGAGGAAGTGTTTAGAGCATCTTAGACATATGCAGATATTCCAAATCATCATTTCCTTTATATCATTCCAGCCATATGTATTTTTATGGGCTTTTTTTAGTGCCTAAAAATCAGAAAATAACTTCTAATTGTTGTTTATGAAGCACCATATGGCTGTCTGTAATTTTGGCTTCTTGTGGAATGAGGAAAATGAAATTAATAGGAAATCACACTCAGAAATCTATTATTAAGTTAATGGAGCTAACAGCTTGTCCAGTGTCCTCATACAGATCATGTTGTAGCTGCATATAATGAAAAGCAACTCCTTATAAAACCACTGAGAAAATGAAGTGGCAGAGAGAGGCAGAGCCAAGCAGCTTCATGTGTTGGTACATGGTCATGAATGGCTCAGCTAACAAGCTGCTGGTGAAAATCAAGGGTACAGCATGAATCTTGGCACTTGCTTTACCATGTGTTCGAAACAATTAATATTTTCTTCTTGGTGGTTTATGAATTAAAGGCTCATCTCAGAATAAAAATCTCTTGTGCCATTTTTTATTTTCATTTTTCAAGCAGAAACTTGTTTGGTTCACCCAATGAAGTTGTTCAAAGTTCTGTGCTTTTTTTTGTGGCTTAACATTTAATAAGTAATGGGAACACTTGAAACTAATTTTTTCCTCTCTTAACCTGTCCTAATAGGCAGTGAGTTTTCAGAGCTGAAACTGTAAAGTTTGCATTATCTTGTTTCCACCAAACATTCAAAATTGAAGATTTTTAATACAATGGTGTGAAAAAAAAATACATCACAAGATGAACCTCTATAAAAATTACCAAACTATGAAAAGCACAGCAGGAGGTTTTTTTCCCTGCCTTATCTGAAACATTCCCTAAATTGCCTTTCTTCAGTATTTTTGAAAAGCATCTGCAGATGATGTGATGCTAAGAAAAATACCACAGAACAAAAAGATATCTAGAAAAAATAACTTTTTTTTTTTTTTTCCTTAGAAGTCTAGTTAATATTGGCAGGGATGCCAATTGGATTTTCCTTCTGGCTTTTACTCCTGGTGTCAGGTATCTGTTAGAAGCTGTGCTGGAAAATGATTCTTTCTTTAAATTGAGATCATGTTTATTTTCATTGTGGAGTCTGAGTTTCTTCTTCAAATAGAAAATACTTAAATAAATGATGCTACATCTCAGTGGTCATTACTGGGATCTTAAAAATCTGATCTTTTAAGTATTTTAATGTCTGTAAGTAGTGAAGAAGGTTGGGAAGGTGTTGATGGTGGTCATTGGTGCTAGGGAGGGGAAAATCAGGTATTTTAGTTTAGTTTTGGCAGGGTCTGGCAATCAGTATCCTGCTTCAAAATCAGGGCAAGGAATCAAGGGCATATGTAGAATAACAGCTCCACAGTAATACTTTTCAGCTTTCTGTCTTGAGCACTACTGAGGCAGACATAAATTCTTCAATGTGATCATTTTCCCATCCAGATGTTTCCCAGATAATGTCCAGTCTAGCATGATTCTCTTCAGAGGCTCAATAATTTATTTCAGCAATGCATTGAAAACTGTGTACTTAATTCCACTGAATAAGCTGGATAATGAATCAGGCTACTGGAGGACATGTCAATCCTACTGGGCTTGGCTCAGATCAGAATACTGCCAGATTTGCTATTCTTTTGTTTGTTTTTAGTTACGGATGTGGATTGATTTATTTATGGTCTAACCAGCAAAATGTGTGGTATCTAATGCAGCCCTACACAATGAAACAAAAGCTGAGGGAGATGAGGGTAAGAGCTAGAGTAGAATTGTATAACAAGAACTGTCTCTAGGAGAGAAATGATAATTTTGCTAAAAATGTAAATTTTCAGCTGAGAGCTGTTCAGTATTTTCAATTCTTTGGGTGAAAATGCAAACTGTAGAAGAGATTTAGGTTTGGAGCTTCATTAAGAAGTTCCTCTTGAAATGTGTCAAATATTTATGCAGGCACCCAAATGCCAAGCTGGCATCAATGTGTGCTTAGAATTGAGCAGATAACTGCCCGTTTGGTGAGAACATCTGTACTGTGTCACTGCGAATTGTTGTAAAGAGGAGAAATGACCACTGTGGTGGTGACTAAAGAAGTGAGGTGCCTTGGAGTGCAGTGCAGGCACATGTGGGTACCTGGCAGGTCACTTGTCCCAGCTTTTACAAGGCAGCAAGGGATGATGAAAGCCTTTGAAGGAACTTGGTCCTGGCCTAATATTGGCAGCCTTGCAGAAACTGGGTCTAAAGTTGATGCACACTGAGATTTCTCCCTGTTCTGGCACTTTTGAAGGCTGTTGGTTGCCCAGCCTCCACCCTGTGATGTCCTCCTCATTTATTTAAGCTTTGTCTTCCATTTTAATGCTGAATTTTAAGGATCCTGCTGGGCACAGCAGACCTATGTATGGAAAGACTGTGCTTTGCAAAGGACTAATCATCAAATCTCTACTTGAACAGGGTTCACCTGTCACTTTATGGATTTGCTAATATTTCTCAAGTAATGGTGGTTGCAGTTGTCTTTACTCTCTGCATATTTTCATATATGAAAGAGACAAAGTTTAGATTTTGTAGCAGGAAATCACAGAGGTGATGCACTGCAACAGGTTGTCCAGAGAAGCTGTGGCTGCCCCTGGATTCCTGGAAGGGTCCAAGGCTTGGAGCAGCCTGGGACAGTGGAAGGTGTTGGAATGAGATGGGCTTTAAGGTCCCTACAAGCCAAACCATTGGGGATTCTACAATTCATATTAACTTGCTTTTTTACTATGTGAACTCCTAAGCAAGGTTTATTTCATGCTCCATTTTTGAGACTATCTCCAACTACAACAACTCCTTTATGATTAAAAGTGAAGTGTGAAAAAAAAACCTAATATATGTGCCTCAGTTTTTATGTATTCTACACTACATAGAGTTTTTTCAAAATCATCTCTACAGTTCAATAAAGGATAAAAGAATTAGAATCAGTCAGAGAAGGCTTTGTATATTTTGTGCCTTACATATAATCAGAAAGAATGAAATTTTGAACACGTTCCAGGAAAGCAGGTGTGTGTATTGTTGCAGCAAGGGGCGAGAACAGTGTTTGTTCCTAATGGCTGCTTGACTTCAGCACTACAGATTGCATAAAGCCTGTTCCCTGAACTGCATTAAAAAAATCATGTTATGGTATTCAATCAAGAATTTAGGGCACAATTGATCTCCTTGAGTCTGCTAACTTTAAAATATATTTTACTGGGGGGGTGGGGGGAAGGTTTTCATTTTGACAAGGAAAACTTGAAATCCTTATAAGCTTTAAAAGGTAAAGGTGCAAAGAAAACTGTCAGCAGATTCATTTCTCTATTTTTTATAGTTTAGGGAAATGGGAAGGTAGAGATAACTGTCTTGATGATGCTCTGTTAAAACTGACAAATTTTTGAATGACTGTTTTAGAAATCTAGTCTTGTGATTTATTCATGTATTTTATACTTGCAAGGAAAGCAGGTCTACTAAAGCACAGGATTTTGCATCCCCAGGTTTCTCAGTGCTTAACAGAGTACCCTGAGAAGCTTCCATGGTGATATTGTCAGGTCATATGGATTGTGACTAATACAGAAGGAAAAGTCTGCCTGCTTTTGCAGCCTCTTAAAATGAAATCATCTGAAGAGGAGAAAAATAATTCTGGCTTGGGCATAATAGAAAGAATATTTTGAAGTCTAAAAGTAGAAAGAATGGATCTGTTGGGTGTAGTGATGGAAGAACCCTGGATCCCTTTGCATGGATTTCTCTGGTTTTGTTCAGTATTTACTATTTATATGCTGCAGGATGCCAGGGTGACTCTGCAGGTTACAGAAATTGCCTTTCTCTGTTTTGCCCATTGAATGGATGTTGCTTTAGAACTGGCAGAAAGAGCTTTTTCTCTCTTGTCAGTGAACTTCAGTGGTCTTCCACAAAAGGACAAACTTCTTCCTTTCCTGATTGAGTTTCAAACCACGTCTGCTCTCAAGTTGGTAAGCAAATGTGAAAATAGCCTTTTTTCTAAGCCCTTTGTCTATTACAGAGGAAATTTATGTAAAAAATAATGAGAAGTTAGGTTGAAAAAAGAAGCTGTTAAAGGCTGAAAAATATCAGAAATAAGATATCCCATGGAGTTTCAAACAAGCACATACAATGAACACTTTCAATATGAGAACTGTTTCTTTGGATCCCTGCCTCCATGTGCATATTTTTCCATGCATTATAGTGGTGCTGCTGGATCTAGTGAGGCTCCTTTTGCTGGAGAAGTAATTTATCAGGTTTAACTTAAATGTAGGATGTGTGAATACTTGATTACTTTTACTCTGAGAAGGTTTAAGACTGCAATATTCAGAGTGAGCTTTAGCTTAGCTGATTTTATCTAGCCTTAAAATTTTTATCACCGGTGAAGTGTATAGTAATGGCTATGAAAGCAATTAATAATAGTAGTGACAGAATCAAGAGGCTGACTAATTTATCATTAGAGATTTTAATGAGGCTTATAATCTAGCAATAGATATACAATATATTCAAAAGTATGGAATGATAAAAAGGATGATTTATTTAACTGTAATTCTAAACTAGTCTGCAAATCAAAGATTGTAGAAGGTAAGCTTGTAAGAACATAATTCTTTTTGGTGTTATGGAGGCAGAAGGATGAAAATAACAGAGGAAGAGAGTCTAAATTAAAATTAAAGGGAGGGAAATCATTGTTTATCTTCATTCAGAAGGCCTTTAAGCACAATAGTTTTGTAGATGTGGGAGGTATCTTGTGGACAGTTTCGTTTTCATCTCAGTCTGCTCCCTCAGCAGAGGGTGGGAGCTGCCTGGGATGCTGCATCACTTCAGTTCTCAGAAGATGGGCAGCAGTGGAAGTGGCAGCAATGCTTGGGAAAAGCTGTCTCAGATTTCAGACCAAGCTGCTGTAAAGAGACTCAAATGTGAAAAGTTATTATGACAACTTTAAGATTCAGTGTTCAGTGTGGAAACTAAGCTTTACTACAGTTTTTCTGTTATTATATTATGCTTTTATTCTTCTCCTTTCTTTCCTTGCTGGAGTAATCTACAGAACGTCTCTGCCCTGGAGTGTTGCTGAAAGGTAATAAGTGTCTGACAGGATCTTCCCTGAGCAGTGTTAAGAGGGTGGCTGAAATTTGGAAAATTAATTACAGCCATTCCCACCCAAAGGGAAGTTGGAAACTCATGTGGTAGGGGTAGCATTAAAAAAGAAGCAAGAATAATAAAACAGGGCAGATGAGATCCTAAAAGATTTCCCTACTGCTAGATCAGCTAGATGTGAATGGTAAAACCCAAAACTTATTGAAACTGGACCCTTTTAAAGCTTTTCAGGGAAACCCTTGGTTTTGGAAGAAAGGCTCTGAGCTGCAGAGATTTGGGAGAGATTATTTAGAACCTGTACAGGACACTTGAGCATTTGTGGGTTTGCATGAACGTTGGTGAGGAAACAAGTAGGAATGATATGCAGGTATTGTGGGGTTTGTTGGTATCTTTATAGTTCTTGTGTTATCCAAAATAAGGAATAATTGCTCTCAGAAAATGTCTGTAATGTTTGCCTTGTTCTCCTCAAACCTCATGCAATGAACACAGAACTATTAATCAGAGTGGGGGAAAACCCCTGGCTTTGGGAAAGGAAGCTCTGAATTTACTTCTGGTTTAGAGACACAGTGTTAAGCATGCTTGGGAGATGGAATTGGTTATCCAGTGAGATTCCCAGCCAGTCCTTCATGGAGTAATATTCTAGACAGCCATGAAAGAGATGTGGACTGAAGCCTGGATGGTGAAAGCAAAGCTTGAAGCTGCACATGTCCAATCACAGAAGTGATTTGTGTCCCTCAGAGCAGTTTTATCAGGTAAATACATCTTTCGGTTGCCCTCTCCCCTTTTGTACAGGTGGAGAGTTTGGAGCTGGTTGCAGATTCCTGTGCCTCCTCTGGCTCTTTTGGGATTTGGGGAGGAGGAAGTGCTCCACAAGTTCTGATCATCAAGTACAACTTAATTGTTGCATATAGGTAAAAACTTATGAAAGAAAGCCCTTATAAAATCAACCCTTGCCCAGCTGAACTCACAGCTAGCTTGTTGAGTTCCCATGAGAAACAAATTTTCAGAATAAGAATAAAAATACATTTGCATAACAGTCTATTCTTGTCGGGTAAACAGGTTGCACCTGCAAAAACAAGAATTCCATCCCATGAGAATCCACAAATAAAAAATAAAAACCTATGTAGAGAAAGATTCTTAGCTCATACATACACAATGAACTGAGTGGCAAGTTACTGACCAGTTGGAGTTAAACATGGTGTCTTTGAAAATGGTATAAAAATGGGCTGGAACATTAAAATGGGGCTTTTGGCACTTTGAAGTGTTGTTCCCATCACTGTTCTCTGCTGTTGTAACACTTCATTATTTCACCTAGAGAAGGATGACCAGCAGAGCTCTTGAAGGCAGTGCCTGCAGTGGGCTGGCTGCATCCAAAGCTCCTGTGTGTTTACATTTGGTGAGTGAGGAGGCAGGGCTTCTGTAAAACCTGGATTTGGCATGTCCTGGCTTTGTGCAGCTCCTGTGACAGTGGGTTACTCTCATCTGCTCTGCAGGGTGTGCTGAGCTCATTCAGAGAGATCAGGGAATCTTCCAGGGTCGCTTTGCTGCTGCTGCAGCACTCACTTTGGAGTCAGGGGTTTGCAGTGAACCCTACTGTGCTCATCTGCCTTACACTGGGGTAAAAATACACTGATGGAATAGTGGAACAGGCTCTGCATTTTTAAAGGAGGCTCAGGCAATAATTAATTTACACAGAGCCCCTGCAGATAGAGAAGCCAGACCACTGAAAGTCGCATGGTGAGACAGAAATTTGATTAGGAATTCATGTGAGACCTCCTCCCTTTGTTCCAGGCTCTAATTCTGTAGTGTGGGAGGTCTTGTCAAAGTAGTCCTGAGCTGTCTCTGCTAGAAAACCTTTTGTTCATAAACACGGGAGTGTGTGAGACCTGTTCCTGTGCAGCCCTACATCGTGTGTTCTTTACAGCAGTTTATTTTTGATAAGCTACACCACACTTCACTGTAATTGTTAACATGCCTAATTTGCAGCCACACAGTCGTATCAATAATAATGGAAAGTTGTTCACAGGTAATAAATTAGCATAGCACATAACCAGCAGAACTCTGCTTCTCAGTACATTGTTTCACGATCAAGAATTCAGCAGTTAAATATACACAGCAGTGGGCTGAGAACAAGCTGTTCATTTTTTGCTGCAAGCAGTACCAGTGGACCAGAGTAATCATAGCTCCCAAAAGCAGGACTGATTTTATTGATTTTAAATAGGCTTTCATTATAGCACTGAGCTTATTCCAATTGCAAGGAGTATCACTGCTGTTTGCATTCACAGTGCTGAGGGAAGGAGAGGTTTTGTTGGATGCTATGTAGAGGCTTTTTAATCCTCAGTTTTCTGTTCTGCCCTGCTGAAACACCTGAATTTATTATGGAAAAATAAGTGCTAAGGTTTTTTTTCCTGTAGTTAAAGTTTTTTCGAAATAGAGCCAGGTACAGTTGTGAAATTTTCAATTCTGAGTATTTTTCTAAGGAATAAAGGTCTTATTTATTGGCATCTGACGTAAAGACCATCTGTATTTTGGTGCCATTTTTTTAAAGGATTCTTTAGAAATCATAGAATCACTTTGCTTGTAAATGATTGCTAAGATCACCAAGTCCAGCCATTTAACCCAAACTTCCAGATCCAGCACTTAAACCTGTCTCTAACACCACACCTGCACCTCTCTCTTTTTCCACAGATTAATGTAAAAAAGGCAAATACAAGAGCTGCTCAGTCTGAGATATTAATGTATTCAGGTTATAATTAGTTAAGAACACATTCTGTTACCAGCAATGCGTCATTAATCTGCATGGAGCATTTGCAGCTATTTGTTGCTAAATTAGTGACACTTAAAAGCTGTCAGGTTTTTGTATTGTTTCTAATGATAAAATTATGAATCTGTGACTAAAAATCCACATATGCACACTTAAGAAGCAGGCTAGTTTGTTACTTGGTTTTCTTTGGAGTTTTTTTGTTTTTAATTTACACAAGGCTGGTCAGTCAGTGCCTGTGCACAGAAGTTGGTTGAAGTCTTAATGCTGTTGAAAATGTTGTACTGTACTTCATGGTGGTGTAAAGGCATGTTGTTTGTGATAGGTTTTGTTCAAATATTTTATGTGTGACCACACAGTCCTGCTTAACCATTTTTTCCAGTGTTACCAAAACAGTTAGGAAGGGTATTAATAGAAATTAGTTACAGCTTTCTGGTTTTAATGGGTTTAATACTGACTTTAGGTGCCTTTTTATATTTTTTTTTCCTTAACCTACAGGTGAAGGTGAATTACTTCAAATATTGTAGCTAATCCCACATTTTTGTTTTGGCATAGTATTTCATTATATAATTTAGGAATTCAGGCAGGAACAAACAAAAACTTTGTGTGAGCATTTCTAGGAATCAACTCTTTAAATAAGATGGTGACATTAAGTAGTGAATCAGCTTGGTGAGTACTGAATGATCAAGCCTAGTAACTGTAAAATGAGATCTGGATGGTTTATTTCATTTTACAGAGTTTGGGCAAATAATTGTGGAATTAAATTGCTTCCTGTTGGTTTCCTGCAGGGCATGAAGAACCTGCTGCACTGTGCTCTGTGAGCTGATTAGTTCTTCAGCTCTAATCTTTACGTGGCTGGGCTCACTTTTGTGCCTGTTTGTTTATGGGTTTGATAGCTGCTTTTCTGAAGTTACTGTATTGCCTTGATAGTCCTCTAGTGGATTATAAAAATTCAGCTATTAATTCCTTTCTCTGAGTTCATTTGTTGGAGCCCAGTGGAGATAATTGGTGCTCCTGGAACGTGGTGCTTGGGAATGAGGGTGATGATCACTCCCAGAACTGATACCACCCATCACTGGCAATCAAAGCTCACATTGTTGGGATGGCTGGAAGCTAAAATTGATTTAATTAAATGCTTACAGCATCTATTAACAGTACCATAGATTCTTTATCACAGCAGCTACTGCGATTTTTAGAGTTTGCTTCTGCAGGTTGAAAAGTGATTTATAGTTTTAATTCATCTTAATTTGTGTGCTTAGGAAACATTTGATATAAAACTTTTTGTTGCATTTAAATTTCCTTGTTATCTGCCCTGCTGTGGCATGAGTAATAGGGAGCTAGAAAATGAATATATTGGAATGCATGAAATATTTTCAAAGAAAATGCTTTTAAAGTTCAGAGAGATATATGTCAAATGTTACTGAAGGAGAGCTTTTAGCCTCAAGAAACTTGGAAATGAAACATTTCTTAGTGCAGTATCTGTGTTAAAATAATAAATAATAATAACTGCTAATACTGCATTAAAGTACAATCCCTGTATTAAATAGAATATTCATTTAATGATATTTTTTCTATTCTAAGGCTCAACTTTTTTTTTTTAGCTTCTGAAATTTATTATACAAGCATTGAAATGATGCTGTGTCAGAGCTTGGCCACACCAAAACTTGCTGGACCTCTAAACTTTTATTTAATAACCAGTAAAATGTTTTTACAGCCTGGAAAACCTGTGTGTGTTTGAATGAAAGTATCTATATCCTCTGTGCCAATTAAACAGTAAATTTGTCAATTTAACAACAAATTCTTAAGTTTTATTGATACTTGGATAAAATATTGTTGTCTGAGGTGCGACCTAAGCCAAACCACTGAAATCAGAGATTTCCACAGACTGCCGGAGAGGCTGACAATGAGCCTTTTCCAGCATACTGAATTATCTATTAATATTGGGATCTCAGACTTTGCAAAGCACCCAGCCCTATTATGAGAAATGTGCAAAGTGACAGTAGTTGGTGATAATAAACATCTTAAGGCACCTGAGCTGTCCAGGAATTCTCTGTGGTCTGGAGCTGCAGAGATGATGATG
This sequence comes from Sialia sialis, assembly GCA_009812075.1. Lineage (NCBI taxonomy): Eukaryota > Metazoa > Chordata > Aves > Passeriformes > Turdidae > Sialia > Sialia sialis. The sequence continues at coordinate 15,235,423 of VRYO01000638.1, read as the reverse complement.
ATGATGATGATGATGATGACTTGGTTTTGTTGGTGGTTTTCTTTTCCCTTTTTCCCCCTGTTTGACTCTGTAAGGATGTCAAGATTGCTTTTGTTTGGAATGTAGGACACAGTGCAATTGCTTTTGTCACTGTCTTGCTGCACTTTTGTGTTACTAAGAGAGTGTTGTACTCAAATTGCCAAAGATCCAAGTGATGCTCACAGACAGATGAAATGTTTTCTCAGCTCCTGCCCAGGCTCTGCACTCAACTGCCCTGATTTCTTCTTTAAGAACCACATCCATGCATTTCCTTCCATGTCTTCAGATTAAGGAATTGAATTTATTTTCCTTGATGAGCATTTTTCTGTTGTGCATTCAAGACAAAATATAATTTATGTTTAAGGACCATGTCAGTGTGTCAGCCACAGAGCTGGGCTGGTTTGTTGTGCAGACCATGTAGCATTAACAGCATGGTTCTGATCTCCACAATGACATTTATCCCTCTAATAAGCTGTGTATCCCTTAACTTCCTTGAGCAATTCTTTTTTTTGGCAAGGTTTCTTTATAGAAATTATGAATTTACTCTTGTTTTATTGCTCACTAGTTATAAACTGCTCCTTGTTGTTTTAAGAGTTCAATCTGGAAGTGCTTTTTGATCTCATACTAACAAGCTCAATAATTGACAAACCACAGAACTGCAATGTGTTTTTCTTTTACAGAGGCAAAGGAAATTGTTCTGAAGGCACAGATTCTGGCTGGAGGGAGAGGGAAAGGTATTTTCAATAGTGGATTGAAAGGAGGAGTTCATCTAACTAAAGAGTAAGTACTTTCAGTTGAAAAAAAATAGAAATAAATTGCTCTTTATATAATATTTAGGCTGTTTACAATAGCTATGGACTGTTTCTTTTAATATTTTTCAGTAAACTAACATTTTTTCCTTTGTTTGTAGCCCTAAGACTGTTGAACAGCTTGCTAAACAGATGATTGGGTACAATCTGTCAACCAAGCAAACTCCAAAGGATGGTGTGACAGTTAAAAAGGTAAGATTTTGGCCTCTTGAAAGTTGAAAACTGTTCAGCTGCAACTTTTCATTAATAAGCTGGGATGTATGACATAGATTTTTTTTCAATCCTTCTCCAATTCCTGATCAATTACATCTAATTGACAAAAAAAAAGTAAATGTTACTTCTTCAGTTTGCATATACATTTTGTTCATCAATTTTGGCATACCCACTGATGGAAAAATAAATTGATTTCTGCAATGTATATTGAAAGGAATCCTTTTTCATAGGCTCATCTTCCATCAAATACATACTAAATGGTGATACAACTGCACTATAGCATTAGCTGTACATGCTTATTGACATTCTGCTGACAGAAAGTAGATATATGGTTCCCTTTAGTAATAATATTATCTGTATTTCAGTCACCTTCTGGTCTGGGCAAGTGTTAATAGAGTGACAGATGAATCACAGAATGGTTTGAGTTGAAAGGGATCTTTAAAATTCTCTCAGTCCACCCCCCCTGCAATGAGCAGGGGCATCTTCAATCAGATCAGGCTGTTCAGAGTCCCATCCAGCCTGTGCCAGTGCCTCACCACTCTTGTTGTAAAAATATTCTTATATTTAGTCAAAATATGTCTTCTTTAGTTTAGAATCGCCTTGACTTACTGCAACAAGCCCTACTAAAGTTTGTCCCCATCTTTATTGTAAGCCCCCTTTAAATATTGAAAGTTTTGCATGAGATTTTTTCTCAATTGGAAAGAAGTGTCTGCACAGTAGATTCTTTCTACTTGTTGCAGATACAGACTGAAATATGTTCATGGTAGTGGGTGAGCTACCAAATGAACATGGGAGGTCATTTTCCAATGATGGTACTTTCTGCAAAGCACCAAGATTCACTTCAACATAAATGATTTGCCCTGTATGGGCCTAAGGAAGAGAAGCAAAGATTCAGCAAATTCTCCTTCAAATTAGCAAAATTCTATGAGTCAGGAAATCCTGGCAATTTCCTATCTCTGTATCTGTTTTTATCTCTTGCTTTGTTGGACTGAGCAAGAATACTCATACAGGTGAGCAGTCAAGAGCCACACTATATCTGATGCCAGGAAATAATTTAGCATGAGCTGTAGGAGCTGCAGGTCACATTTAATATCCTGTGCACAGCTTGGTGTATTAGCATAGAAGGGGAAGGAACACCTGGCTGCAAAGATCCTGTCTAATGAGGGCTGGAGGAAGGTGTTCAGGCAGTTCTTCTCTTGGGGAGCAAGGAGAGCAGATTAGCATCACTCCTCAGGGTTGTTCTCCAAAAGAAATACTATATATTAAAATAAGAGACTGAGTCTTACCATTAAGGCATGTCTGTCAGAGATCCTGCTAATACTAAGGATATAAGAAAGGATATACCTTTTCCATATTAAGGCACTCTGCTTGGAAAATTAGTATTGTAAAAGCAGCTTTCTTTTATAAGTTCTTTGTTTTTATTCTTTGGCCCTAGTTGGCCTGTCTTGAATACATCCATACAGAAATTTTTGTGAGAATGCAAGCCTGTTCATCATTGGCAGATTCAGTTCTGGGAAGTGAAACTTCTAATTTTCTTTGAAATTGATAGAAATGGGAGAAAGAGATGAGTGTTGGGGGGTTTTTGACATGAGTCATTCAAAAGATTTCTATTAGGATGACTTTTGTGCCATGTAGAATATTTCCCTGTGGTTCCTTTCTCCCCCTCCACATGTTTGTATGAATGAACAGTGGGTTGGGGCAGAGGTGAAGTTTAAGGTGAAGTTTGCACTACTGAACTTCAGATATTTATTTTGTTGATGCAGGATTGTGTACAACCAGGTGAGACTGTGCATTTTTCCTTTGCTGTAGAGTTCCAGGGAAACTGGTATTTTAATGTTTATGCAATGTGATGTTTTTCTCTGGGAGAAGCTGATCATCTGCTGTCATAGACTTTCATTCTGATTACAGAGCTGGCTTTTAAAAGTATGTTGGCTTTTAACTAGTATGTTTTATACTTTTTGGTATTGAGTTCTTGATTCTTAGTAATTAATTATAAGAGCATACACTCTGCTTTAAATTATGAATTTTGTAGCAGTTTGCCCAATGTTATGCTTATTAGGTAGAAAGCATGTTTAAAATTATGCACTAGTTCATCAAAAAGCTATTTCCCAGCAAAATTTTGTCTTTTTAGAAAGAATTTCTCCTTTACAAAGTTAGCTCACGTTGGGATCTTCAAGGAGGTTGGAGGAGCTGAGGAGCTTGGCTTTGTGGTGTCAGGATTACAAAACCAAATACTGGCATTTTAATCAAGGGGCAAACAGTAATATTGTTAAACATATAAATTTAGCTAAGTCTGAGATACCATTTAATGCAGTGGGAACTTAGTGCACTGAAAATACCAGGCAGACTCTTTGGGCTTGCTCAGGGCAATGGGGAAGATGAGAACAAAATCACTGGCATTCTCATTTTATTTCAAGGCACATGCTTTCTCTTGCATGTATGGAAGAGTTTGTGCTCTACAGGTGCTTAAGGAGAATTGCATTTCAGGAAGAAAAGGCATGTTTTTAGGGTTTGTGCTTTTTAAACTTCTCAGTGTTTTGGAAAGTTTGTGTGGTTTGAAACACTCCTGTGTTTTAAAAAAATTAAGTAATAAGCATTTTTCTGAAGGAAAAATAGTTATTATCTCACTTTTTGTGAGGCAATCAATGAGCTAGTGTCAAGTCAGGGAGTGGAAGTCATGTACCTTTTACATGTGTTTGTAAGAGAGGTATAAAAGGTAGAAATTTTCTGCAATTAGAATAATTATGAAACAGAAAATGATGATTTCAGCTTCTGTGCACCTGCTACAGAATTTAAAGCGTATTTGCCTCTTCAGGTTGATGTTTCTTAAATTAACAGCATTCTCTTCAATTCCCCCATAACTTGGAACCTGTTCTGTGAGTTTACATACAATTCTCTTATGGCAGTTTGGAATTTGGAGAGCCTGGCTATCTGTGGTGACAGTGTTCTCTTATCATGTCAACCTGAGAATTCTCTACCTGTGTTTTCTCTCCAAGCAACAACAGAACGAACATTTTGCATATTTGATTCTGTTTAAAAAAAGCTGTTGCAGTTAACCCTCATGACATTAGATGTGTGACTTAAACTTTAAGGTAACAATTTGTTACAGAGAAGGAAGGCTTGAAGTTGTCAGGAAGTTTTAATGAAAACTGATTTCCCCCCAGGACATTTTAAATATAAATATGATATGGTAAACAGATAATGATGTGTCATATTCTTTATCAAAAGCAAAACAGACAAAATGTGAGAAGAGTCAACAGTCTGTAGATTCAATTTCACTGTTCTTTACTGTTCATCAATGTGTTTGCATTAGCTCTGTAGTGTGAGTGATAGGTAGACTTAAATGATATTTAAAGACCTGGAACATCAATTTCTCTGGCTTTGCCCTGCATCAAACGGGGAGGGTAGTGAAGGAAAGATATTTTGTTGGGAGAAATTAGATATATTTCACAATCTGACAGTTTTTGCTCAAAGGTTGCCTACTGCAAAGTAGACTCTCAGTTTTTGTGGATTAAGACAGAGAAGTATCTGATGATTTTAACATTGTTAATTAGCAACAATGAGGACAGTCACTCTGGCTGGAAGTCACATTTGAAAATACCTGATTTAATAATCTTAGTTCCACCTGCTGTGCCTGCAAATGTATTCCTCAAAACTTGTTGAGTGTATTCCCATCCTAAGCCTGGCCCTGACCCCGAGCTGTGTGGAAACCCTGAACAGCTCTGACAAGATCCATCAGGACCAGTTGGTTTTATCTGAATTATGTCTAAAGCAACTGACTCACATTTTTCAGATGCATTGATGCAGGATATCTAAGAAGGTGAAAACATGGATGCAGGTAAAAAATAGTAGCAAATCAAGGATGCTTTCCCTACCCTTGCTTGTTAATTTGACAAATCTTGGCAGGTAGCCAAGCTGTGTCTCTGAAGTTGTCTTTTAGCATCCCTCTGTAGTAGACTAAAATAGGCAGATGCTTTTAAGTAGTACAGTAGTTTTCTGCATTCTTGTTTCTCCCCTTCACACTGGCTTTCTTTCCTTTCCTTTTGAACAGTCACTTATTTGAACTATTCCTTTACATCCCCCTATGTTGTGTGAATAAAGTGAGGTAAAAGTAGAAGGAAACAAAATTAATATAAAGCAAATTTCTTCCAGGTCGAAAAGACCATAAAGAAATTTCACCTTTCCTTCAATTTTGAGCACTGGTGGTTTTACTTGATTCCTTGTTTCTTATATATATATTTTTTTTTTCCTCTTGTCTAATACCTACTGCCTGGCAGAAAGTCCCTACATTCTTTCTTATGTACTCTGGAATAGGCTGTCAAAATGCAACTTGGGTGAAAGTATAGTGCATCTTTCTTGTTTATAGTCCTTGAACTATGAAAACCCCAGGAATACTCATTTGATGGAGCACCTTGTGCCAGGTAGGCAGAGTTTTAAGGCTGCAGGTATAAAAATGCCTCTTGGATCTGCTGACTGAGAGAAGGAATTTCTCCTTGTGGTATATTCAGTGATGGTCACTGTCTGCAGTCATTGCTCAAAACTGTCACTTCATAAACAGGCCATGTCAGAAAGATGTTGCCACTTCATGCTTCTTAGTTATTTAATATTTGGGAAGTGATTTTCCTGATTTCCACCACTTACATTGAAACATGAGTAATAATCGCTCTCTTAAGGAAGAATATAATGGTAATTAAATTGCAGAGGTGCTGCTTCACTTTCAGGTATAAAAGCAAGACTGTAGTGCAGAGCAGTACTACAATCTTTGATTATGGCATCTGTTATGATCACAGGCAACAATTATTAATGATCATATGCAGATCCCTTCCTGAAATTAAGAATATTTTGGGAAATTTAGTATTCTTATAGCAGAACAGTTTTTTGAGTCCTTTGCAAGTGTAAAACTACTCAGTCTCTGAAATTGCTTCAGTAGCTGTTGTTTAGCTATTGCAAAAATGGACAGCTCAGGTGAGGAAGAAGGTACAATCATTGTAATTCTAAAATGGAAAGGACCTTGTCTTGTTTTTGGGAGGAAGGAAAATTTGCAGCAAAGACTTTATATGGACCAATTTCTGTCACTTTTAATATATTGTTTTTAGATTCCAAATGTGGGATTTGAATCATCTTTCTGTCTGTGCTGTGGTGTCTGTCAGATACTGGTACAAAAAGACTCTGTAGCTTATAGTAATAAATAGACAGTAGTAGCTCTTTGGAAAAATAAATATCTGTGTTTCTAGATAATGCCAGTATCTGAAGGACACACACCTGCTTGACTCTCTAAACTGAAAGTAAAAAGCTGAATGGCAGAATTACCTGTAAACCCATTTTCTTAGGAAATACTTGAGCAGGGCAGGAATTCAGTGTAGAGATTTGGTCAGAGTAAGGGAGAGAACTTAATCCTGAGGGTTTGCTGCTGAGGAACAGCACTGCTGTGAGATGCATCCAAAAACCAACGTGCTAGTCCTCCTATCTGTGTCATCTGCACACTGACTCAGGTCTTTCTGGGGACAATTTTTTGTCTTGATAATCAAGAATTGTCCCAAATTATTGGGATAAAAAGGTCTGCAGTATGGACACAGCAGCAGCTCTTGGGAAAACCCCAGCACTGAGGTGTTCCTGGTTCACATTGCTCACTGCATCCCCAGTGAGAAGAGCAGAATTAGAGGAGTCTCTTAGTTCAGGAGAGAGCATATCTTGGGAAAAAGGTCAGGGGGTTGTAATACTGTAGTAAAGCAGTGAAACCAATGCGTTTTTTCAGGATACAAATATCCAACTGCTGGATTTTCAGGCAAAGCAGAAGGACCAGCCAGAACCATTGATGTTTTCTTCCCTCTGTCCCTTTCTAGGTGATGGTTGCAGAAGCACTGGATATTTCCAGGGAAACATACTTTGCAATTCTGATGGACAGAGCCTGCAATGGACCTGTCATGGTTGGTAGTCCACAGGGTGGTGTGGACATAGAAGAAGTTGCAGTAACTAGCCCAGAACTTATCTTTAAGGTATTGAAATAATGTTTTACACTAACAATTTTCCTTGCAGCTGATCCAAAAGATTATTTTCCCTCTTTCTCCTCCTATTTTTCATTCTTCCATGTGAAAAGGAGCCAGGAAGAACCATAAAAATAGTGTTTAATCAAATACAGGATCATACCTGTCATCAAGTAAATGAAGCATATTTAACATCTGATTTTACTAGAATTTTTCAATTAGAAAAAGATCTTAAATCTGGCTGTTATGTGATGTGTTAAACTTAATATCTTAAACATTTTATGACTGAGTTTCACTTTCAGGAAGGTACAGAGTTTTTTCACAAGTGTGCTGGTGCCAATCTATTGGCTTCCATGGCTGTTTTTCTCTAATTGACAGAGTTGTTAATTATTTTTTTGTACCTGCAAGACTTTTGCATCTGAAATACAACTGTTGTAATTACTTTCTTAATGATGACTACACTGAAGTATTTTTTAAGTTACTGTGGCAATATAATGAGCAGACAAGCTATTCGGCTGAGAAAATAATTGATACAATCAAGTGTAATTATTCAAAAAATTGTAAAAATATTTAATGTGTATTTAAAAATTATATAAACTTCACAGTGTTACTGGGCAGTGACACTCATTGCCTTGAAAATATTCCAGAATATGTCATAAAAATTAACAGACTAAATATTCGTCAATGCCATCTGTACAGTAATTAAAAGTGAAAACTGGTGTCACATTGTCTTGTCAGCGTGCCACCCTGAAGAATTATATATTTTTTGGAAGGACTGTTTCACAGTCAGTGTGGTAATTATAACATCCCCTATAGGCAGCTGCTATATCCTCAGTCTTGGGGAGCCTTGGCAAACAGCCAGGCTTTAATTACTAATTTGCACATGTACACTAAGTGTTTTCCTTTTGAAGTTATAAACCTCCATTCTGATGGAATATTTAGTTATATTTATGCATGTTACTGTTGCAGGAGGAAATAGATATTTGTGAAGGCATAAAGGATCATCAGGCGTTGCAGATGGCAAAAAATTTGGGATTCCAAGGACCTTTGCAGCAGAAGGTAACTTGACTCCACTCACTGAGTTTAGGCTGAAAACTTTTTAGCACAGTTCCATGTTAAATGTTTTCCAAAAGGCCAAGCGTCCACTAAATCAGAATAATTTTGGACATTCTAAATACTAAATTGCACCTTTGCAATTTTCATTAGGCTTTAGCATTTTCAATTAGCTCCTTCTAGTTATAAAGTAGGGGTCCCTAGTCTTTAAAGCAGTCGATGGCAGCATGCTGTCCACCTTGTGGGATTCCTTTGCTTTCAGTGGAATTCCATTGGAAATCCATGAATGGCATGGCTAGAGCTGCTTTGGAAAATTTACTTTAATATAGGGAGAAATAAAAGTGTATCTGGCTTTGTGATTGAAACCTTTTAATTTTTTTTATTCATCAACTGAAAAACAAAAGGCTGCCAGCATGTTGTATTTTCAGTATCTCTTTTCTACAGGTATATATATTTTGTATGTATTTATTTGCCTTTATGCATCACTTTGAGGAAAAGAAAAGAGAGCTCATTTCAGCTTGCCTGGTTCTTTTCTGTAGTATCAAACTGTCATTTTTGTAGAACTCCTTTATTTTTAATTCAGCAGTTTTAATTATTTTCTATCCTAACATGCAATTAACAAATGCATAATGATTAAGTTGATTAACACACATTTGAAGATTTAGTTGTATATCTAATGAGGAGGAATGATTATGTAGAACCTTTCAACCCTTGAAGAGTTCTGGTACTTAATTAACAGCAAATATGTATGGACTTTTAAACAACACATTTAAATAATGCTGCAGGAATGCATTTCTTTCCTCATGCTGGCAACTAAAAGGAATTTACTGAAGCATAAGGACATCATTTTTATCCAGACAAATCCTAGTATTTACTTATACATTCTCTAGTCCTAGGCTGGGATTTTCTGCTTGGAGAGGCTCAGTTCTTACAGACCCTGAGAAAAAGAAGCGTTGCCATTAAGCTGCCTGATTCAGAGAGGTGCTGAAAGATGGAGCAGCCCTTAATGAAAGTGAAGGCATTCTGGTATTCTGGTGCAGGTGCAGCAGAGGGCTGTGGCAACAGCAGCTTTTCAGGCTGCTCTTGGGGTCAGCCTGAGGGTTTGTGCCAAGGAAACTGCTGCACATTTACAACTGATATACGTAATTTCACGACTATGAGGCACACCCTTTTGACTGAAATTATAATTGGAACCCAGAAGTGCATTTTATACACTGGTGTGCCTTATATATGGAGAAAGTTCGGAAATTTGCCAACCCGGAAGCGCGAGCCATGCCAGCCAGGGGCGGGCAGGAGTGCCGGGGCCCACAGCACGGGGAGGGCACCTGGGGCTGCGTTTAAAGGCTGCGCCGATCCGTGAAAAATGTTTGCAAATTGAGCACCTGCCAGTAAACCCCACGATCGCGCGATTCCGTTACTAATTCGTTACTTTGTTGTATGTGGATCCTCACTTTAAAAAAAAAACAGTGCGCCTAATAGTCTGGTGCGCCTTATATGTGGACAAAGTTCAGAAAATTGCTAGCAACCCGGAAGTGCGCCTTATACTCCGGTGCGCCTTATGCGCGTGAAGTTGCTTGTTTTTTCAAGTCAAACCCACTGAGAATGCTTCAACTGATAACTCTTGAGCAGGGAGGGCATGCCAAGCAATTTGTGCTACTTTCCAAATCAGAGTGGTTTGGGTTGGAAGGGACCTTAAAGACCCTCCAGCTTCAACCACCTTCCCTGGGCAGGGGAACCTCCCATAGATCAGGTCACTCAAGACTTCATCCAGCCTCTCCTTCCATGGAGGCTCCACAACCTCTCTAGGCAAAACTGGGATTGGGGTTGAGTCTTTCCAGTCGTAATGTTTTCTTTTGTATGGCTACCTTGTAGGGGAAAGCTACTTATGCTTCCTTTATTCTAATTCATTTTACTTACCAGGAGAGGTGCCAAGCATTTTTGGGTTGGGTACTTCAGTTAGCTGATCAATAATGAGGGGAAATAATTGAGTGGTTTCTTTATTAGTGCACTTCATGTGCAAACTTATTTCAGCTAATAGGTTCACAGTGTGTAATGAACCAAAGGGATTTTTTAATACACATTCATGTTGCTGCTTTTAAGTAGTTCTATTAGTGGAGAAAAGAACAAAAGACTTGGAAATTAGTAGTCAGTGGTGGTACTTTCAACCACGAAGTCCGGCATGGAGATAGATGGTGAGGGGTAATAGGGAACAAGAGAGTATCTTGTAATGAGTGAACAAGCTTCAGATGTAGGTTCTTGAAGAAAATACTTCAGAATGATGCAGGAAGGAGAAATAGATATTTTTTCTGAAGTCACCAGAGTGCACAAACTGTTTTGTGGTTTCTGACTTTAGACTGATTAACATGAATGCAACTCAGATCTTGGTGTACCAGAGAATTCTTCATTATTTTGGTGCTGAGCAGTCACTCCCCAATTAGACTTGTCATAGTAATTGCACTGCCTGTTTTGTAGAAAATCTCCAGTTCGTGTAGTCTTTAAACACACATTTACTAAATGCTACACACTATCATAACACTATTATAACAATGTAAGAGACTGTATGAATGTGGTTAAGAAAATAGAAATAAAAGCAGTAATTATCTAGAATTACGGTGCAATGTAATACATTAAAAATTACCGATAATGGTTTACCTTTGCCTTGAACTTCTATTTTTCTGTTTGGTAATTGTAAATCATTTAATCACATTTAGGCAGCAGATCAAATTAAGAAGCTGTATGATCTTTTCTTGAAAATTGATGCCACTCAGGTTGAAGTCAATCCCTTTGGTGAAACTCCAGAAGGGCAAGGTAAGAAATTTAAGGAAACAAATGAATGCAATATAATTCTTTATTTATGCAAACTATAAATGAAATTGCATAGGAGGATGTAGCAGCAGCTTTGCATTAATTTCATTTTGTAATATAATTTAAACAACATTCATAAATATTCCCTTGGCAGATTTTATATTTCAATGCCTTTTGTTGTTTCATCCAGATACTGGGAGAATTGGCTTTACATGTTCTGCTTGGTGAGAAACAGCAACATTTTCTGCTCTTCTGCTCGTGTACAAAGTTGGGAGTTTCTTGATTTGATTTTGTGGGCATTTCTGGGGGGCGGGTTTTGTGTCTGTGTGTTAATGCTACTAGAATTACTGAGATTGTGTGGAAAGAGACTTGTTCTTTTATGTTTACATTCATATGAGTAATTTAAATCCCATAGTGCTTGACTCTGCAGTCTGCTAGAGCACAGGACAAATTTCAGCTGAGACAGACACTTGGCTACATCCTTTGGGAAGAAAAAGAGTCCCTGATCCTCCTGCACCACAACTACAGGGCTGAGGAGATCTAGGGTAAAAATAAGGAGCTAAATCAGCTTTCACTTCATTATAATAGCTGGCATTCCAGCTGAAACCTTTCCTTCCATTTGTCATTTTTGTCCAAGTAACTCAGACAAAGGTGAAGAGGGGAGGAACTAAAGGTGCAGCGGGTTATTGAAATATGGTGAGGATGATCCAGGGGCATCAGTTACCTCCTCATTGCTCCATTTTACTGAGGTGCTGATGGCTTATTTGGTGTAAGTACCAAGAGGGGAAATCGGTGTGCAAGTGAGGGAGAGGACAGTAAATTCTGAGAAGAAATAGAATGTGGTCCTTAAAGATTGGAAAGAACCATGGTGGTCCTGGCTTTGCATCCTTGCTGGAATTCTGTGAGAGAACACTGTGCAAATAAAGATTTGGATAAGTTACCAAATGAGCTCTTCTGGAATGGCTGTGCATGTTTAGTGAGAAGGGCTCAGTCTGAGGGGTGTGGGGAGTTTCTGTGCTGTTTTTTCTGAGGTTTTTCCTGTGTGTTTTGCATTCAGAAAGCTGAATGAAAGTGGGTTTCAAGCTGTGAAAGACATCTTGCACTGGACTCTCCCTGTGCTTATTCCTTTTTTGCTAGCAGTTTCTTCACCTGCAATGTCTTAAAGAAGAATAAAGATAAAACAAATGGAGTAATGTTTGAGTAGCTTAATGCAGCTCTTCCTAATGATAAAATATAAGTCCCTGTATGAAGCCCATTATTCAAAGCAATGGATAAGGTGGATTTATTTCTTGATGTGTTTTTTATTTCTCACTTGTCTGGTTTTCCATCAGGTTATATGTATTTACTTGTTTAATATCCTAGCAAATTCTTTGTTAACACTAGTGGGTCAGAGGCCTGAAAATTCCCTTTTTTGTTGTTTATTTTTTGTTTTGTTTGCTCTCAATGTGAACTTGAATTGGTAGATGACAAAAATCCTACACTGCTAACAAAAACAACAGAAGTACTTCATGAATACAAGTGTTGGAGCATTCTTTGATATTTGTTTGGAAGAAAAATCCATTTGTATAATCTATCGTGCATGTAACAATATGCTTTTGATAGTGAAAATGGTTTGATAAATATTAATACATGTTTTTGCTGCTACTTTGTTCAGCATGGCCTTTGTTAAAGATGAATGTTCTGTGGAAATGAGTTTCTATTAATGTGACATGGAGGATGTTTGTGTGTAAGGTAAACAGAGCTCTGAAACTGCAGTTGTACTCTAGCTTTGTGTGGGTTTAGCAATTTAAGCAGTGGAAAGCTTGAAGAAGAAAAATATTTTCATATTTCATTGCTAAAAAAATAATTAAAGCAGCTCTGGTGCATTAGAAGCATGTTAGGAGCTGCAGGAATTTCTGCTTTTGGCACATTCCCACATGATGATTGGCCAAGTAAGGTCTCGACTCTTCCAAGAGATTTATTGTACACACTCATGAACAATTTTCTGAAACATCAGTCACTGAAGTGAAATTTTATAGTTTTAATTTAATCTGTTATCAGTTACAAGTCAAATATTAAAAAGAAATTAAAAATCAACATCAAAAAAACAAAACAAGAAAACCCAATGGAAATCAAGATACACAGCTGAGACTCTCCTACTTGTTTTGTTTGCTGCTTCCTTAGCTACTTTCTCCTAAGTTAAGAAACTGTGTATTTAACAGAGTTACATTTCCACCAAACAAGACAGTGTGTTTTGTTATTTTAATTGATGAGTATCTATAGCAAAGAGTGAAATTGTCCTCTTGTCATTGACCTCCAGATGTGTGCAGTGCTCATGGACCCGTGCACATGTACCATGGACGTGTCCCAATGGCAATGTGAATAAAAAAACACCAGCAGATAGAAAAAACTATTAGAGTTTTATGGACACAGCATTTAAAGGCACTTAAATTTGATTGGTTTGCCTTGAGAAATCAATTATGCTTAAGTCAGTAATTATAATCTGAACATAGTACAAGGGAAATTACTTGCAAAGTAATATGATAAGTATATAGTCTTACATTTACTTAGAACATTTTAATCTAATGAGGCATTTGCCTATGCAAACCCATAGAAATAATGAGTTAGAAAATAACACTCTATGGGCATTGCTGTTACTGGGGTGTTTATGTGAATTTTGTGGCTGCTGGCCAGTCCTTTGTACCTTTTATTTAATGTAGTCAGATTTAGCAACTTCTTACTTTGTTTTTACAACCACAGTGGATGTTGATATAGATGAGAAGGTTTGTATTTACTTTATTAATTTTCTTTATTTTAAAGTAATATTTTGGCCATTTTTAACATACTTGGCTTCAGGTTTTTTGAGCTCTTTGATGCAATAATGCATGTATGGTTAATAACATCAGAAATTCAAAATATGAATGACTGCATGTTACCACACGTGGCTTTGGGTTGGTGTTACCTGTTCATTGTTTATATTCTTCCAAAATATGCAAGGCAAACTCTCCTGTGTCATTTCTGCAGCCCACCTGTCCAAATCACAAAAACTCATAACATACAGGAACTTTATTTGTAGCAAACACAGAAGATCTTCCTGTGTGGTGTGGAGATCTTGCTGTGCCTTTTCTCAAGAGAGGATTTATGGAAAACCTCTCCTTTCCTGCAGGACTCAGGGTTAGAACTTACTTCAGCTGCTCCTGTTTCAGAAGCTCTGGCTGGCTGTAAACTCTAAATGCCTGGATGTTGTTTTATTTTCTTCTCCAGTTGTTTGCTTCGATGCCAAGATAAACTTTGATGACAACGCAGAATTTAGGCAAAAAGAAATATTTGCCATGGATGACAAGTCTGAAAATGAGCCTATAGAGAATGAAGCTGCCAAATATGACTTAAAATATATAGGACTGGATGGAAACATTGCTTGCTTTGGTAAGAACAAATATATCCAAAAGGCATTTCAATACAAATTTACACTTGTTCGGTGTATAGACTTTGTTCACATCTGGCATTCAGGCCACCCTTGACAGAATTTCAGTCTGTGAGTATTTCTGCAATTTTGTCTGTCCTTCCACAAGTTCTTGCAGGAATGAAACTAAAATTGTGTGGGAACAGCACACAGGCAGGGCAGGAGTGTCAGAGATGAGGCAGGATAAGCAGTTTCAGTTTCTGTGTTTTTAACCAGATTGATCTTTCCAGTAATTAAAACAAAACAAGAAAAGTCATCAAAACCTAATCATTAATTTTAAAAAATAAGACTGTGTTACTTAAAAGACACTTAAAAGTATGTTTATATAAATGTGACATTCCTAGTTACAAGTGAATATTAAACTCCATTTTCCTTTAAGGAACGCTGCTAAAGAATCTGCTTGGAAATGGCAGGTTTTTTTATTTTCATGAAGGTTTTGTAGAACAGAAATTACTCTGCTGTTTAGTAGATATAAGTAGAAAAGTCAGCTGTAGTCTAAATAATTTTCATTTTGTACAAATTCTTTTAGCCAATACAACATTTTGTTATTAATCTAATTGAATTAGGTTTTTTTTTTAAGACTTGGTGAGAAAATGCCCAGCATTTATATTGGCTCAGATGTGTATTCCAAACACAAATCTAGAAGATTCTGATAATGTGTTGCAGTCGATTCAGTAAGTGACAGTAAGACTTCAATCTCAATTTAAAAAAAGAACGAACAAAAGATACCAAACCCCAAATTATAAGTGCCAACACAATGCTATTTTTTTTAGTGGTCTGGGTTCTGAGTGACACAGGAGCCTTGGTCCAACAGGAGCAACATAAAGGGGACACATAATTCTCGTCACTTTTTCCCAGTTTAGAAATTCCTACCCTTGGAAATGCTTCTAGACTAGTGCAGCTCTAAAATAAAAGGTAATTTCAGGAACATCTGAGGTCTGTCCCCAAAACTGAGCTATCTGTGATGCACTAATGCAAAGCATCCTCTGCTGTCAGAGTGATGGGACAGCAGCTTAAAGAGTCAGTTTGTCCTTCACATCACTATTGCCAGAAGTTTTTATATCTTTATTTTTAATAAAATCAGAATGTTCTGCATTGCCACAATTACTATTCCAGTGCTCAAACATGTTCAAAGGAAGGTGCACATCTAAGCCCTTAAAAATCCTAAATATTGGTGTGTTTGCACCAGATTGGATATCCTTGAATAGCTGCTAGTGTAACATTTTGAGCCGTGTTCTGGGGTTGTGCTGATGCATTTGAAGCCATTTCACAAATCTTATCTATGTGAATTAGAATCATTTGATGTTTGCAATTGCAGTCAATGGAGCTGGACTTGCAATGGCAACATGTGATATAATCTCCCTGAATGGTGGAAAGCCAGCCAACTTCCTGGATCTGGGTGGAGGTGTGAAAGAGGCACAGGTCTATCAAGCATTCAAGCTGCTGACTGCTGATCCAAAGGTAAAAATGTTGGGTTTGGGCTGGGAGCTTCCCTGGGTGTCAGTAGGGCTGAGTAGGACCATGGACAGTGCACAGAAAAACCCAGATCATAGTGAGTTCCTCAAGGGCTGATCTGGGAGGAAAATTAATTCGATATGAGCCACTGGGCAGACTTTTCAGCTCCTGGTGAACTTTCTCAAGGCAGTTCAATGCAAAAGTGCAGGTGTGCTAATGCTGGGCACTGCAGTGCTGAACTCAGAGCATCTCCCCCCTAGAACTGAATTTGTGAGACTTAGATGCCTAAAATATCATTCCAAATGGTGTAGTGCCACGGTAGACTGAGGAGAAAAATGGGAAAATTAAGCAAATAGCTCATTCTAAGGGCTGATTTGTACTCTTCTAAACTCAAGGTTTCCAAAATATCTGACTCTGCACTGCAGGATAATCTGTATTTAATTAACATTCCCAGGCTGGAATCGTAGCCTGGAACATTCTTCTGCAGATGGAGTTGCAGTTGCTCTTTTCTCTTCTGAACAAGAGGAGAAGACATTGGTGTATGTGTACTGAGTAGAAGTTATTTCTGGAGTTGTGTGTTGAGGTGTTGGTCCCCTCTGCAGACAGAGGGAGTTTCTGCTGAGAGAATATTGATCAGGCTTTGGAGCAGTGCCAGCTGCCCATCCTGCCAACATGCAGTTATGCTTTTGTGTGCAGCCAGAACTTCATTGCTGCTGATATTTCTGCTAATGGAAATCTGTCAGAGGGCTTTGATCATCTTTCCCATCTCCTGCACCTAAGCATCACAGCTGAAGTCCCCATTTCACCATATTGCTTCTTTTTTGTGGATCTAGCTTCATCTCCTAATTTATCTCACGTTTTCTGTGATTCCAGTCATTTCCTCATGTTTGTTGTGATGTGATGCTAGCTCCTAAATGCCACCTCCCTGTGACAATTACCTTGCTGTAATTGTATGCTCTGAGCAGCACTAAGTGACAAAATGTTGTGGCTTTTCCAATAGAGGTGGATATTGTTTGCAGCAAAATTTCACGGCAAAATTAGGAAGAAAATTTACAGTACAAAATAAGCACAGGTCAACTTCATATCATAAGCTTTTTGCAGTTGTAACTCTCCTTGCATGTTTTTTAAGCACCTGGCACCTTGATGTGTCTAGTGTTTGTTGTGTGAGTTGAGTTGTTCTGCAGTGTGTGCTTCCTGTGATGATCTGGGTTTGCCTGAGCTGTAATTTAGTTCTGAAACTCGTGTTAGTGCTGGAGAAGCAGGTGCAGTAAAGTCTCAGATACACAACTTAGCTGGTGATTATCACCGTGCTAAAGTAGTTTCTACTGTCTGCTGCAGCACAAACAGCAGGTATTAATTTTGGTGATGAAGCTTTCTGAGTTTAAACAATTTTAAAACAAAAAGACATCCTAGTAGCTCTCAGCTATAGAACATCTGCATGCCCAGCATTTGACTTGTAGTTATATTCTTCTGTTATACATTCTGCTTATATGTTACTGCTTAACTAATTCTAACTGCATCCACCAGGGCTAGAGAAACTCTGCTGCTGAGAGAAAGCAAAAGGGAGCATGGAAAGGACCTGGATTAGGTATTTATGCTGGGGCTGTGCCATTCCTGCCATTGACTGGCTGAAGAGGCAGAAAGAAAAACATTTCATGTTTTCATTCTGTTCAGAAAATATAACAAATGTCTGTTATTTCCTCTCCTGATACACCATGTCTATTAGCTCACCAATATATAATCAGAAAACTGAAGGAATCCTCTCTTTTCTTACTTAATGGTAGGGTTTCAGTCCCAAGAGTCTTTGTGGCTGATGCAGCACTCACAGGTTGTATCTGGTTTGTCATTTCCCTGTGGCCTTTAACTTGATACCCACCTGGTTTGATAAGATAAAAATTTGTTCTTGGGAACTTGAGATCCAGTTAATTTTTGTAAATATCCAAATTTCTGGAGACTGAAGAAATAAACAACAAAAAAATGTTTTCAGGGCTGTAATATGGAGAATTGTTGTTTTTTAGTTGTGCTGGCAGAGTTAAAGACGTTGCAGGAGATAAAATCTTCCAGAAGGAAAGGTTCAACAGCACTTTGAAAAAGATCTCTTTTTTCTCTCTTTAGTTGTCTTTAAAATGTCTATTTGTATTAAAGCAAAAAAAAACCCCAACAAAACCAACAAAATACCCTAATAAAAGAACCCCAGACAAACCAAAAACCCACACAACTTCTGCTCCCCCTCAGACAAACAAAATAAACAAATCAAGGTATTGCCATGATTTGATTTAGTGAAGCTGAGGATATTGTTTTTGGGAAAAGTGAAGATCTGGACTAGTTTGCTTTTGGTGTAATGTGTTGGCTGTCAGTGTGTATTATTCTTGGGGGAAAAGAAAAAAAGTGTGAGGGTTTTTGTTGCAAAAGTTGATCCAGTGGCTTTTGGATGGAAATGCTGTCCCTGGAGCCAGTGACCCTTTTTGCACTTTGCTGGTCTTGTTTGCTATCTGCCATATCCAATACTTCCTAGGTTAGACAGGGCATTGCAATGGTTCTGAATTCCTTTCTGTTCACTGTCTAAATTCCAATTGCTTTTTTTTTTTATTTCTTTCTTTTCTTTTCCTTCTTCCTGCCTGTCTTGTTTCTATAAGTTTGTGCTGTGCATCTGCTCTGGCAGGAAATGTGCAGTCTTCCCTGTTTTTAGCTACTGGCAGGGAAGGGAAAGATGGCTCAATTCTGGCACTTCAAGCTGCTGGGAGACACTGCAGGAGCTTCATTTATCCCCCTTTGTCCCACAGTGAAGCAGAAGTGGTTGTTTCCTTTGGTATTTCTGAGGTTCTGGGTGATGTCTGGCTCTCCCCTGCATGTGTGAATTCCTGCTTCAGGCATTCCCACAAAGTCTTCATCCCTGAGCACTCTCATATCCTTGCCAAGCTCCACAGGTGCTTGTTTTTGTTCATGCTGAAGGCCTGGTTACCATCTGATGACTGTTTGCAGGATTCAACAAGGTTTTTTGGAAAGGCTAAAGCTGAAAAAATATCTGCTCCCTGATGGATCTTCTTGGGCTGCAGGGGAGTCTGGCATGTGGGGCAGCTCCTGCCCTGCTCCTTCACTGACCCTGGTGTCTGCAGGGCTGTCCTCTCCTTTTCTCCTCTCTCCAGCTGTTGTTTTGCAGTTTTCTGTGCCCTTCTTAACTCAGTTATCCCAGAGGTGATGCCACTGTCCCTGATGGGCTCAGGCTCCATTTCAGAGCTGGTGGCATTGGCTCCATTGGGCCTGGGGGAATCTCCTGGCAGCTCCTCACAGAAGCCACCACTTATCCCCTGCTCCCAGAACCTGGCCTCACAAACTCATACAGAAGCCAACTAAGCTGTGAGCAGGTTTGTTTTACCATCAGCACACTCTAGTCTTGGTCTTAGCAGTGGACTCCCATTAGAAAGTGTCATTGAATCACAGGCAGTTAAAGGCCAGCATGGTTTGGCTTTTGTTCTTTTTCTCTTTTCAAGTTCCTTTGAAAATCTTTTTTGAAGCCTGTCATTGATGATATGACTAAAGACTCGCCAAATCAATTGATGTTAACAACTGTTGGCTTGTTATTTAGGCAAAATACTATTGACAGAAAGACAAACATTTCTTGGAAATAAATATTCCATATTGACCTCTGCTCATATCCAGGGAATAATTAATATCAAACACACATAAGACTTTATTTCTTTTCTTCAGCAATTATCTAGTCCAAATTCAGATTACTGTCTTAGTTGTATGGAATAGACAATCATTCCTGTCACCTTGCTTTCCCTGTTCATGTTCACGTGTATCTCTGTGCCCACCACATAATTGGCACTGATGTCTCACTGTCGTGTGTCGAGCAGAGATTTTGGGGCTTTTGTTTTCCAGGCATCTGAGAGAGTGACCAGAATTCTGAAAGAGGATATCATTAAGCCATAACTTTGCAATTCACTTCTTTTCCAGCTGTGTTTGGTGTGAAAGTAATACAGTTTATACATCCTTATTATACAAGACATTTTTATTGCCAGTTTATCCTTTTGGCTTCAGGGATTTTTAGTATTAGCTTTCTTAACATTTGCAGTCTGTTATGTGGCAACAGAAGGGATAACATTATACTAAGAGGAAGAATTTGGGATATTCTCTCTTCTCAGATTTCAGAAATAAAAATAATGTTGCCATGTATAATGTATTTGTTCTTTATTTTGAGTAATTAATTTAAAATTGAGTGAGCTAGTTCAGGTCAGACCATTTAAAACATCTCCAAACATTCAGGCACATTGGGGTGTAATAACTGTATTTGTGTGTTCCTGGACTGTTTGCTCTCACTCTGCAACTTTAAACAATGACCTGCTCAAGGGGGAAGTTTTAAAAATACCAGAATTCCAATTGCCACATTTCTGTGATAGGGACTTCCTTATGGTTAGAGCATAGGCTGGCTGTGAACAGTTGTCTGCATTTAACCGATTGTCAGCAGTGGATTTCTCAGTGTTACAATAATGCAAACCCATAAATCAGTAGGAAACATGCAGCCTATGTCAGTGTGCATATAATTTTGGAGAAAAAAGGGGAAATGTAAACAAGATTCACTTGCGATGCGAAACAGAGTGTTAGCACTGAATTTGTTTAAATTGTCAGATTCTGTGCAATTTCAGATAATGCAGAGGAACCCTGTTCTTACAGACTCATTAGGAGTCTTTTTGCTTTCTCGTTCCCATATCATGCACCCTTTACACACTTCATTACCCAGCTCTTCTTCACACAGCAAGAAAATTCTTTACTCTTATGTGTTTTTCTGATTCACACGAGGGTGAAGCATCATATGCTGGTTTGAGTACTCTCAAAGGCTGTAGCTGAAGAGCTGCTCTAGTGCCCAAAATCTGTGTGCTGCACTGCACTGTTCCACAGGTGTGAGCTGTCCACACTCTGCATGGCCCTCAGCTCCAGCTGGCATCCCACAATGGTGACACTGGAATTTAGTGGACATTTTTGGAAGTTGAGGCTTTGGCTCCTGTTTTTACCCCTCTGTGTGAGCTGTGGGTTGTAATACTCATCCATTGACAAATGTTGATCAAAAATTTGTTAAAGAAGTGCTATTATAATTATAAAAGTTATCACTGTTCCTTCACTGTTTATTACAGAGCCCTCTCCTCCTGCCATTATAGTACTGAGCACTGGTTTTGTAGAAGTACAGTATTAAATTTTAAAAAAGAAAATCATAATTAATAAACCTGCTGTATTTTTTGCTAGAAGTTTTGACATTTCTGTAGGACGTTCTCTAACCAATCACTGGAAAATTCCACATAGTTTTGGAAGCTGGATCTTGCTACATCATCTCAGTATTATCTCTTATTAGCACCATAGAGGGGCCTTTTTGTCTTAAGGGGGAGTAAACAGGTAGGTAGAGATTAAGCTTTTCTCTGATTTCAAATATACAAATGATCCAAGGGCTAAAAGAGGAATCAGACACAGAAACGTGAAGGAGCCTTCAGTTAACCTAAGCAACCAGGTCAGTGTCTGCCTCAGGCAGGAAATAAGGGCTAAGAGCAGCAAAGGAATGTGTTCTGAAAATATTGCAGCCAAAAAACGTAGTTGAATCCTACAGCAGTTTATGTAGAATTTATAGGCTATCCAGCACCACAAGTTTTTAAGGACTAGCTAAACAAGCAGTTATTCAGGAAGTTTCAGGAAGAGTTGATCCTGCCTTGGACCCAGTGAAAGGTCTGGAGTTTCCTTTCTGTGTTCAGAGAACAGCTCTAAACATAAACTGTGATTGGTAATTTTTTAAGAGCAATAATGTCTTGATCTGGAAGTTTATTCTCATAAAATGACAGTTTGTGGAGGTAGAAGACGCCTAGTAGGGCACAGAAATATCTTGAAAAGCTGGGTGGAGTTCACAAAGGCATATTGTGTTTTTGTCTCAGAAATCTGTACAAGTATTTTGCCTTTAATCAATGGAGCAGCTCATGGTTCTTAAAGATACTTTAGGTTTTGAGTTTATAAGAGTAATTTAGGAATTCCCCCACATTTTTAATTAGCTCTGCATTGCTGAGTAAACGCAGACTAATAGAACTATAGCAAGGATTCTTTTCTAATGTGCCTTTGTAGTTGTGCAGGATTAATATGAAATGACTATTCCTCTTTTAAAACACTTAAAATATTGAAAAATCAGTCATTCTTTCGTTTCACTGAGGCACTTTTACAGAATGATAGCATATTGACAATATTTATGAAAATGGGAGGGCAATTATGCATTTAAAATGCATAATTGAATTGTCTTGATTTATAACGAAAAGTAAAATATTTTTCAAGAGCATGTGTAGTATTGAGTCCTGAGTAATTGATATGTAAATATACTGTAACATGAATCTGCCATTATTTATGGGCACTGACAAGCTGAAATGTCTTTTGGCATTTTATAGTAGGCTATAATGCATCCTAAAAACTGGATATGAGAATAAAATTCCTAAGCAAGAGGAAAACTTGCAGTGATTTTGTAATTGCTTCCTTTGTGGCAGAATAGGGAAAAGTCACAGATGTTTTCATAGATGGTAAATGCTGGCAAATTTGTGGGAGAAGCACAGCACAAACTGAGCTGTTAGGTTTGGATGGAAGTTGAAGTGTTTGTGTGCTAATTATCCTCTGTGTAGGGCTGTCCCTTTTAAAACAGGGAAAGAAGAGAGGGGATTTTCACTTTCCATTTCCTTGGAGCACAAATGGCATTGCCCTCCTGAGACAGCTGCTCTGTGGGCAATTAGAATTCAATTACAGTAATTTCACTTCTAAAAGGTGTATCCTTTTGACTAAAATTTTGATCGAAACCTGGAAGTGCACCTTATAATCCGGTGTGCCTTATATATGGGCAAAGTTCAGTAATTTGCCAACCTGGAAGTGCGAGCCGTGAGTGCCGGCAGCCGGCACCGGGGGCGGGCGGAAGTGCCGGGGCCCATGGCACGGGGAGGGCGCCTGGGGCTGCATTTAAAGGCTGCACTGATCCGTGAAAAATGTCTGCAAATTGAGCACCTGCCAGTAAACCCTGTTGTTTGGGGATTGGAGAGTGTGGACTTTTCCAGGTATCCTCTGGTGAGCTAGGGTGGCTGATCTATGGTGGGAAGTGTTTGGGAAGGACATGAGAATGGTCATGGGACATGTTCTTGGAATGACACAGCCTGGTGCCACCACCCCACTCCAAACCAGGGCCTCAGGTGGAAGGGATGTGTCCAGGGGATGGATCAATCCCCATCTTGAGCCCCTTCCCTGATGCCATGTCCAGAGTGTGCAGGTATAGCTCCATGTCTTGGGATTGTCCAGTTAAAGGAAATGCCAGGTAAAATACATCAGAAAAGTGTTTAATCCTTCACTGGGGTTCCCAAATTGATTACATTTTGAAAATTTATATGAGTCATTTCACAATTAGCGAGGATAAAAAGAGAAGATATTTTGGGAAAGTCAATTTGGTAGTTCATCTTGGTGAGATGAGTAATTTATTAGGAATCTACTTTTAGATCATCTATCTAGCACACATACCAGAGAATGAAAGGCAAATAATCTGATAATACAGGTAGGAAATAGTACATTAAAAGAAAAGTTGTAGGTGTCCTTACTTTAACTCTTCTTTAGAGAAAATCACATTTTAATTCTCATTATTTTTAAGTGGGTGTTATGGCAGTCTAGGAAAGTGTTTGTTCTTTCAATCAAAATGAAGAAATTTAATCACCTTGCCTCCATCTGTTCCTGATAAACTGGTCCAGATGATGAAATGTGTATCTTGGGTAGGTGCTTTCAGCCATTTGTGCTGGGTTAGGCACACTCTTGTGACAGTGAAGTAAATAACAACTGCTTTTACTTATCATTTCACAAGCACCCTGGCTGCATGGAGGACAGGCAGAAAGGCCTTCATATTTTTCTTATTGATAAGACCCAATTTGGGGAAAAAATGGTAAACCATTATAAAATTAACAAGCATTTTCCCATCATAAAATTATCTTGCAATGACAGAAGGGCCTGTTATGAAAAGATATCACTAAGATTTTTAGAGTAAAGATACGTATTTTCTTTTTTTTATTATTTTTAATGGTATCATAGGGTGATGGAAAAGTTTGGGGAAAGATAAAAATTGTTTAAAGTACAGCTTAATGAAAAAGGACAAAAGCTATTTCTTTTGAATCTCTGCTTTGCTTCAGGTAGGATTGAATTATTTTACAGCTTCATATTCATGCTCAGATCCAACAAGAATTCAAACCTGTTTCAAGTTTTAATATTTTATTATCTATTATTCTGAGTGGATTTATAAAGCTGAAATAAATGAGTCTATTCACTTTTAAAGCTTATAATGTGCTTAAGTAGCTGGCAAATGAAGTCCACATTTACCACAAATGAGCAGCTCTTAGTCTTTTTGCTCCAGGTTTGGTTTCATCTTGTAATAAAAAAAATGCCCTCTCATAGGAAGATGAACTTCTCAAAAGAAGTTGCATTTTTTGTACCTGTCACACTCAGCAGTCTCTATAAAGTCAGGTGTTTTCTTTAGGGTACTGTGAAAAGTGAGCAGTTGATTTCTTTTAGTGCTCCTAGTTCTGATAGCAATGTGCAGAAAACAGAAGTGATTCTGTTTCCCTCTCCCAGTGGCCTGGGGTGTGTGTAGGGAGATCCCCAACATCTTCCCACAGCTGCTCAGGAGCTCAGCTGGTTGTGCAAACTTTGAGTAAGGAATAGTGGAGTGCAGAGTCAGTGCAAAGCAAGGTGAGAGGGATGAGATCTGCAGAAAGAACCACTGCAGGCAGAGCTGGGCAAAGCCTGGGGACTGGCTCTGGGAATGTATTGGATTTTGTGGCTATCACACAGTTCTATCCCACCAAACCTGAGCTATCCTGGAGAAAAAACACATTATGTGCTGTTTGTGTCAGGTGCAGTAAGCACATGTCAGCCCTTGGATCCTTCAGTGACTTTGGCTTGAAATATGTATATAATGTGTATTATTTATAGCCCTGAGCTTCACCAATTTTTCAAATTTTCTTTACAGTCCTACCTAATACCTTTGGGGACGGAAATACTCTTCCTGTGGCTGTTTTGTTCATTCATTTTGTTAGCTTTTCTCTCTATATTAAACATCCTCATGTTTGCTTTTCTGTCCCAAACACCATAGCAGATTCTGGCTTAACTCTGGTGAGCAGAAAGCAGGACATGTTTGCTGCCCTATTCTTCCACTCCTTTTGTGACTACTCTAAAGGATGTTTCTTCTCTGTCCCCTTTGTTCTTGCTTGCTATGTGGGTACCTTTAAAAACACAATAGGGGGAAGTAGTCTTAAATATCTGTATTTAAGGAATGCATTCCTCCTCCATTAGTAAAATGACAATATGGATTCCTTTCTAAAATGTGGACAGAAAACCCTTTAAATTGCAGGTAGACAACCACACATTTTAGAGGAAGAGAAGTGTCTCAGGAAAAAGAGCTAAAAACTTTGTTTTTCATAATGTTTTTAATGGAAAAAGGTTAAACCACTTTGAGCCCAATTACTTGGAAAATTCCTACTAAAAGACAATTAGTGCCTCTATGTGGAAAGATAGGTGGGTAATGTCTGGCCAAATAGGTTCTGCTGAAATTTCCAAAATTATTCAGATGTTTTCAGCAGAAAAAGACCTAACATTTTAAAGATTTTTTTTCAAGCAATTAGAGGAGTTGATTAGGAATAAAGTAGCCTTACTTGTTGCAAATAGTCTTATAATTTCTTCTTGTTGGCCAGGATGCAGGTATTGTACTATTGCAGCTATTCCAAATGAATTTACAAATACAAATGCTTTTACAAAACCATTTTCACCTTGAATCTTCTGCTGTGGCTGTCGTATTCTTCTTCATTTGCATGCAGATTTTACTCATCACATAAGTAGAGGGAAAAGGGAACTTTCTTTTTAATTCTTTCATGCAGTTTGCTGTGGTGAAGGTGAATAAATCTGCAGATGTGTACCTGCCTGCTGCTCTGACACAACTCATGTGCATATTTCCTGTTTTGTATGCAGTGCTGACTGTTGCTGTACTTTAGAAACCATTTCTAATTATTTAAGGGTAAGCCTGAGTAACCAAAGAGCTGCAGAGCGCCAGATGTTCATTCCCTGGGAACATGGGGGAGAAGGAGCCTCTCTTGCTGCAAAAAAAAAAACTGCTCAGGGCAGAGGAGCTGGAGCTGTTGAGGCACCACCATTCTGTGCCATCCTCCTCCAAATACAGCAATTTCACGACTATAAGGTGCACCCTTTTGAAAAATGTTGATCGAAACCCAGAAGTGCACCTTATAATCTGGTGCGCCTTATATATGGACAAAGTTCAGAAATTTGCCAACCTAGAAGTGCGAGCCGCAGCAACTGCGAGAGCTGCTGCAGCCAGTGCCGGGTGCGGGTGGGAGTGATGGGGCCCAAGGCATGGGGAGGGCACCTGGGGCTGCGTTTAAAGGCTGTGCCGATCCGTGAAAAATGTTTGCAAATTGAGCACCTGCCAGTAAACCCTGCGATTGCACGATTCCATTACTAATTCGTTACTTTGCTGCGCGCAAATCCTCGCTGCGAAAAACAGTGCGCCTTATGGTCCGGTGTGCCTCATAGTTATGAAATTACTGTAACTCTGCACTGCAGGAAACACAGCAACCCTGCTGTCAGTGCCAGAAAATTGGATTTCTGGGGGGCTGACAGGTGAGCTGACCGTGGAAGTCAATATTGACTTCACCAGAAAAGGAAATGGAATCTGCACCTTCAGACTGTGCCCTGCTGAGAAGGACGTTCAGCAGAAGTGTGCGTAAAACCCTGTCCTGTGACAGAGTGCTGCCAGCCCTGTGATTAAAGCAGGAACCTTTGTATAAGCTGTGCATGGCACCTGTGAATAGTAGATTTGGAATTGGTAGTGAAACATGGGAAAAGAGTAAAAACATCTCATTAAGAAAATAGATTATATATATGCCTGTGTGGTGCAAGTTTTAATCTAGATAAGATTAAACTTGAAAATGCTCTGAGTACTCTTTTCTTAACTAAATCTTGATTAAGTCAACCTCCCAGAATATTGTTATAGGCCTGTAGCAGGCCAAAAAAGAAGAATCAGTTATTGGGTAGAAATGAATGAATGTGCAGAGTCAATATTTTATAGTAGGTGGTGAAAGTTGAATGCCTGATGCCCAGCAAATCATTTGATTTAAAGGTTTGGGACTGCAATGCTTGACTTCTCATTGAAGAAATATAAAGGATCAAATTACTATTTGCTGAAAAGTCACAGAAACCGTATCAGAATTGTTTAGTTCCTGCTGCTCCCTGGAGGTTTTCCTCTTCTACCATTGATTAAGTGTGTGTTCTCTGAATTGTGAAGGATTTGCCTTTAATCAAAACTTCCATGGGGTTCTGCACAGTTGTTCTGGGATTTTTGTGAGTATTACTTTGAGGGAATCTCAAATACATTTTTGTTTTCACTTAGTCATACAAACTGTGGAAGTAATTGAACTGAAAAGATAAAAACAACTAGAGCAAGGATGGTGTCTACATATCAGCAACATTCCTTTAACTCTCTTAATGATGCTCAACATCTGTTGAACTTCCATAAGAAAAGCAGATGGGATCAGCCTTGCCCCTGACCAGTGAAAGAGCTTTTTATTTTCAAATCAAAGGAAATTTAAAAAAACCTAATTTTTTTGGTGTGAATATGTTTTCATATTTAATGTCCTCAAAAATCCGATAAAAAGATTAAATCTAGAGAGAGATTTTCTGCAACTTGCTCTTATTAGGGATAAAATGTGCTGCCCTCTTCCACCATTTTTTGAACACTCATTTTGGTATTACATTTATTTTTCAGTCTTGCTGAGTTCAGTGTGTTTTAGCACACAGCACTCCAGAGCACTCACCATAAAAAGCTGTCCAGCAAACTTCCATTAATCATATTTTACCATTTCAAACCAAAGGAGAAAATCTGGCACAAGTTTGATTTCAGTATAAACTATTACTGATATTTTGCTGGTACTTGTGTTGAGTTGGTGAGAGAGCTTTTCTTTTTATGAAGTTGAACAATGCCAACACAAGATTGTCTCAGCAAGCCAAGAAGAGCAACTCCACTCTTGAATTCTCAGGTGCAGCATCTTGGCAAATAAATCAAACCTGAGTAATTCTAGTGCCAACTTCTTGGTCAAAATCTCAGCCCTGGTGTTGAATTTAATTACACAGTGGATAGAGAACATGAAGTACTTTCATGTTATTTAGGAAAATGTGGTCATGACTACTAAATAGCTTTGACTCTTCCTTGAACTTGGTACAGGGATAATTGTTTATCACTCACCAAGTCCCTCATTTTCTCACTTTTTACAATCAGAAGTGCTGTAAGGCCTCAGAGTCACAATAACACTCAGCAGAAGAAGATGATGTTTATCAGGAATCAGGGGAGCTTGGAATCAGGCTAAGAGTGCTTCAGAGGTGGGGCTCTTCTCCCTCTCTTAAGAGAAGAGAGGAAAAACTTCAGTGAAAGTGATTGTGCTGTCTCAGTTCCTTCTCTGTTTTTGATGTACTTTCCTCAGCTGATTTGCTCCACAATAAAATGCTGCAAATGAATTATTGTAATATAAAAGACAATACTGTTTTGGTCAGCTCTTCCTTCTCTAGAGGTGCATTTTATATGCTAATGCAATTTTTTGGTTACTTTGGGGAACTATATTTGCAGAAAGTGGGGATTTGTTTAGGAATTCAAATATTCCACTCCATTTTCACACTGAGGAGGAGGTTGGGTTGGGTTGGTTTTTTGTTGGGTTTTTTTTAAGCATTTGTCAGGCCAGAACAGCTCTAGCGGCTTTAAGTAAAGTGCTGATTGCCCTGTCAATCAGGGTGCTGAGGAACTGGGAACTTCACAGATTGATGCTTGACAGAATAATTAGAAAACTGTCACTTGAAGTAACCACTCTGGTGTTCCCTAAAGAAATGTGCTGGTGCCAAATGTGTGCTGTCCAGATCTAGAGGTTAAATGTTCAGTAAGACAAAACATAGCATGTCACCAGAGAAAATTACTTCCAACATGCTGGGGAAGTGATGCTCCTCAAGTCCCTAAACAGGGACTGCACAGTTTATTGAGCTTACCTGCTTTGATCTTGCTCATGTATTCAAGAGCTTTTGAGCCCTGAAAGAGGGGGTTTAACTTGGTAACCCACTGAGGCATTATCTAACATTGTAGATAGCAGAGGGTATGGAAGGGCTGGAGGCAAAAGCACTTAAAGCTCGAGCAATGTTTTCCAGTTCTGGAAAGGTTTTAAGGCAATTCTTGAAGTATTTTTTTTGTGCAGTAATTTCAGAACTATAAGGTGCACTGTTTTATAAGATGTACTTCCAGGTTGCCGGCAATTTTCCGAACTTTGTCCATATAGAAGGCGCAATGGACTATAAGGCACACTAGGTTTTTTTCAGCGAGGATCCACGTGCAAAAAAGTAATGAATTAGTAACAGAATCATGCGATCACGGGGTTTACTGGCAGGTGCTGAATTTGCAAACATTTTTCACGGATCGGTGCAGCCTTTCAACGCAGCCCCAGGTGCCCTCCCCATGCCTTGGGCCCTGACACTCCCACCCGCCCCCGGTGCCAGCTGCCGCGGCTCTCATGGCTCACACTTCAGGGTTGGCAAATTTCCAAACTTTGTTCATATATAAGGCACACTGCATTAAAAGGCTCACTTCTGGGTTTCGATCAAAATTGTAGTCAAGCGGGTGCACCTTGTAGTCGTGAGATTACTGTACTTTTCACTTAAAGTAAATGGAGGCAGGTAATATCAAGTTTCTTAATCCCTAGCTCTTAAGGAAACTTGGATTTTTTTCTGATTTGGGTTAGTTTGGAGAGTGCTCTGCGGAGCACAGGACAGGGGCTGTGACATTTGTGTGCTTTGGTTTTCACTTGTGTTCCTGCTGCATGGTCTGTGTGGAGGCTGGGATGTCAAGGCTTCCAGGAATCAGCTGTGGAATCTTAGGCTGGAAAGATCTAACAAAAGTCTCTCCCAGGAAGTTTTTATGCTAGAAAGCTGTTCTCTAGAATGAGAAAAGTAAATTTATATTTTTCAACCACACTTGCATAACCATTGAGTTGAGGTTTGCCTATTTTGCACCTTGGAGTTTATTTTAAGGGGTTAAGGGGCTTTTTCTGTATTTTACCTAAATTGCTAATGGATTCTCCAAGTAGTAAATACAAAGGACAATTCAAGTTTTGATTGAAAGCAGGCACTTCCCTATTGATACAGAATTTTGTAGGAAGATCTGCTTTATTTTGTCCAATGCTTAAGATCACTTCATAGGTGAGAGTGGTTTCCTGATGGCTGTAATCTATAGAGCTGAATCTTGAATTGTGCAATTCTCTGCTTCAATAAATTAGAATGAGTGAGCTGTAGATGCTCAGGTTGCATTTCTCAACACTCACACTGGAGCTGCTGAGACTGTGTTTGCAATGGATCTGTCAATCAGAGGTGCAAGTGTCTTTTTCTTTGACCATTACAGATACTGAAGGTCAGTGCTTCTATGGATTTAACTGAGAATAATTTTGAATTTCCTATTTCCAGAGTTGGAGATGAAATTTCAGAACTACCATAGGGAGAGAATAAGTTTTATTTCCACAAGTAGCCAAGGTCTGATTCTCTCCTCAGTGAGATATTTCTGTTATTTATAAATCTCCTGGAACTGGAGTATTAGTGCTGGTTTGCAATAATCCACTAAAATCATGTTAGATCCTTAATACCTGTTTAGCTCTTTAACGTGCAATGTGAATAGAAGAGATTTTTTTTTTCCTGTGAAATGCACCTATGCAGTTATGCTCATTCACAGAGCCTGAAGCAGTATTCACTGTGTCCACACTGAAGCCAAGTGTCCAAGGCCAGGTTGGATGGGTCTTGGAGTGACCTGGGATAGAGGAAGGTGCCTCTGCTCATGGCTGGAGGTGGAATGAGATGTGTTTTAAGGTTCCTTCCAGCCCATTCTCTGATTTATTCTGACACAACACAGTTCCTATAGTCACAATAGCAGCAATTCTGGGAAAACCATTCTAGGAAGGCAGGAGGAGCTGCCTCAGCTTTCAAGAAAAGCTGGAGTAATACAGCTGGGGTTGTTCAGCCTGGAGAAAAGGAGACTCGGGGTGACCTTATCATTCTCTACAGCTCCCTGAAAGGTGGTTGTAGTCAGGTGGGGTTGGTCTCTCTCCAGGCAGCACTGAGAGAAGCAGAGGACACAATCTCTGCGCCTGGGGAGATACAGGTTGGACATTAGGAAAAAGTTTTTCACAGAAAGAGTGATCAGGTACTGGGATGGGCTGCCCAGGGAGGTGGTGGAGTCACCATCCCTGGATGTGTTTAAAAAAAGCCTGGATGTGGAACTTGGTGCCATGGTCTAGTGGAGACGTTAGGGTGTGCGTTGGGCTTGATGAGCTTGAAGGTCTCTTCCAACCTAGTCATTCTGTGATTCTGTGATCATTCAGCTTAGAAAAACCATCAGGAATAGGTGAGATGCTTTTTGAGACTGGGATCAAGACACACAACTTGTGGAAGGCAGATTCCTCTCTTGCATAAGGCAGGATGCTAAGACAGAATCCTTCTCTGGGACTGTGTCTGAAAGGCCCGAATTCTGCTGGAGCTGGAAATTTTGGAATTGCTGTTGTTCCTCATCTGCTGGCTGCCTGCAGAGTGAAGGAGCAGGTTCCTCCACGTGATGGATGCAATGCAGTGAAGCACTGATTGTCACTGGCTCAGGGCAGCTGGTGCAGCCACAGACAGAACACACATTTCAGCACAGTTTGTGTTGGTTTTTTTACCCAACCACCCTTCAGATTTTGAAATGCTGCACAAACTAACTTTTCACTGACACAACTTTTCACCTGCTGCATCAGTGAAAAAATTGTTTCCACAGAAACTGATTTCCTCCAAGGACCAACATCAAAAAGCCAAAATCAAATAAATGGCATGAAATAGAACGTGATGGTGCAGATGCTCTATCTTTATGATTATTGTCACTGATGGGGGGAAAATCCATGTAGGACATTCCTATCTCTGGCACCCATTGGAGATGTTGTCACTTCAAGCTCACAGCAGTGAAACCTTTAGAGGCTGCCACATCATCTCCTATTAATTTTTATTCCCTTTCTTCCCTATCACACATACCAGTTTTCCATGCATGTTTCATACACATTTTTATCATAACAGTTTCAAGCAAACTTTCCTTATCTTTCTGCTGTTCTCCAGTCCAGAGTTTTTAAAGCTCTAGTGTACCTTTCCTATCCTGAGCTACCATAAAAGTGTTCTCTCTTTTTTCCTCTTTAATATTTTTCAAGGATTTTGTGAATTTTGATTGCATTTTGTAAATATGTGAAAAGGGAAAACTTTTATTTCCTGTCTTTTGAAATAATTCTTGTATAGATTCTGATAAATTGGACCTGGCATAAATGCCTTCATTTTGTTCCTCTGTCAAACTTCCATGTCTGAATAAATCAAAGAAAACATCAGAAACAATAGAGGCAGGGGGTGAAAGGGTTATAGGGAAGTGGTAAAAAATTATACTCCCTGGGAGGAGGGACATGCTGAGCATTTTGAAGTGTATAAAAGGTCTAAACATGAAGGAAGGAGTTTATTTACTTAATCTTAGTAAAACTGGAACTAATCATTTTTAAAAACAAAGAGAAGTGAATATCATGAAAAAAAAAATATTTCTATCAGCAGGAGCTATAGTGTGAGACTTTGATCCTGAAATTAGCTCGGTGTGTGCCCTTCCTGATGAGGCAAGGAGTCTGCTGAGTAGGTTCTTCCCTTACTCAGTCTGCATTTCTGTTTGCAGAGTCCTGCCAAAAATCACTTGAAATAAAGTACAAGCCATCTATCTGGAAAACTTCAAAAGTAAGTAGGCTGAAAAAGGAAAGATATTACATGGTCTGTAAAGTGAGCAACTGGAACTCCTTGCAGGTATTTTTGGGGGTTGAATTAGTGATCTGGTTGCACACACAGAAGATGGCAGGTGGTAAATGATGTTTCCATAGGCTGTGTTAAAATTCCAGATGTGCATCTGGAAACAGGATCTGGCTTCAAATGTGTGCTCTTAATATGTCCAAACTTGCAGGAGTTATTTGTGCAGTCCCTACCTCTTCTGAGTCTTTGTCCTTTCCCATGTGGGAATTTGTATCCCGGGCACCTTCCCGTTCCTCATTTATGGATTGTCCCCTCAGCCCCTGCTGGGTTTGCAGTGGCCCTTCTCAACTCAGAGCCAAATCCACCTCCCTGGAGGAAGTGGCAACCAACCAAGTGCATGTTTGTTCCACACCTTGCTGGTGGGGGAAGCAGAGACTCTGAAAAGATCAGTAATGAAATGGGGATGTTGTCATTTAGTGCCAATGTCAGGGGTTCAATCCATTCCCTTGAGTTGACTCAATGATCCATGTGCCTCCCTTGCAACTCATTCTGGGAAAATGTGTCTGGGTGAGGTTTGGTCAGGTTTGGGTTGTGATTTTTATGTTGTTTTTTCATAAAAGATTGTAAAAACTCCCCAGCTCTTCTTGAAATTTATTCAATACCTGGAGGAAAAGGCAGTGTCCAAGCATCAGTGTCCAAGGCTGAAGGGACCCAACACTGGGATCCCAAATTATGTTTGTGGAGATCAGAGCTTGTCGGTCTCTGGGACAGAACCATGACACAGACTTGTCCACACTGTTTTCCTTTGATTTGTGTGTGTTGAGTATTACCTTTTTTGGAGTTCATGTTTTCAAGTTAATCCCTTTGTTTGCAGCTTTTATAGCAGAAAGGAAGTTATACATTTCTCTCTATGCCTGTGAATTTTCTACCTTTATTTCCCGGTCAACAGACACCACATTTCTGCCTGCCTTATCTTAAAAGCAAGACTTTGCTGGTGCTGGAGTAAATATTCTAATTGAATCCCTCCAGTTGGCACTCTAATAGCTTGTCAATTTGCTCACATTTGACAGCCAGCCCTGCTGCCTTCACAACTAATGCTCGTTGAGTGCCAATATAAATGAGCATGATAATAGTCTGATATTATGTCTAGTCTTTTTCTAAATTTAACGTCAACATTTTTCTGACTCTGTTGTGGTGTGGTGTTTTCCTCAAAGAAAATGATTGAGGAGTAATGAAATCTTGCTGTGTTTGTCATATGACACTGAACCCTACAAAGAATTTTTCATTTTCTTGTGAACATCACAGTTGTGAACACTTTGTAAAACCCATCCTATTAGCTACAACATTACAATAAGGAAAGGATGTAAAACTTGATGTCCATTTAAAAGAATAAGAGAAAGGGAAAGAAAAGGGTGAAGAAAGGCTTCCCTTTAAATGATTGATGGGCTGCTAAGATCAAATGTGTCTAAATTAGATATTTTTCTATAATTGACCTGAATGGATATAGATTGTGTGATTGATGATGTCACTATTTAAAGACAGACTTGGGGTTTTTTGCCATTTTTGATGGCTTATTCTGTCAGCATTCAGGAACAATAGAGCAAACAATTTGTCATGACATTTTATAAGACTAATAAATGGTGTGTAGGAAAGGTGATGAGTTGTGATGGTTGTGAGGGTGCTGAGGCCCTGGCACGGGGTGCCCAGAGAAGCTGTGGCTGTCCCTGGATCCCTGGAAGTGTCCCAGAACAGGCTGGACACTTGGAGCAATCTGGGACAGTGGAAGGTGTCCCTGCCCAGGGCAGGGTCCCAGCACTAGGTGAGCATTTAAGTCCCTCTGAGCCAAAGCTTCAGTGATTAGATGATTTTTACATGCTGTACACAGTGCCTAAAATTATGTACAGGGGAATGCTGAGTTTGACAGGCTCTGGGGACAGTTTTGTTGTAATTGCTTATGTTGAAGTATGGAATAGAAACCTGGGCTGAAGTCAAGGTCTCTCATCCTACAGTAGAACTCTTCCTTTCCTTCAGCAGTTCAACCTCAACAGGTAATAAAAGCAAGGGAAAAGTTGTCTGGAAGAGGCAATTCTGTCCCAAATTAACCCCCAGGCAGAGGCAGAGCTGTGTTAGAAACCAGGTTGTGTGACCCGGGTTGTGCACTGACACATCCTCCACTGTGCTCTCCTGCTGGGCTGAGCTGAGGGAGAACACTTATTTATAGAGATGTCAAAGACATGCTGCCTGAAGGAGGTTTGGCATCCATATTTTGACAGGAGAGGAGATGTTATTTATTAAAGCCCAAAACAGATGCAAATAAACACAAATACATGCTAGTCTTTGGTAAAGTTGAGGAGGATCCCTGTAAAATGAAGTAGCTTTCCTCTCATTTGTCTGCTTTGTTGAAATAGAGGTCTGTGAAGAGAAAAAGGTTACTTTTTGAGATTTAATGCCCTGAAAATTTACAGGCTTGATGCTTAAGCAGTAGTAAGTGAAGCATTAAGGCATTTCTTGTGGATTAATGACTGGCTGGGAGGAGTTGATGGTTTGAAGAATAGCTGAGGACCATTAACCTCCACTGGTCATTAATCTTCAAAGGCTGCCTTGAATACTGAGGTCATTATTGCTATGGAAAATAAATATTTGAGGAGGGGGAGAGAGGAAGGATTATACAGATTTCTAAAATATATGGTTTGAATGGTTTAGTAGCTCTCCTATCATATGTCATTGTAGGTGGACAGTCACTAATATTAGTCTTCAGGATTGATAATAGTTTTGAATTTTCACTGCTGAGGTTGCTTTTATTCACTAATTCAACTGTAAAATTCGTAACATCAGGATAAACAGAGTTGTAGAAATGTGACTGTAGGGTGTGTATAGCTTTGTGGTCAGAGAAGTGACCATGTAAGGGAGCTTCTAACATTGTTTTCATGTTTAAAGATGTGGCTCCCATTAAAACCCTTTGTTCTGCAGCCCCTTGCCCTGTTCAGGCACGTGGTGGGTACATGCCTGTGTCTTATTTCCCTGCCAAAGGACATACCTTTCCCTGATTTAAGTGCTCAGCAGTGTTATTCTCAGCAGTTCTTCACAGAATAACGTGATGTAGCATTTCATTTACTGCAAGTCAGCTCTGCTGTGGGGATGAAAAGGGCTCCAAGTGGCCTCAAATACAAGTGAAAATCAAGCTGGCAGCCCTGCTGCTGTTCACAATTCCCTGCCTTCAGCTGCAGGACAGAGAACAGTGACACCTGGGAGAGTGGATGCAAATTTGCAGTCTAACCTGGAAATGGTTCTTTGCAGCAAGCTCCCAATGCGCTGCTTTTATGGGCTCTTTGTCCCAAATCCAGCACGTGAGGAGGGTTTGTGCTATTAACGGAGAAATGTCAGATGAAAATCAGCTCATTTTTATCTTTGTTAGGGTTACAAAACTGAACAAATTCATGAGCAATGCAGGGGTTCTTCCTCTCTTTGCTCCATTCAACCCAGTTTTCCATAAATCCTTCATTTCTATTCCAGATTAAAGTCTCCTGCTCTTATTTGGTGTCCTGCCATCAAATTGAGCTGCCAAGGGAGCAGCTGATGGATATGCTGATGATCACCTACCCTGTTACTCTAGAGTTAGAACTAATTCATGTCAGTAATATGCCAAAAATGTTGGGGTACATGGAGGTTATACAGCCCCAAATCTGTATGTGATCCTTGAGACAGACTGGCAGATTAGGAAAGACCTTTAAGATCATCTAGTCTGATTCCTCACAAACATTTGACCAAAAATTCCTGCCTTGAGATCAGAGTTCTGTGATTGAATTAGCATATGGCTTTTTTAGAAGAAATTCTCAATCTTCATTGTTATTTTAGGCGGATAACACATTTATTCCTGGAAGCTTTTCCATGGTTAACCTACTGGAGTATGTTTGTACTTTAACCTTTTACCTTCCTGTCAAAAGTTACTCTGTGGTGTTCCACTCAATGGTGTAATAGAATGAGTTTTTTAAGTGAATTTTTTATATTCTGGGTAACTCCTCTGACTCCATTTTCTTGCCAAAAAATATGAGAATGTGAGACTTAAATGGAATTCAAAGAGGAGAAAGGATTGAGACCATTGCTTTGTAGTCCTCATATTTTGCACAGGAAGGAGTGTCTGGAAAGCAGAAACTTCATGTAGATAACAACAGCAAAATTAAAGACTTCCTTAATAGCTGTGCATAATATCAAATTTGAAAGTGTGACAAAGATGCTGAAAGTCCTTTTTCTGGTTCACTTTGTAAAATCTGCCTTTTCCTACTAAAACATTTTAAATGAGAGACTTTACCTCAAGTGAAAGATGAATTAATCAATTTAAGCCTAAGGCAAGACAAGGTATATGTCAAGTTACAAGTTTTTGGTGAAAAGCTGTCTGCTGCTGGGGTTGATGTGTGCAAGTTGCATAGCAAGCTATGCAATGGAATTGAAAACTTAGGAATAAATACGTGTCTGGTGTTGAAAAGTGAATGAAACAGACTTGCACTGACACTTAGTGCTCCCAGGAAAGACTTTTTCTTGTAGGAATGAAAAATTAATGAGAAACAGGCGACAACTGCAGCATCACGTTCTACTGAAAAGTGCTACCTGTAGCTTTTTCATAATTGGGAAACTAAAATAGCTCTCCAGAAATCAATACAATGGGCTTTGTTTCTTTGAGGGTTTGTATACATTCAAGTCTTTAACATTTGTGGCTGTGTGTGGTGTTTGAACAGTGTCCATGCTTTTTTTAGTATTATTATTTTTTTAATGGAAAAACATGCTTTTAGAATGCTTACAAATGCTTGCCATGTATGGGAAGGCCTGAAAATAACCAGTGAGTGAAGTAAAATCCCAAACATCCTGGTGACATCCACATTCAGCAATATACAGGCTGAACTATTGCATCATTCTGTGCTTTAAAACAGTTTATCCTGCCTGCACTGTAACCAGTGACTTAACTAAATGCAGATCCTGACCTCGGAGTTGTACAGTTTGTGGTTTAACACTAAGCAAATTCTTGTTTGTTTGGCTGTAAAATGTTTGAATTAATTCCAGTTCATTCCCCACATGAAGCATTATTAACTGTGAGCATTCACAGCTCTGCCATTACATGCGTTTGTGGAGTTCATTTGTCGAATAAGAAATGTGGGGCAAAAGTAGGGTTGTAATCCTCAGAGTTGGGTGTGGTGGAAGGCTTTGGGCAAACACAAGAAGGACTTTCTGGGTTTTGGTTTCAAAGCCTGAAGAGTGGACAATTATTTCAGAAGTAGCTTTGTAACTGTTTGTGAATTTTGTACCAGAGGGAGAGCAGCAAGCTCTCAGTGCAGAACTGCTGTGGCATTTTCTGTCTTCTCCAGAAGTCATTTTCACAGCTGCAGCCATGAGAGAAAATCAGGGATATTGGATTTGCTGAAGTCCTGGTAATCACAGCCTAGCAGGTAATAATAGAGGCTGGCTATGATGGTGATTAACTGAACCATGGTTGTTTTGCAGGAAGGGAGATTTTATGGAAACTTGAAGTTCTGGCAAGAAAATAACTGAGGTCATGACATTGAATGAGGGCTCTTTATAAGTTAGTTACAAAAACAATGGCCAGTGTGAGGTGTAGGTATTTAGACCAAGAATCCAAATATCCTGGTGAAAGTCAGTGCCATGTCCTTGGGCTTGCCTTGGCAATTTGCATTAAAGGGAGATGTTGGCTCAGCCTCCTCTGAAACACCAGTACTGTGAGTTTGCTGTGCTCCAAGTGCCTGTCCTTGAAGGAAAAGAACATAGAATCAATAAACACAGGACATGAGCAAAAATATTGCCAATTTGGATCAGAATTGTTATCTCTACTAGTTATTGTATCTCTGATGATAACCTTTCACAGATGGCTAATTAAAAGTGAAGGGTTAAAGAAACCCCCAAAGGGGCAATTACCAACCAAAACCAGAACATTCAGATTTCCTAAATTTTTTTTTTTTAATTTACTGAAATATTGTGTTCACTTTTCAATTATAAAATCCATTTGCTTGGAGTGGTTAAATAAATTTGTAAAGATGGATGTAAGTTTATAATTTAATAGCAATGGCTTATTTTAAATTGCTTTATATATCTCTGTACTTTTGATACTGGTGACTATAAAAGAATGTTCTCTTTATGTGGATGAGTGAATATATTCATTGGATAAGGATTAATGAAATACAAGTATATTTATGTTTTACTTTTGTTTATTTATTTATATGTATTTATATTTATGTTGTTGGCTCTGTCAAGTACCACACCTGTTTACATTTGAATCCATTGCAATGAAGTTCTGCATGAAATTTTTTCTTATCTCTGCTGATCTGAATATTTGTAAACCTATAGGAATATGAAGAATTTTGTATGTGTATTTTGGAACTTTATTATCCAAACTCGATTATCTGAGCTTAGAGCAGGTTTTGGTTCTTTGACAGGATGAGTAAACCACTCCCATGTACATTAATCTCACTGCTGCACTTGAGCAGAGGAATTAATTGGGAGGTGAAAGAGTGCAGGAACTGATAAATCAGATCATATAAATATTGCTGTATTATTGCTCCTTTTGTTTTATATCAACTATAATCAGTTAATTTGCTTTCTTCAGACTACTGGTTGTATCATCCCTCAACTTTTTAAAGAACATTTACATATTTCAAATTAACCTTTGAGACATTCACTGTAGATATCTGCCATCATTTTGCACTTTGGTTTCCAAATCCAGCCTTTCTTATTCTTCATCACTGGCAAAGCTATTTCTTCCACATTGAGTTACTCCTTTGGCAACCTCTTGCAAAGGGGCCTTTACAAATGTTTGTGCATTTCAATGATAATGCACAAATGGCCATAATTTGCTGCCACAGTTGATTCTTTAATTCTGAATTCCAAGGCCTCTTGCTATATTTTTAATCAAATATGGGAGGTTGTCATCTGGTTGAAAAATCAAGAAATAATGACTATGAAGTATCTGAGTAGTTATGAGAGATGCACTGACTGTTTCAAAAAGTACCTATCGCATTTTTCCAGTGCTTCTCATTTCTGATTTATATCAATTTTGTCTGCAGCAATGTGTTGCCTGGAGTTGTAACTGGTAATCATTGTGTTTCTGAGATATTTTCTGATACAAAGCACATGCTTTGATCATGTGCTCATAGAGGATTTTGTGAACAATCTATTTAATTCCATATGATCAGAACAGTCCCTAATGAAAGGAGCAATGCAGCAATCACTGTACCATTTACTCTGGCTTTAATTTGTTGGGGTTTTTTTCTGTTTACGTATAAATTCTTCTTTATGCAGTTTAAGCAGTGTTTCACTCTTAGTTTTGTAACAAAACTGAGGAGAGCATTTTTCTTCATTGATATAAGCAGCAGTTTTCACTCTGTTTAAAGTGTTTCTGGTGAATTGCATACAGTAGAACAGATTTAAACATAGACAGATTTTTTGGACTACTTAGTGAAAGTCCTTGGAGGTTTGGATATGCTTCTCATTTGGATCAGAATTGGAACTAGTCAAAAGTTTGCTAGGTCATTACTTTTGATACTTGTTAAATTTTTCATCCAGATAATGTTTAATTCTGAAGAGAACCAGCATTCCAGGAACAGCCAAGGAACAGCCCATTGGTTTTTCTGTTAGGTACGATACAGGAATTTTTGGGTGTCTTGAAGCAAAGTCTTGGAACATTGCCCAGTTTTTTGTGGAAACAATTAAATTTGTAGGCTCCAGTCGAGGGACTGATTCAAAAGTGTTGCCAGTTTGCAACTGGCAGAGGATTATAAATGAGTGTAT
The DNA here is from genome assembly GCA_009812075.1 of Sialia sialis. NCBI lineage: Eukaryota > Metazoa > Chordata > Aves > Passeriformes > Turdidae > Sialia > Sialia sialis. Next base: position 15,194,987 of record VRYO01000638.1, on the reverse strand, counting down.
CTGTCTGCTGCAGGCACTGGAGGCAAACAACAAAGTGAAACTTTGATAATGAATGTTTTATTATCTGTTGTTATTCAAGAATCATTCTTGTTTACTCCATGGATTATAAAGTTAAATTGTTTCTCCACCTTTCCCACTTCTCTTCCCATAAAACCAAGGCAATACTGTACATGAGTTACAGGTATCTAAACAAAATCATTGATTCTGAAGTTACTGTATTAAATTTCTGGAGCAATCTCACATTAAGTGTTGTGTTAGTTCAAGGTTCATTATAATGAAAAAGATTTTTTAGAAGTAGGTGGCATCAGTGCTGTTCTGTCCAGGTCCTGTACATCTTCCATGTCCTGCACTGTGTGTCTTGTAACTTTTTGTTTGATTATTTAACCAGCAGGTTTTTTTCTGTCAAAGATGTCCCTTGGTCACTATGACTGCATATTACTTTTATTCTGTTTGAATGTATTGAGCTTGTAAAGATCTTGTACATTTATTTTTTCCTACTGAAGTGGAGAAAAAAGCATTCAAATGCTGCCATTACATTCAGAATCGTATTCAAGCAGTGGATTACATTTCTGGTCTATTTTGGATTAATATAATATTCCCACAAAGGATTTAGTCTTTTCCCATAAGCATTATGGTTTCCTCTGTCTTCATATTGACTGCTAATTGTTGGCATTTCAGAAGATTAAAGTAAGGTCTTACAGGGAGTACAATCATACAGCCTTTCAGATCTAAACATCTTGTTGATATAGAAAACAAAATAGTCTTGCAAATTATTTAAGCCTGAAATTAAATAAATTCCACTGAGTATTTTTTTTTATATCTGAAACTCAGCCTTGCAAAATAAGACAGGATTTCAAGCAGTTAATTCCAGTGACAACTTTTCACATCTTAAGAGTTACCTTATTTTGCAGAATTAGTCTTAACCCATGGCCTTTAACATTTTACTCACTCAGACAGGCATTTTTCAATTTATAAGAGGGGTGGCATCTTTGCAGTGAACATAGACAGGGAAGCCTGCAATTAATAGATAACTGAAACAATAGTTTTAATAGCCCACGATTGAGCGTATTTAATAAGTAAGGAGATTTTCCCACTTTAAACAAAGAATAAGAGAATGTGTGTGGGATTAGCAGTTTGCATCAGGGGAATGGCATTGTCTGAGCTGAAAAGAGCTGCACATCTGTAGATAGTTGATAATTCAGATAATTATTCATTTATGTGTAGCTGACTGTTTCATAATAAGAGGGGGTACAAGTTTGGGGGTTTATTTTTCCTGACTGGATAGGGAAATGATTAATTACAGAGCTGCATTTCGTGTCAAGTTGTGAATAAATATGTTTAGCATTCATATGGTTGTTTACAAACAGGAAACCCACACCACTTGCCAACAGTTTGATTAAAAAAAAAATCATTCAATTCATCACTAATTCTCTGTAGGAAAGATCTTTGCATTTGTGTAGTTTGGCATTTTATAATTAAATTCTTTTAAAACATTTTAATTAGCAGAAGTGAAGCAGAGTCCTTTTGTTTGCTCTCTGTAAACACTCGAAGGTGTCACTGAGGTGCGAGCTGTTGAGAGTGCTGCAGGGTATCTTGGCTTTGAAGAGTGCTCAGCTTGAGGTTTGTAGTGTGTCCACACACATTGGGAGATGGCTTTATCAAATCAAATAACAAATTCAGGAAACCCTTCTTCAATTCAAGTTCCTTGACTATGTGTTGGCTCCCCAAAGTGTGGTAGAACACTTTGGGGTGATGTCGCACACAAATGCATTTGTGATGTTTTCCATGCAAAAAACAACATCTGGAACTGGGACTTGTAGCAAAGCAGTTCTGATTTACCAAAATATGAGTATTGGTCTAATACTGATACTCAACGGAGACAGACAAAAGACTCTCTAACAATTTAAAGTTAAAAAGTGTGTGTTTATACAGTGTATGTTAGAAAGTCTATGTTTATTCAGCGCTGGGCAGCAGCGTGAGGTAACCCTCTAATACACACTGCAGAATCACAGGTGATCATGGAGTCTATTTATTGACAAAGGATTCGGACAAATACATATTCATAACACCAGCCCCCTCCCATCCCCTGCTTTCTATGGTAATTAGCTTGAATGGCTATTAAGCATGTGTGGTTGGCTTCTTGAAATAAGTCTGGGGCTGTTTTTGTGGGGAGGGGTCTGAAAAGGAGGAAGTAAGGCGAGTCTTCCTTGCCCTGAACTCTCAACCTTTTCTATTAATGACAATACAAATGGCTTTTGGGGCAACTCCAGTCTTTCAAAGAATGAGTTTCTGGTTGCAATTGTTTGTGTTCTTTGGCCCTACCTACTGGTTTCATCCTTTCCCATTGCAAGCACAGCTAAGGAAACATAAATTGGCAGTCAATCAATTATTTAAGTTTTAGGTAACTATCTGAAGCCCAGTTTCTTCTAACTTGTAATTAAAATCCTAATTTCTTTAAGATTAGTGTTTCAGTTCAGTCATCACCTGGCCAGACAGAATCTAGGCAGGAATCTCTGCTATTGCTGCTTGGAAAAAGAAAAGGTGGGAAGGTCCAGGGGAGGATCTGAATGTTGGAGCATCCTTGCTATGAAGACACACTGAGAGAGCTGGGGTTGTTCAACCTGGAGAGGAGGAGGCTCCAGGGAGACCGTGGAGCATCTTCCAGCACCCAAAGAGGCTCCAAGAGAGCTGGAGAGGGACTTTTTTACAGGGGTGTGGAGTGACAGGATATGGGTTTAAACTTAGAGATGGTGCTTTTAGATCAGATATAAGAAATAACTTGTTCTCAGTGAGGGTAGAGAGGCCCTGGCTGAGAAGCTGTGGCTGCCCTTGGATCCCTGGAAGTGTCCAAGGCCGGGCTGGACAGGGCTTGGAGCAGCCTGGGATGGTGGAAGGTGTCCCTGCCCATGACAGGGGGTTAAAATGAGATGAGTTTTAAGTTCCTTTCCAACCCAAAGCATTTGTGAATGAGGTTATGGTGGGCCACTGAAGGCCTTGGAAGTGAAGCCAAGGCTGTCCTGGTTAATCAGCCCTGCTATTACAGACTGTGGCTCAGCTTGAAACACCCACTTGGAAATGTTTTTATTTAATCTCCCTTTTATGTAATTCCTCTTTAGCCACTACTGTGCATAAGTACTTAAAAAGTAATTAACAAAAACTACATGCAATGCATGCATTAAACTGTTTCTGCCTGCAATAATTTTCTTGGTTATAACCATTTGCATTGTTTGCTTTTGATATACAGACTTTTAATTCACCTCTACAGTTTAGCCCAGATCACAAGTTTGTCTTGGTGCTTTGTATATTGGAAAACAAGGTGTGTTTCTCAGGTGAGGAAATAGATTCTGACAATGAGGATTGTTCCTTTTTGTGGCTCGTCCAGCAGGAAATTAAAAAGAAAAAAAGATGGCACCATGTGAAGATATAAATGTGCAACTTTACTTTTATGCTCTCAAAATGTTGAATAAGTAATCTGCTTTGGATGTACTTATCTGATTTTGAGATTAAAAGGTATGAGACACTGCTGGACTTGTGTGCTTAGCGTTAAATATTGCCATTGAATTTTGCACTATATTAAGGTTCTGAATTAACTTTTATTTGTGAGTTGCCTCTGCATCTTTGGAATCCTACACCAAGGAGCTGTGTTTAAGTTGTCAGTACCCAGCAGAGAATCTGAATTTAGAAAAAGTGCTGCTGAAGCCAAGTGACAGCTTTTGGCTGTGTGAAATGTGGCTGGTTGTATAACTGAGTATTTGCTGGCTATCTGTTTGTTTTCATCATGCTTAGTTTCAAGTGTTATGAGAGTGTACATTTGAGGCTTGTCCTGACTTTTTTTTCCAATTTAATGTGATACTTTTACATCCTCATAAGCTTTTTCCAGTTGTTATTGAAATTAATGAGTCTAGGAGAGCCATTTTTTGAGATGGATATTTTCCTTGACCATATTGCAAAATCACTTGTAAAGCAGGGGAATATGGTGAACAGGGACACCTGCAATTCCCTGTGTTGTTCTGTACAGAGCTGGAGTGAGCTCTAAGAAGCAGCCAGTGATTTACATACATCTCCTGTTAATTTTAATGTGCTTGACTCCCCATGGTTGCCTTGAGCATCTCAACCTTGATTAATCTAAAGTTAAGTTCCTTTATGCTGGCTTATCTGTGATTGTTTTAGACTCACTCCATCTGTTTCTTAATGCAGCTCTGTAACTTCTTTCACAGTTGAGATTTGCTGATTATATCACTTTGGGTTTGTGGCTAAAACATTCATTCTGGTTTTATTACAAGATACTTTGATAAACTTGTGAAAAGTGGATGGGAGATTATTATCGAATAATTATTTCTCTGAAGGTGATTCCTTTCTTAATGCAGAAAATAGGTGAAAAAAGTTTAGTGAAGATGAAGAAGATTGTTTAAATTATTAGGAAGACTGAAGTGACATCACTGATTTTTACTTGTCAAAGATTCAGGCCAATCTTTTCCCCATTGCTAATAAGGAAAAAAATGTTAAGTTGCATTTTGTGATTTTGCAAGTAGCAAGACAGTCCAAAAAAGTATGTAGAACCACTTTGTCAACTCCTGAGTCATCTCATTTTGCAATAATCCAGTTCATAGCTTAGCATTGCGGGGATGTTATTACTGGTCATTAATTTTTAAACTGTCACTTCTTTTCTTTTTTTCTTTGTTTTTTTTAGTTTAAATTTCTTTATACAAACCTTGCAAAAGATAAAGATCATTATCTGTCTTTCAGCAGTCCTGTCCAGAGCTGAATGTCTTTAATACATAATGCCAGTGGACAGCCTTTGGAAGAGGCATTGCTGTAACAGAAATTCTCACTGACGTGGCAGCAAGTCCTGCTGGTGGCACTGGGGAAATTGTGAGCTGGGTGGTCAGGGGATGCTGCAGGCTGAGTAGGGGATATTGCAGGCTGAGTTTAGCAAGGTGGGAGGAAAATTTTCTGATTCTACTTGGGCTGTGTTCCATCTGGAGCTCAGTATGTCCAGGAACAGATTCCTCCTGCTCTGGTTGAGCACCAGGGGCTGCATGAAGCAAGAGGAAGAAGACATATAAACTCTTCTTAAGCTTGTTCCTAAGCATGTGGACAAAATCATAGGCATTAATTTCTTTTCCCATCTTCTGATTGGGATCTGATCCTCAAAAGGACAGGAAAGAGCAAGGAATTAATTGTATTGAAATAAAAGGAGAAGTAATCAAAATCACAAATCACTTGTCTGGTGCCACGTTCCTGATTGATGCTATGTGGTAAGTGCTGAGATTAGAGAGTTTTGTAATCAGTGAAACTGATAAAGGAACATATGACTCAGACACCAGCTATTTTCTGATTTAATTTGGGAAAGGGTTACATAGATATATTAAAGAAATGTAAGCTGTGCTTTACTGGAAGAATATAACTGCACTAAGACTTGGACCTGTCTTGATCTGATCTGTTTTTCCCAGCAGCAGCCAGAGGCAGGTAAAGAGGAACACAAGACAAGTGTCTGAGGATGCTTCCTGGTGATCTCTGAAACTCTTGTATTTACAACTCTTTGGTTGTTTTCTTTCCAGGAATTTGTTGCTGTATATTCTCAAGTCATATAAGCTTTTGACATAACAAATATCCTGTGGCAGCATAGCTGTAGGCTGTATTTGAAAATAACAGTAAAAGGACCCTTTTTGTATTTTCACAGTCTCATTACAAGAATTAAGGACTAAGAAATAAAACTACCTGGAGGCAGGTACAAAATGGTTGCACCTGGTTCCATTTTTCCCTTGCTAGCTGCAGGCTTGGCTCTGAATCCTCCTTCTGTTTCCTTTGCTAAGCTGGAAAGTTCTGGTTTATTTAGAATATTCTGTGTACAAAGCTTGTCCAGTGTCTTTATCGCTCTTCCAAGTACCTTTCTGAGTTTTACTAGTTCTGCTTTGGTTTACTACATGTTAAAAATGTGCTGATTTTTATGTGGCAGTCATTTAGAACTTAATGAGGACAGCAATTCACGTTTTTGATGACTACAATGTTACTGTAAAAGAACGTGTTTTAATTATTTGGAGATTTCAGATGTGTGTATGCAGTTCAGTACCCATGACAATGCATTTTTGTACTTTAATTAAGCTTCTTGAAGTACAGAATTCCTTTTTTAAAGTTTCCATTGTCTCAGTAAGAAAAGCAGCCTGACCTAAATAGAAGCTTCTACAGCATGAGGAGTAGAAGTCAGGGATGTTTCTCAAGTGGCAAAAAAGAAGTCCCAAATCTTTCTAGAGCACAATAACTGTTGTTCATCTCTCTTCTCCCATGTGATGGGGACTTTTACTTAGTACTTTGATACTCTAAATAAACATAGTATTTGTATTTCTAAGGATATTTCTAAAGAGGAAATAAAGATAGGTTCTGGTGACGTTCTATTTTGGGAAATAGATTCCACTAGTGGACTTCAAACATTATTCACGTCAAGATTTCAGATCTTAGTGGGGTTTTGCTGTTTGGTGATTTGGCTTTGGTTTTTTCCTTGCCTGAATTATGAAGTAACTCTCTGTTTGGAGCAAGGCACATTCTAGCTGGGCTTAGGAGAAAGTCAAACCAGCAGGAAGAGAGAAGGCACACCTTGAGATGTCTGCAAACTGATAATACATACTGTTTTAGCTGGCTAATGAATTAAACAGAAAACCTTGTACAGAAAGTCATCACATCAGCAGTTCTGCTTAGTCAAGCCTTGTTGTGGATATTTGTGATTGTAGATATTTGTGATTGTGCCATTTAACAGCAGAGCTTTGGTCATTTTCCAGGTGTCTGCCACACCAAGCACACCATCCAATGCAACTCACTCTTGGAACAACTCCTGTGGCAGCAGTGGATTGTGTCCTGCACCAGCTCCACTTCATATAGCCATATATATCCATATATCATATATCCATGCTCTCCAGGTGCTCCCTCTTTTGAGGAATATTGCATGTTTTTAGCTCAAACAATTTAAATTTGTCTGACCTTTTAACACACCATAAAGGATGATGAAACTGTGCACAGAGGCAACCCAGGGCAGAACATGTTGAAATAACAGGGACACCTTGCTACCTCCTGTGTCACACGCTTCAGTAATGATGACCCTGCTGCATTATTTTTCAGAAAGCTGATTATTGCTTAGCAAAAATCTAATTGAAACTTCAGACAGCAAAAACATTAGAGAAAGTGTATGATGTGCCTTTGAGAAATTAATCTGAAGTGCAGAGGCAAAATTCAGCAAATATTGGATCAATTTTTATGGACTTTGCTGTTGTGGAAGAACTGCTTGCAGTCATGCTACTGTATAAATTGCCTTGGATGAGTGGGTTTGGAGGGTGTCTGTAATTTACCATGCTAATATGGATCAGTCAATAGGAGCTCCCTGAGTGTTTAATGACCAGTGTGCACTGCTTGTCCTAAAGAGGAGTGGTGTGGCTGCATCTTGCTTTTGCTGGATTAATATCCCCCAAATCAGGCCCAGACATGCAAGTGCCCTTAGTTCTGGGTGCACAAAGAGGAATTGAAATACTGCACTCTGATCTGACACACAGGAATTGAGGATGTGTGGTTTTTTCAGTCTTGCAGGTAGTTGTTTTCCCCAGATTGTTCTGAAGTCTGCTCAGCTCAACCAGGGATTTATCACATTGAAGCTCACATATTTAAATAATACCCATGATCTGGTAAAAAGGTTATCCTGCCATATTTGCACCAAAATCACAATTTTTCTATCAACTAGACTTATTATTCCTATGTCCTTATTCTCAAGTATACTTCAGAATGGTACTTTGTGGTCTGAACATTTTATTTTCCCTCTCTTTATTCTTTTCCTTTATTATCATAAATAAGGATTCTGTTAGGAGCTGGTTGTGCTTTCTATCAGTGAAAAAACATTTCTGCATGGTTGCAGGTACTTGCCTGCCCTGCCTGGATCATGAAGTGGGATTAATTAACTCTGCTCTGCATTAATGTGGGGGGTTGTGGCTTCTGGGCAGGACCTGACTGAGCCTGGCCAGGTGGGAGTACAGGCACAGGAAGGAGGGGATGGTTTTCAGCATCCTAAATTCATCTCAAGTTGATCCCAGAGCAAGGGATGCAGGGGAATGATGGATTATTGTGATGGGTGTGTTTGTGCCAGGGCTCAGGGAGGGCAGGCACATCCTGCAGATGGGGAAACGTTCCCCAAACAGGCTCAGAGTGAGGCTTCTCACTGAAATTCATTGAAATGGAGCTTCCTGAGATCACATTGCTGCCTGCCATGATATTTTGGAATTTGGAGGCTGTGTGTATGGAATTGGAATATTTCTGTTCCCAAAACATGCACTACTTAGAGCTGGGCAAAGGGATGAGGGAATGTCTCTGGCGACTGTTTCCACTGTGGTACTCTGATGTGTAATTTGCTAGTCATCATTTCATCTTATTCCAATAATGAGCTCTGATCCCTTAATTTTTATTTTTATGTCATTGCCACAGAGAATTAAGAGAAAATCCCACAGCAGGGATATTCCTGGTGGTCCATTCTGGGGGATATCTTTGTACTGGAGCTCTCCCTGCTCCAGACCCTCTTGGTCTGCCTGTTCTTCATACCCCAAAGAAGGGCCACAACCTGGAATCTCATCAGTAGGATTAGCAGAGGATTGTTGCTGAATTGTTTTCAAACTAGCAAAAGCCAATAAATTCTTATCCTGTTCTAGATATTGAGTTTGCTGTGAGCAGGTAGGACTGGAAACTGCAGGAGGCTGTTTCAGCACACAAGAAACTGGAGCTACAAAGTTTTGACTGGGCAAAAATGTGATATTTGGGACTCTTAGCATGGCACTAAAGGAGCCTCCAGTGCCAGTCAGGTCCTGCCCTGTCACCTGCCATCCAAGAATGGGGCTTCACACACAGCAGGGGGATGTGGCAGAAGCAGGTGTTAGTTCTCAGTGAGATTTGCATTGCTCAGGAACCTCCTGAATACAGACCAAAAATTAGCTTTGGACAAAACCCTTCATCTGCTTTTCCTACCTAGCAGTTGGGGTGATCCACACAGAAAAATCTGAATTGTATTTTGGAGGTTCATCAGAGTTCCTTTCCTGACAGGACAACAGGGTGCGTTGACAATGAATTTTAAACCTTGAACTGTTTTAGAATACTCCGTGACATTCAGAATTGCATTGTATTTCTTCACCTGTCTGCAAGCTTTCCTACTGTGCTGTTTGTTGATTCATCCTCTTTAAACTTACCACTTTCAGACTTTCAAAGTTATATCCCAAAGAGGCAGAATTATTTTTTGCATAATTTTTATAAGCTTAAATCATACAGTTTGGCTTTAAGTGGAAAAAATAACCCTGCTCTCCTCTCCAAAGAGATTTTTATATCCCTTTTCCACATTGAATTGCACTGTCCTCTAGTGGGTGTTTTAAGCAAATGTTTTTGTGTTTGTAAATCTGCTCAGATACAGAAAGCTTAATCTTTATTTTCAAATAAACCATAAATGTTGTCTGATATAAAAAGATAGAGAATAAGATTAATATTTCAAAACCAAATAAGAAAAAGTTACATTTGACCTGTGGTCCAAGCTGTAATAATACAGAGATATATAAAAATGTTTGCATCTGCCTTATCTGTTGGAGCAGAAGGATAAAGAGTGAAGATGCAAGTGTGGGCATCTGTCTTTTATTACATTTTATTACTTTTTGTTAAGAATTGGATATAATCTGCTTCTTTCACATTGAAACAAATTTGGTAAACTGTGAATGAATGAATGAATATGAAACACCAGTGGAGTCGTAGGAAGGATCAAATGCACTACAGTAGACTAAAAGGGAAGAACTCTGTATCCCATTTTACCCAGTGGTTTGTTTTTTTCTTAATGTTGCTATCTACCCCTTAAAAGGCAATACCCTTCTTTTAACTGGCATCCCCTGGGATTTGAGGTGTAAAACATCTGTCCTGGTTTGGAGGACAAGTGTCTGCTAAGAAAGGCAGGAGCCTCTCTTTGAAATGGAGAATGTAAACCCCTTCCCTCTAAATTATTATAATTTTGAAATTAAGGGGCTTTCAGGCAAAGATATGGGAATTAGGAATAACAGTTCTTTGCTAGGAAAATTAAAATAGAAATACAGTACTACAAAGAAACAAACCCCAAACACTGACAAAGTTGTAACCTGACACCTGTCAGTCAGGGTGTTGGTAGCAGTTTGATTAAATAGTGGCTGCAGTCTTCTTGCAGTGACAGATGTGGTTCAGTCCCATTAAATGGTGGATGCATCCTCCTGCAGTGACAGATGTGGTTCAGTTGGAGCAGTGCTCCTGTACAAGGTGCAGTTTTCATCCAGAGGTCCAGTGGTGATGTGGAGAAATCCGGTTTCCATCTGGAGTCCAGTGGAGAAAGGGCTCCCTTAGGATCCCAAAATCTCTGGTTTTATCTTGGTAAGAAATGTTGGACTCTTCCCC
>VRYO01000638.1:15167616-15183562 GCA_009812075.1 Sialia sialis | reverse complement strand
TGGGAATATAGAAGTTTTACATGGCAGTGATTGTCAGGCTTCTGGATGTTTGCATGATTGGATGTCTGGGTGCAGCTGTAGGTGACAGCACCTTTCTTCTCCCTCCAGGGGCTGGGAATACATCTGAATCTTCACTGCTTATGTCCCAGCATCCAGCCATGTGAGCATGCCCCCAGTCAGGGACCCGTTTGGGTGATCTGAGATTCATCCTTCACTGATGTTTGTTCTGTTGAAGGGAGGAGGGAAGAAACAAATGCCTGGCAGCCAGCTGCCAACTTGCTTTTCTTACTTATTTCCTGGCAATTCAGTGATTTCATTTGGTAAAAGAATGTGCTTTTGTAGACACAAAATACTGTTTTGTGTAGACACAAAATATTTCTCTCCCAGAAAGACTGGGAGACATGATGTTTGTTTTAACCTCAGAAAATGCCAGGAGCCTCCAGGCAGGGACATGTTTGCCAGCTGTACCATGCAAACCCACTGTCTTCCACAGCTGTGCCCTGTGGCATCCTGGAGAAGGAAACTTGACTGGTATAATCTGCTTTAAATTGTTGGGGTACACTTCCAGCTGATGAAAGAGTTAGGAGGGGTCAAATTAATTCAGTTTGCTTGCAGTAAAAGGTGTTTTTTCCAGACTTCAATTAGACAAACCGTGAGCACATTCTTTGGTAGTGCAGCTTTTAATGTGCTGCAGATGTGGTTTTACTGACAGTTGCTGAATAGCTTTTTTTCATCTAAAATACATGGATTGAACTTCAAAGTCACAATTTCCAGCAAAGTCAGAGATTATATTGGTAAATATAATATTTTATAACATTTATAGTTCGCTCTGTGTGAAAAAATGTGTACAAAGTCTCAAAGCATGCATGGGACACTGTTAATAATTGGAAACTCTTGCACGTCTTTGATGTCATCAGATGAGATAATGTGGGGAGGGTTGTGAAAAAGGGTCTCAGAAATACATGAGCAGAAATTAGGCACAGGAGAGGGGTTGTTCATGGGCTGGGGAGGGAGTGGGAAAGCAGGACAACTTCTTTATGGGGCTGCCCAGGTTTGGGTCATCTCCCAGTGTTGATAAACCTCATCTAAGTTAAACTGCATCCACGTTTGGATGTCTGCTTTATGTGAGATTCAGTTTGCCTTGCAGGAAGGACCTGTTGGTGCTGCAGCACACTGTGATCCTACCCTGTTGTATCTGTTCTGTGGTGACATCAAAAGTGAGAAATTAAAGAGGAACACCTTGGCAGTGTCAAGCTGTTATCCTCGCTCTTTTTGCATGCAGAGCTGGTGTGGTTGGTGCAGGTTCTCAGGGTCAGCACAGTGGGGAGCAGACAGCCAGAGCCCCAGTATGGATTTAGAGATGGGATGTGGAGAGGTGGAACCTTTATGGTGCTGCCTCTATTCATCCTCAAGTGTGTGATAGTCACATCTCAGTGTGTGTTTTATTAAGGCTGGGAACACTTTTAGAGATGATAATAATAAGAGAATATAGCAAATGTACACACACTCTCTCTGATTTTAGAAAGCAGCCAACTATGCTCAAGCTGCTTATGCTCTACCTAAAATGCTCTTAGTTTTGTAGAACCTGGAAGCCTTGTGGATCATGTTGGTGATCCAACACAATTCTAGCAGTAATGTTCTACCACCTTTACTTTGGTTAGTTACATTTATTTGCAGTGTGGGGCATTTTTGGTGTCAAACATTCAAAGCAGAATCGAGACTTTGTCAAGGCTGACTTTACCAGAAAGTGACTGGAGATTAAAACTAGTAGTAAAGTGACATAGACTTTACATAGATACAGCTATCCATAAATATATCCACTTTCATATACAGAAAATACTCTCTGTGTCTGCACAGCACTTAGGAGCTGTGGGATTAATTCCAGTATTTGCAAAGATTTAACACCATATCTAACATGAAAACAGTGATAGTACAGCACTCAGTTTCTATTCCTTTGGCTTCCCAGCACTGCTGCTGAGGCCTGGGACACTGTGGGGTTTTACCAACACTGGAAGTGATATTTCCATGCAATTATGAGTGCTCTTATTTCTCCAGAAAATCCATAATCAGTTGCAAGTACATTTTATGGGGATTTCACATCTGTCAGTTGTTTTGCTGCATTAAAAAAAGCTTGACTCATGGGTATGCTGCTACCTTTTGTTTCCTTAGTAATGTTGCTGAAGTACAAAACATAATTTATAAGGCATTCTGGTAGGTAAAAATGGTTATTAGAATAATGATGCTATTTAGTAACCTGTCTTGTATGCAGGCAGCTTGCCCTCTCCTTGATATGTCTAAAGTCCATAGGCATTAGATGCTGAGCATGTGGACATATAATGGTCCTGATGTGCTACAGGAGGTTTATTTTTCTCACAGGCTTAAGTAATACAGAGATACTGCATTCTCTGTGCACATGAAACACTGAAAACCTCTTCATCCATCCACTGTGTCTGAATGCTGAAGTTCTTTCAGCTGGAAATGCAGGATCTAGTCAGGCTACAGAAGCATATATAAACAATGTTCACAGATTTCAGCAGAGTTAAAGTGAATCTCAGCATCATTTGAACTGATCTTCTGGCTTATTTGGAAGATTACCATAAAACCAAGATCGAATTCCCTACCTGATTCAGTTTCTTATTGATTGAATCCTTTTAGACTCCTCTCTAATTTAACAGTGTGTTTTTATTAAAGCCAAGCACGCAAACATCAATTATCCAAGCTGCATCTAATTTCCTTCAATTTTTTTTTCCTTTTGCTGCCAATGGATTAGAAGACATGATTAAAATTCAGCTTGAAAGCTGAAAAGCAGATCCCTAAATGAAAAAGTCTGCACTAGGAATTAAAATATCTGTAGTGGGCATAAAATCCTCCTCCTTATCCCTAATAATATAAACACACTTGGTTAAGTTGATCTGTCACATGTCTGGTGCAATGTCCCTGAATTAGGAGGATGTATTAGAAAGGGTGGAGTGCTGTCTGTGGTGTGTCCCACTCTTAGAATCCATCACCAGAATATTTTAACACCAAAGTGTTTTGCATAGAGAGGTCTCTGCCATAAGGTTAATGGGATTGAAGCGTTTGAAAAGCTCTGTTTTTCCTCTTAGGTTTTACTGCCTAAAACCAGGAATGCTTGTGTGTGCACAAGCAATGGAAGCAAGGCAGAGAAGGGACCTTCTGTGATTTTACTTTTGGTTGCTTCTGCAGAGTTAGGGATTTTGTAACACAAAGATGAAATAAATAACTGCAATGGCATCACCTACTGAAAATCCAGAAAACCCTTAAGTGGTAAAGCATGAATTTAACATGACTATAAGGCAGAGTTACAAAGTCAATTACAGCAATTATAAGCCGCACCTTTCTCATTGAAGAATCCAGCCTAGCCCAGTAGTGCGGCTTATATTCAGGTGCAGCTTATTTATGGGCAAATCCCAGTGAAATGCCAACCCGGAAGTGAGAGCCGGCCGGGGAGGGCGCCTGGGGCTGCCTTTAAAGGCTTTGCTGGTCTATGAAAACTGTTTGCAACTTGAGCACCTGACACCAAACCCCGCGCTGGCGCGATTCTGTTACTAATTTGTTACTTTGTCGCACATGGATCCTCACTTTTTTTTTTTTTTTTTTTTTTTAAAGTGCGGCTTATATTCAGGTGCAGCTTATATATGGACAAAATCCCGTTATCTACCTGGCTGCTGGGAGGTGTGGCTTATAATCAGGTGCGGCTTATAATTGTGAAATTACTGTAAATTGTATGTTCTTGTTTGAGTGGGTTATAAATTTCCTTCTGGTGCCTGCTCTCTGCCTGGGATGAGGAAGCCACACCATGAGCCATACACAGGCTCCATTGGCCAAAAATGCACTGGGTCATCTTTTGAGTAGCCTGGTCTAGTGAAAGGTGTCCCTGTCGTGTGGGAAGTAAAGCATCTGTTGAGATGTTTTGTTTTCCTTTTGTACTGTGGATGGCAGTATTTCTACCTGTGCTCAGCTCCGTGTGTGAGTGCACATCACAGGAGTTAATTGTCACATTCTGTCTGTGGAGAGATGTAAAACCTGATTGTGCAGAGCTATAAACGTGCATGGCCTCAGGGAGTTTTCCTGGTGCTGGTATGAGCCTGGATACCTGGAGCTGGGCAAACTGAGTCCCTTCCTCTGGTGCAGTGAGTTAAGCATAACTGCAGCTGACATCATGCACCAGTGCAGTGCAGTGATATTTCATTCCTTCACACCTAATCCCTTCTGCATCCTGTCAGGTTGTGAGTGAGCACAACTCTGGCAAAGCTTATTTGTGACACTCCTGTGGTGTCTCCTCCTCCACATTCTCAGCCATCCCTGTGGGTCCTTCCTTGCTTGGGAGCCTGGAATGTGGGCTTGGGTTCGTATTCTGCTGCCTTACCAGGTGGAAAGAAATCATATTAATATCTTTTATGTATTAATGTCTTGTATGTTCTGAAGGGCAATTTAATTGTGAATTGGGTGGAGAAATTGCAGTTTCCAGAAACTGATGAATAGCAGTTTTTTGAGGTTATCTGTTAACCTGTTGTAATGAATGCTCTTCATTACATGCCTCTCCTTGTTAATTAGAAGGGATTTTTACTCCTCTTTATCAAGTCAGGGCAAGTATATTACCTTTTCCTCTGTCGTGCTTGTGATAAAGTGATGATCCAGATTGTTTTGTGAAGTGCCACATGAATATTTCATTGCATGTGCATCATACATTCATACCCTGTGTTTTCTGAGCTCCAGCCTCTGATGATCATTCAATAAGTTTTAAAAGTAATTAAACTATAGATTAAGTTCTTTTTATTTATATTAATAGGTAGAATTATCCCTTTTTTTTTGTAAATACTTTTATTATTACATTAATTACCACAACAGTTTAGACCAAGACAATTAATCACTGCTGTACACTGGAGCAACAATAGACTCAGACTCAAGTTCTCTGAGTGCAGAGGTGAAGTTGTACCTTCCATAAATGAGAATCTGCCTGACAGAGGGGAATTGGTATCCTGCTCTGGATCTGTTACCTGTGTTGATTTAAAGAACAAAGTCAAAACAGAAACATGCCCTCAATCAATTCCTCCTTGGTTTCTTTCCTACAGGTTGAAGCAATCCTTGTGAACATTTTTGGTGGGATTGTGAACTGTGCCATCATAGCCAATGGTATCACCAAAGCCTGCCAAGAGCTCGAGCTGAAAGTGCCTCTGGTGGTCAGACTGGAAGGTGAGTGCTGCTGGATTCAGGCAAGATCATCCCTCAGCTTCTCAGTAATTCACTTGGAATTTCTTCTCCTAAACAGATTTGGCCCACACAATAAGAATATGTCCAATTCTTCAGCCACAGTACAACCTGAAGTCAATAAACTCATATTTCTGCATTCATGGTCCCTGATAGTCCTGGAAGCAATGAAATTTTGCAATGGAAGCATTATGAGTTTGCCTGTAAGATTTGCAATGCAAATAGGAATTATTTGGATGCAAGTTTATGTTTACTGGAAGGTATTTCTTTTTCATTTTTTTTTTTAATGACTGCAATTCCATTATTGCTAAACCTGCAGCAAAATATAGTTTTCCTACATTTACACCAGCGCCATAATTAAAAGAAATATGTTAGAGTATTTTTGAGAGAGAAATTACTGTAACGTGTTCCTCTGCCCAAACCCCCAATCCAGCTAAAATCCAATAAAAAACAGAAGATTTGGTGATGGTAAGGAGTATTTTTTCTTTAGTACATCCAGCATTGTTTCACAAGAACCAAAAAAAAAAGCCATAGAGAGAGGGGAGGACAAGCACTCTCTGGCAGCTACAGCTTTAATGGCAGTGGCTGTGGAGTTCTGCCTCTAATTTCTGAGAAGTGCCCTGAAGGAGGGAGAGTTTTCTGCCATTGAGTGAAAAGTGCCTTGATTGCAATCAGCACACAACCCTGGCAAGCTGAAAATATTTCTTTTTGGCCAAGCAGGTTTGGAAAACAGAGGGATTTCTGGGTGGGTTTGAAGGCCTTTTTACTCAAAACCATCCATATTCATGTCTGTGTGTGTGTAAAGAGCATAAAATGTCCTGTCAGTCTGCACTGGGGATGAAAGGAGGAAATGCATCTCTTTATGGACCTGAGATGCAATACTGGGGTGGTTTTCACACTGGGATAAAATATGTTCTGAGTAAATCACGCTTTTTACTTTTCAAGAATCCCCCTTACCAGAATTCCTGAGGATGCAAAGTCCCCATGAAGCCTTTGCTTAGGGGGTGCTCCTTTTGTTTCAGCAGAAAGCAGAGCTTTCCCCTCCCTCATTCTCATGCTACACAGAGTGCAGGCAAGCCTAAATACCCTAAAATGCATTTTAGAAAGAAATTGTGAAAATTTTCTTTGGGTAGCGCAGCACCAGTCAACACATGAGGAGACTGAGTAAAAAGTTTAATATGGATGAAGGAAAGACTGATGGATGTTGCTTAGAAGCAGAAAAGTTTCATTATATAAAATCTCATTGTTTATCAGCTCTAGGCTATGTTGTTTCACTTTTTTTCATAGCAAAAAAATTCTGTCTTTCACAGCTGGGAAAAAGTTTATCTGTCAGATCTGTGAGACTTCTCAACTGCTGTAACTGCTGCTTTTTAAGTGAAGATATTGAAAAAGCCATTAGTTTTTCCTATGAACAAGATGTTTGTGTTTTGATATTTGAAACTGTTATAAAGGAAACAAGAAGAGCAACTTGGTCATTTTAAGCTGCACTCTGCTGGGTCTGCCACTGCTTTTGCTTGGCCTTTCTTCTGTAATTTTGACAATTCCATGATTGTACAGAAGCAAAAGTGAAAGCCCTGCAGAGGTACCTGCTGCTCCTGTGCCTGTGACCTTTGAGTCAGTTGCTGCTCCATCCACAGAGATCAAAGCTGAATTTTCAGTGTCAAATAAAGACTTAAATACAAACATTTTTGGGTTACCATCTTCCCAGATTGCTCACTCTTTACTGGAGCTGTTTCTCCTCGACTGCTTGCTGACTCTGGAAATGGCAGTACCACATTTTCTTCAGGAAGCTCTCTCCCAGAATAATACAGCAAATTCCTGCCTTTGCATAATCTTTATCTTAAAAGTTTCTTTTAATTCCTCCTCTTATTCCTCATGTTCATCCTTAACAAAGAGCTGTGATATTTACAACTTCAGATGTTGTACTT
Source organism: Sialia sialis (assembly GCA_009812075.1). Lineage (NCBI taxonomy): Eukaryota > Metazoa > Chordata > Aves > Passeriformes > Turdidae > Sialia > Sialia sialis. Next base: position 15,176,405 of record VRYO01000638.1, on the reverse strand, counting down.
TGGAAGTGTTAGCAAGTCACTGCTGTTTCCTCTGCCTCCTTAATCATCTAACCAACCAATACATGTATGTTTGGTCCTTTTATTCTTTCCTCAGAAATCAATCCCTTGGGATCCTTAATCATCTCCATTGTTCTTTGAACTCACACCAGGTTATTTAAACTTACAAGGATTTTGAATTAATAATGAGTACTGTGGAAGCAATAAGACTACCCAAGACTTTTTAAAACATCACTGATAACGTTTTACAGTTCAAAAGGAGAAAAAGGAACGAGCACTCTTTTGGGTTTCCATTTTGAACATTTTCCCAGCAGAAGGTTTGTGATTATTCCCATAAATCTAACAGATTTGTGACCTGCACTTTAAAGACTCTTTGCCTACATGCACTGTACTACAAGTGTCTTGATGAGTAGAGTTTTAATCAGTCAAATCTGTCTTGATTTAGTAGGATTCTGTGGACAAATCTTTGTTCTCAGTTGTATAATAATTACAAGCCGTTTTACCAGTGGATAAAGAAAGGATTACTCTCCCCTTTGAAAATGGTAACTTTATAATTACATATGTTTGCTTGCCTTATCAGTAAAGAACTCACCAGCTGAGACACAGGATTATTGTTTAAAAAGCTCATGGCCAAATGGAGAAGCCACATATTCCAGATTTCATCTTCTACAGATAGAAAAGTAACTGCTGCTGGGTTTATGCAGGATTTTTATTCCCTTTAAAATGTAATACACTTCAGTTAAGTTTTGTGAAAACTGACTAGGAGTGCTGAAGGGAAGCCAAGCCTTGCTTCTCATTTATGTAGCCCAGAGTTAGATGAAAAGGAAGAATAAAAAAGAATTGTGGATTAGATATCCACTTCCTATGCTGGAAATTTTACATCCTCTCCTTTTCAAAAATGAATTCTCTCCTCTGGTGATGGGGCAAGAAGGACTGGGAGGAATCAAAATTCAGATAGAAACAAGTTGCTTTTTAGTCACATGTCTGAATGTAAAAATTTTTATATTTTTCATTCATGTGACTAGTGACCTTGTGTGTTCTTCAGAATCTAAAATATTCTAGTATCTTCAGAAATTTTTCAAACCAAGTGAAATTTTGCTCCAGCTTGTGTATCTTGTCTGCAAGTAGAATTTAGTATGTGTGCCTGATTTTTTGATTTTAATATCCCAAATTGCCTGTCAATAGAGAAGAATGGGTTATTTCAAAATACACTTACAACTTAATTCAGATCAGCCTATTCAGACATCTTAGGTTTAAACATTCAGCACAAATTTAAATGTGCACTTCTCTGTTAGGATGTAAACATGAGGCAGAGGGAGAGATTAAAATATTCTTAGTTTAATGTAGGAAAGGGCAAATGGAGTGGACAAAATAGAGTTTAACTGTCTAATTGTTTAATTGCAGGTAGGCAGTGGAAGTTAATTTATTCTTCACTGCAGAGCCACAGGCGTGAGATGTGTAAGCCACCAAAACTTTGCATGTTCCCTACCTAAAGGTCACTAATTAAAGCTTGGCACCAAACCTCAAATCAAATGTTGTTGAAGAAGGTTAACTAGTGATGAACTTCAAACCTGATTCTCCAATAGCTGTCTTTGGGCCCTGAGGGTTTCAGCCTGGGCAGACAGGAGGGCATTGCCTGGATCCATGCCAGGGGACATTTGGCTCAGTGCACTCAGTGCAATATGTCAAAGCTGGACCCTTCTAGGGATTCTGTCACATGGGCACAACCTGCTCCTGTCACTGATAATAACTGGCATTCTGCATATTGTGACATTTTGTGTCATAGCAGAATGTTTTGGGTAGATCAGAGTATTTTTCATATTATTCAACTCTTGGTTAGCAAATAGCAGATGTATATAATAACTGCGTCTTATCCCCTCATATTTACCTGAAAAGCCAGAAATGGCATTGCAGAGTCCTGCATCCTCTCTGACCATCAGCATTCAGCAGTGACCATTTATTGTTCCTGATGTGTTTATGGCAGTCCAGGTGAACAAGGGAACATAATCCAAATCCTACATGTGGAGTAGGACAGGTTTAATTTGTTTGATTTTCATTCAGCCTCTCCCAGTGTGTGCTGGTGTAATCTTACCACTGTCAGAGACATGCTTAGACAGAATATTTATTATTGGGATTTTTTCAGTTATGAGTTGGATGCATTTGCTTTGCTACTGGTAGTAGAGATTCCAGGTCCACAGAAGTTTACATGTGAGATTGCATTTACACAGACTGAGAGGTTGTTCCAGAACCCAGGTTTTCAGCAGGAGGATGTTTAGATTACAGATCCTGAAGGAACATGCCGATAAAATTACATCTTTCCAGGTTTTCTATGGAGTGTTGTTGACAGTAATATGTGTCAGAAGACAAAAACTTCTAATTAGAACGCCACTCTCTTCACAGAATCCAGTTTAAGAAAAACCAAACCATAAAACCACACACACACAAAACCCCCAAACAATAAAACCCAGCAACGACAGAAGCCCCACAGCCTCCAGCCCTGTGAAATTTCACCTTTTCTCAGCTGGCTGCAGGGTAGGTGAAGGGCAGATTATTCTGATAGCCTGGGTATGGGATTCTGTTTACAGTTCTCTGACACCATCCAGTGGCAGGAGGTTAATGCTGGAATAGTGGGATTCTTTATTTGTTTATTTTAACATCTGTTGCAACAAGCTGGTTCTTTGTAGATTCCTAAATGTTTCCAGTGTTGTTGGAATGTTTAATCTTAAATCTTTTACCTCTGCTTTTAGCAGGCTCATTACAACTTCCATATTCTCCACATTGCTAAAATACTTAATCACAATGAGATAAAAAGCTATCACTAAAAAAAAAGAGAATTACAGCAAAGGAAATGCTTGCTGAAAAGTGTGTTTAGTTGTATGGCCTGCCTATAAAAGTGTTTTATTTAAGAAATTCAAAATGTACTTGTGCACTTTTGACTGTAGTGAGAATTTTATTTTTTTTCAGCTTTCATAATTTCATTTCCCTGCATAAGCTCCCTCTCTCTTCTCAGGGGCCAGTGTTTTGTATTGATTTTGTAATGCATGTTAGACAAGTGGTGTGCAGAGCAATCAATGCAGTGCAGAGCAGATCCAATGTATTGTTCCCTCTCCAGCCTGTTAGTAAATTAATATTGGCCACTTAGTGAAGAGCAAAAGTTAGTTTTAAATACACAGCTGTCACAAACACCACAATATTTTTTCTGTGTAGGAAAATTTCCAGGAAAATTTCCCTCTTTCCATTTTTTCTCCTCATAACACTTCGTCTTGTAGAATGCTATTTGAGAGATCAGTACATTCTTGACTGTTTTAAATGTTATCACACTTGTATCTAAATAGAAGAAAAAACCTTTAAGACATTGTGGGAATCATTGTACAAATGTGAAGGACTCCAAAGAGAAGAGAACCCTGGGGATGGTTCCTGCCTCCCCTGTGTAGTGCTGAGCTGACAAGTAGCAGCCTCTACATTGTCTTATATAGGATACTTGAACAAAAATCAAATATTATGCTCCTTTTTTTTTGCCCATAATATTATTTTTTTCTGTAGATAAAGTTCAGTACCGTTCTGGGTGTTACTAAGCAACCAAATCCCCTTTCTGTCAAAGATTTCAGATGTCTTTGACCTTCCTGCACAAACCCTACAGCGTGTCCTGTGCACAGTGATGGGAAGCATGACCTGTTCTTGCAGAGGGAGCAGAAGGCTCCCACATTCCCCTTCCTGATCCTGCTTCTCCCATCACAAAGTGCTGTGGCAGGGATGTCTTTGGTCCCTTTCAGCACCAGAAGTGGGACTCCTGACTTGAGCATGCTTTTGAAATGGTGGCACCATTTCAGATGTTTTATGAAGTCTGCTAAAGGAAAAAAAAAATAAAAATCATCCTTTAAAATGAGCACTCTGGAAGTTGCACAGTAAAGATACGCTTCTTGCTTGGTTAATAATTAAGAGTATAATTAGTGTATAGCTCCAAATATAATTAAAATTCATTTTGCTAGGTCTAGGAATTACAAAGTAATTAAGCATTTTGACACGTGGCAAATGAACAAGGAACATGACATGGAGGAGGAGGACAGAAATGATTCTAAAGAGGATCAGCTCAGGATGATTGTGCTTGTGACTAGTGTATGATCCCAAAGTGTGGATTCTCTCCCTCAGCAGGATGTCTGACTCCAGGTTCTTCCATGGTGCAGAGCATAGCAGTGATCAAAAGTGTCGCTTGGCTTTGCTGGAGAAAGCTCTGGAGAATTCAGATTTTCTGTTAGTCTTGATTGTCCAAAAAGACTGAGATAGAGTAAATGGGAAAGTGATGCTCTTGTCTTTTAGACAAGAGAAGTGGGGAAAATGTATTGTCCTGGAATATCTTTTTAATTTTTGGGTTTTTTTCCTTTGCTGTGCTTTAGTCTGTTGTCTGAACTTGAGCTTTTTCCATACAAACTGGAGCCCTTGTGCTATGTAATCATATATTCTCCTGGAGGTGGGGTGGAAGTGGCATTCAGGGACATGGTTTACTGGTGGACTTGGCAATGCTGGGTTTCCAGTCATACTCAAAGATTCTAAGGGTCTTTTCCAACCTAAATATTTCTGTGATTATAATAATTAACTACAGCAGCAGAGGAGGGATTGGTGTCATGCTGAATACTTCAGAGACCTTTGTATTCCCTGTTTTTAGTACAAATGCCAAAGCATATTCAAGAGCGGCTTAAACCCAATTAAATGTTCAGGATTACCCAAATCTTTGCCTTTCCACAGCCCATTTTGCAGCTTTCAGTTATCAGAAGTGAATTGTAGTTATTGTTGACTCCCTGATTACTGTAGCTGATTGTGGCTAATAAATGCCTTAAAAAGAGCCTGGTACTGGTCCATTCCCCAGTGCTCTTGCTGGATGTCCCTGCTGGCTCTGGAGGATGCTGCAGTGACCCTCTAATTTTCACAAAGCCCTGCTGTGCACACAAGTGCCATTATCAGATTGCAGTGTCTGTCACCACTATCCCTGGAATTAAGAGCTCCTTCTTCTCAGCTCAGTCTAAGGCACTTGTTTCATCTCTTGCTAAACTGAAATGATGTGCAGTGTGAGGCATTACCTGGTTTTTCATTCATATTAATTATTACAGTAATTTCACTACTATAAGGCGCACAGGACTATAAGGCGCACTTGTTTTTTGCAGCGAGGATCCGCGTGCAGCAAAGTAACGAATTAGTAACGGAATTGCGCGATCGCAGGGTTTACTGGCAGGTGCTCAATTTGCAAACATTTTTCACGGATCGGCGCAGCCTTTAAACGCAGCCCCAGGTGCCCTCCCCATGCTGTGGGCCCCAGCATCCTGCAGCCGCCGTTCTCCCGCACCCTGCAGCCACTCCTGGCACCGAGCTGCTCACGCAGCTCTCGCTGCTCACGGCTCTCGCCTGCTCACGGTCATTTGATTGCGAGCTTCATGTTTGTTGCTGCACAATGTGAAACAGAAATTGTTTTGAGATCCCTTCATTACTCAAACTTTTCCCATATATAAGGCAGACTGGATTATAAGGCACGCTTCCAGGTTTTTGATCAAAATTTGAGGCTTTAAGGTGCGCCTTATAGTTGTGAAATTACTGTAATTATAGTCAGTGTTGTTTTTTAGGAACAAATGTCCACGAAGCCCAGCGTATTCTGAGTGAATCTGGACTCCCCATCACATCTGCCAGTGACCTTGAGGATGCAGCCAAGAAAGCAGTGGCAAGTGTGACCAAAAAATAACACCTGGAAGATTATTCTCATGGAAAGTGCTTGTGTTTGACAAGTCATCATTCCTGCTGTTGTTCCAGAGGATTTATGGAGTTTTCCTGAGCAGTCAGCGTTGGTGGACTTTATTGGAGATACGTGGCCAGCCCAGGCCAGAGGTTTGCAAGTTGGGTTTCAGAAATTTTGCAGCTACAATCTTCAAAAGTTTGTATGTCTCTGTCTAATTTTGGTAATTTTGTTAGTCAAAGCTGTGATGAGTAATACTTCACTCTCTAAAGCTCTTTTTTGTCTCCTTCCAAAATTGTCACTGATAAACTCACAAAAAGATAAAATAAGTAATAATTTACTTCTGTCAACAGAATTGTTCTTCAATCAAACACTTTCAGGTCACCTATTTCACCATATTTTCATTCATGTTTTTTATATTGAGTCAGCTAACAGTAGGTTTATATTTTTTATGGACTTTTGCAATAATGTAAAAAGCTATGCTTACAATCCTATTTTTATTCAAATGAATGATGTTTATTTTCTTTTTTTTTTTTTTTTGGAAATCACTGTTTTGCCTTAAGATTATTCTCTTTTGTTGATGCCAATTGATACCTCACAATAGGAAAAGGGATTGAGTAGTTGGTAGTGAAAGGAATTCCCACTCTTACTGTGCCTATAAACCACTGAAATGGGATTCATTTGTTTTCTAGTTTTTGGAAATGCCCTCCTGTATTTCCAGGTGTAGCAATGCCATACAGGGGGCTCCAGGAGGATGTTTCTGCCACTAAGGAAATGGCTGCTAACTTTTTAAAATAACCTCTTTTGTGAGAATGTCACTGCTGTGAGGATTTAAAGTAAGATAAGAAACTGAAGCAGTTTTCTCTCAGGAGCATGGAGAATTCATCTGATTTAACTTCCAACAACCATTTCGAATTTATTGGGAATAAAGCACAAATGAACTTTTCAATTTTTAAAGTATTTGCTTTCTCAGGCATCAGTAGAAGTATGTATAAGAAAAAAAAAACCCTAAGTTTCAGTGCTCAGATATTGACCAAGATTCATTTTGATTATATACTCTTTTGTACCAGTCAGAATTCAAGCTGTTAGTTACACAAATCATTCATTCAGGGAACAGAAGGCAATACTAAAGATCTTGTGTAACTAAAGAACTTTGTACAAATCTCACTCTGCCCAGAATTATGTGCTGAAAATCATCAATACATTTGAACAGTGAGCAAATGAGGGGATATTATGATCTGGTCTTGTAAATGGGCAGAAATATAAAAATCTGTGAAATAAATTCCTGATTTTGAATTTTTTTGAGCAGCTCTGATCAATACAGTGTTCTGCTTAGAAAAATGTAAGTAAATTTCTCTTGACATTTCCATTAAAGTTGCTACATTCAAAATAAATTTTCTGCACTAATCTTTGGCTCTTGACACAAATAGTGCAGATAGGTTGCTACCATCAATTCCTGCATGTTTTTCCTTCTCCATTCCTTTCTCTACATATTGCTCAAGGAAAAAATGTGTGACCATTAGAGCAGCAATAAATATGCCACTAGGTCTGTAGTTATTGACAGAATGAAGGAGAAGAGTGTTGTTAGCAGCTTTCTTGAAGGTGCATAAAAGCCACACTGCTCTGAAGGAAGAAACATTTACCTCACCACAATAAATAAAAGAGTTACACTCTATTTTTTATATTTTAATACTGGAAAGATAAGATTCTGTGGAAGAACTGTTTGTGCAATGTTGTCACACACTGTGTCCCTAACTCTGGTCTCAAAACAATCCACTGTGCGTAGACAATTATTATTTTGCAAAGATTAATACTGTGTACACCATTTTGACAAATAAATGTAAAAATGAACATGTTTATTGACTTTGTCCTTTCTGTAAAGTAGAAAAATGTTTAATCTGCCTGTGGTCTTCCATTCACCATTTTGTGACAAGTGGATGAAATCAAATACATTGGAATTTAGTTTCAATTGGGTGATACGGCTCTACTCCAACATATTTGCCTTTTATCTAAAAATGTAAATAATTTTATCTCTATATATCTTTTCTTATATGTAGACCAATGGCAGTACACACAAGTTTTATTCCTCTTAAGCTGTATACAGAATGGAACAGTACAATTTTAATTTTTCTGATGTAATATAAAAGAATTTCCTAAGCTCTGGTTTGGTATCTTTGAAGGTTTGGTATTTCACAGGCACTGGCTGTAACCAGAGGCTCACTGTGGTGGTGTGGACTGGTTTATTTTTATGGATCATTTCTCTCCGTGTGCAAATGTGCAAGGTTGGGTTTGGTCACCCCAGGAAAGGCATTTTTAGCTGCATTTTCCCCAACAAACTAAACAGCAGCATAAGCAGTGGGTAAGTTCCAGCTAATCCCCTCTGTGAAAGCTTTAAGTGGGATTTAATTAGCCTTTAAATCTGGAAATTTCAACCTGTATTAATAAAACTCTGTAGGACAGGACACTTTGGAAGGCAAAACAGGAGGAAACTGCTCATGCTGACATTGTGTTACATCTTTAACAAGATACCTTTAAATTCTCCCAGCGAAATGTAACAGCTGGGAGTTGTGCAGTAATGTCCTTAACGAGCACTTACAATCCTGTTTGTCAGGGCTGTGCCTCCCTACACCGGGCACAGCAGCTGGTGCCGTGCAGAATTGCTGTGATTGGAACAGCGTGGCAGTGCCAGTCAGTCACCAGGGGACAGCCCAAGCAGGGCTGGCTGCTCTGCGCTCTGAGCTGAGCCCTGCCTGGTGGCCCTTGTGCAATGACATCCCATGTACAGAACAGTACAACATGTGCAATAACATCCCCTGTACAATACATGTACAATAACATCCCATGTACGGAACATGTACAACATGTACAACAATATCCCATGTACAGAACATGTACAATATTTACAATAACATCTCCTGTACAATAACATCCCATGTACAATACATGTACATGTACAGTAACATTCCATGTACAACATGTACAACAACATCCCATGTACAATACATGCACAACATGTACAATATCCCATGTACAATACATGCACAACATGTACAATACATGTACAACATGTACA
>VRYO01000638.1:15131782-15166616 GCA_009812075.1 Sialia sialis | reverse complement strand
CATGTACAACACGTATAATAACATCCCATGAACATACATGTACAATATGTACAATAATATCTCATGCACAATACATGTACAACATGGACAATAACATCTCGTGTACATACAATACATGTACAACATCCCACATACAATAACATCCCCTGTACAACATGTACAGTAACATCCCACGTACAATACATTTACAATAACATCCTCTGGTTCTTGTGGGTCAGGCTGGCCTGGAGGCTTCCCTCGTGCTGGGAGCTGAGCCCAGCACTGCCTGGGTGTGCTAAGGGTGGCCCAAAACAGGGCTGAGGAGCCTTGCTGGGCTAGAAGAGCCAGGAAATCTGTGCACAGAGCCAGGCAGTGGCCAAACTGTGTCCTAGAGCAAGAACTGTCAACTTACAGAAATCCCCAAGGCTCCAAGGCTTAGGGCTCTGTTACATGGCATGTAGAATGCCAGTTTTCAGTGCTGCTGTAAGCCTCAGCTGACTGTGGGATTTCATTCCTTGTTTTTCTTTTTGCTTCCTTTCAGGAAATTGGAGAGTCTCTTGCAGGCACAAAGTGGGGCAAAGAAGATCATTACACATCTTAGTTTATCACCCAGCTTCTTTCCCCTTCCTCTCCTAAATTTCCTGGGTTTTTTTCCCCACTTCTCCCCACACACAGCTCACTTGTGTTTCCTCACTGCTGTCCTCAAATCTGGCTGAGCCCACAGCTCAGGGTTTTGCTGGGTTTGTGTGGCTGGGCTGGCTGGCCTGGGGCTGCATGAGTTAGAGCACCTAGCTGCCCTCCTGGGAGCTGGGTATGCTCTGCTCAGCCTGTCTGAAATCCATCCTGGAATCCTCCCAGTGCCCTTCCACTGCTGTCCCAGGAGGTAAAGACCTCCAGCTCCTGTGTTCCCCGCTCCAGTGGGACAGGAATTAAAGCAGGAACTTAAGCTTAAGAGTGCTTGACTTGCCTGTTCTGGAGTGCTGGGCTCTGAAACAGGGCTGAGCTTTCCAGGCTGCAGACAGAAAGGTTTGGAATAAATGAGAGGAGTGAAAAGCCTGGGAAAGCTTGACATCCATGTTAAGGTCTGTTTCAAAGTGAGAGGTACTCTTCTGCAAGGAGAAATAATCTCCCCAATTTCAGTGTGAGCAGGACAAGCAGTGAGGAGCTTTGGCTGTGCTAAGGGACATTGAGGTCAGAGTTGTAGGCATGAGGTAAGCCAGGGGATGGGCTGTGAAATCATCAATGGATGTTTTTTAGAGTTAGGTGAGCATCTGTCAGGGATGGCTTAAGGAGAGTTGATTTTTGCCTCAGGGCAGAGGGATGGATGAGGTGACCTTCCAGCCTGATTTGCTAGGATTTAATGCTTGTTGGGAAGGTTTTGTTTTCTTTTTTTTCTCCTTAACTTGTAGGTACAGGGAGGAAAAAGGACAGATCTGGTGGATTCTTGAAAGAAACTGTTTTTAATTTAGTCACCAAGAATGATCTGCAGCTGCCAGGGAAATGAAAAGCAGATTATGCAAACTCAAGACTTTCCCTAACAATGGGAGCAGTGTTATTGCAATGCATAAAAGGCTGAGCAGAGAATTAAGGATATCTATCAACTTTAATATGTTTAATTTAAAAAGGAACAGGTTGCACCAACAATTTTTTTTCCTACTTAATGAGGCCCATTCATAAGTAGAATAACAGGATTTGCTGTCACCCAGAGGAAATCATGGCATGTGTATTTGTACTTTGGTGCAAAACTTGTGTTGATCACAGTGATTTAAAACTTTTTCCAGCCCAGCTGCAGTCAGTTTGATGTCAGGATCCTTTCATCTGGAGACAGATGCACCCTTGGTAGAATCCTCAACACGTCTGTGTCTTTGTTCAGTCTCACAAAGTACCAGCTAAAGATTAAAAATAAAAGCATACATGGATTATTGCATGTTACTCCTCAGAGAGAACTGCTGTGAGGTAAGATTTGACTTATCCAAGACCTGGTAGCAGATTGCAGAAGAATCTCTAGTGCAGATGGGAATTTGGCCTTTTGCATTTCTGTTGTGCCCATTTTGGTGGGTGCTGGGCACTCCAGGAACAGTGACCATTGTGACCCATGTCCTGAGGCCATTCCTCTTCTACAGGACTGAGAGCACTGAAGAGGGAAAAGGGTTTCTGTGTACCTTGGATGGGTGTCAGGTTGGAGACAGGACCCATTCTGGTGTGGGGATACACACAGGCTGCTTCCACTGAGCTCCCCCTGCCACATTCTCTTTCAAAAGGCAGAGGGCAGAAAGCCAGGGAGCTCCCAGGGCTGGGTGGGGATGGCAGGAGGATCCTCACTGGCCCTTGGGAAGGGCTCTGCTTCTCATCTCTCTCTGCCTGCAAGGAAAATCCTCCACACTGGAATTGTGATCTCCCACATCTGCCCTTCTTGTGTCCTTGGAGTGCTCACACATCATCAAGAAGGAGAAAGTAAGAGCAACGTCTGAGGATAATATTCCCTGCTACAGAAGATGTCTCATTCTGGACCTCCTTGTGTTTTCAAAGATGGGGGAATATCCTGGCCCTCAATTCACAATTAAACCCATGCTAAATTTTAATTAAATCTATCAGAGATAGCCAAGCCTGGAGAGAAGGAAGCAACTGACAGAAATAGGTTGCTCCATGAATTAAGTGCTGTTGGGATGTGCAGCATGATGGGATTTGGAAACTGGGACCTTTGTATTTACCAGAGCAACTCTTCTGAATGCACAGATGAATATAAGCAGGTCATCATCAAGGAGGTGACAGTGACAAAGTATTGGTAAGCAAATCTGAGAAAGGAGGGCTCAGAGAGATCAAGTGTAAGAAATTTTGCATTTGTTTAGATACAGAGGTGAGAAAATGAGAAATTTGATCTTTCTATTATAATCGACATAAAGAATTGCAGGGCAGCCAAAGGCCACCCAGCTAAACAAAGCTGTTCCCTTTAAGTTTATTTCAAATGTCTCTCTGCTTCAGCACTGTGTCCTTCAAGACCTTCCCTCTGTAATTGTATGTGGCAGCCTCTTTAGAGCTAGGTACTGACTGCTGCTCCGAAACAGAAACAAAAAACACCAGGCAGGAAAGGGCACTGCAGAGAGTCCTTAGGAGGGATGCTGCTCCTTTGTTTCACAGTAAAGGGGGTTAGGAAATGCCATTGAGTTCAGGGGCACTGCTCTGCTTGGCTCCATGCTGAACAAGACCAGCACTCATCAGCTCAATCTCCTACCTTGAGTTTCCACTCAAAGAGCTGACCCTGGAGGCCAGCATAGTTCAGGAATAAATGAAATTTGCTGCCCTGTCTTACCTGGCTGCCTGCTCAGCAAACCAGACTTGGTGGGAGCAGCTGGGACCTGAGGACTGGCAGCAGGGTGGAGCTGATCCCCCTCTGCTGTAATATCCTGAGCTGGGGGGAGCCAGTCCTGGGCACAGAACCCTCTGAAAATTCTCTCCAAAGCTGTGGAGGGACTGCTGCCCTTCAGGAGGATCCCAGCAGTGCTGCCACTGCAGATCCAAGGGCTCATCCTCCCCCAGCCACCAGCACTGGGGGAGATGGGCTTTGCATGGCCAGCACAGACCAGCACTGTGCCTGTGAAAAACACATTTCACTGTTTTAGTAAAATTTAAAAGGTTTAAAAAAACGACAATAGGAGGGTTAAAACAGCTGGGTGTACGTGGCTGCTTTGTTAAGTACACTTTACAATACATTAACTTGTTGCATAGTTACAGTTTTTTAAGTATAGTTAAGCTTTTTTTGGGAACTGTTTAGCATGGTTACTTTTTGGGTTCGCTTTTTTGGAGTATGCGTGTTTTTTGGCTTGTGGTTTTAATTTTTTTTCCTTATGGCCTCTGTGCCATGCACAGACAAGCTCAGACTTTACCAGCAAGGGGTGAATCTTTGCTTTGTCATCAGCCTAAAATCCTCTGACCCTGCACAGGTTGTTAGGATGTCCTGACTTGCCCCTGAATGGGTGCCAGGGAAGTGCAAGGAGCTCCTGGAGATGTTTGGGCAAGATGAGCTGTGGACTTGTCCTTCCCTTTTTTCCTTACAGTGAAGTTGGTGGGTGATTTTCTCTCTGCCCCTTTTGTTTTTCCCATTTTTGAGGCAGATATGGGGGAAAGGGGCCTTTAGGAATTCTGGCTGCAGTATTCCTTTCTGATGTCAACAGAAATTATTAGGGCTTGCCCAAAGAATCCAGTATTGATCCAAAGTCAGAACTCCCAGTATTTTTCTTGAACTTCCTTAATCCTGTCCATTGCCTGAAGTTCAGTTTCATTGATTAGCACTGCTCAGCCTAAATCTTGTATTCCTGAAGTGCTGGACAACCCTCAGTGCCAGAGGCTTTTTCTGCTGTTTTCCCAAGGGATTTTTCCCATATTGTACAGCAGGAGGAATGTCACACGAAGATGTTAATCCCTTTTGAGCTGTGCTCTAGACAAGTATGTGCAAAACACAGGGAAAATGAAGCAATGCATTGTTTTGCATTTAATTTTCCATAGCTATTGTCTTGTAGGCCTGGTGGAATGTTTGACATAACACACCTCCACAGCTTGTCCACTGAACATCTGTCAGTCACTCCATACTTTTGCTTCAGAGAATGCTGAGAGCAAAAAGTAAATTTTCTCAGACGTGCAGAATGTCACTTGCAAAAGAATAACTCTTTTTCCTGTGTTCACCTTGGTGGGAGCAGGACACTGCTGCTCTCATTCCAGTGTTCAGAATGCTAAGTGCTTCCTCATCAAGACAAAACTATTGAGGGAAACCAGCAGAGCAGTGTCACTGTCAGTTCTCCATGTGCCCAACTCAGCCCTGGAATTTCAATCCTATTGATTTCCTTAACAGAAGCCATCTTGATTTTTTTTTCCCCACTATCATCTGGATTATATTCATTGCAGAAATTTCTGCTCTCGGACCTGAAGGATTCTCACTGTCATGCTCCATCTGCTGAACCTGGCTTGTTCTGCATGACGGCTGCATTGGATTTTCATGTTGGGAAATTCCCATCTCCATGAAATCTCCTTTGAAAAGGGCTCCCTTTGAAGGGACACACAGGATCTTGCCAGAGCAGTGCCTCCTTCTAACAGCTGGTTTCCAGGTTTCATGATTGAGCTCGAGCTTTGACACATCACAGCTTAAGTTCTTCCCCAGTGGTTTCCAGATCTTTCAAAGGTGTGAAAATGCAGCAACAGCAGGACAGCCCACGTTTGGAGGACTGGTATGAAGGGTTCCTTTTGTTCTGCTGTCTGATACTGGTGTAACAACCACACACATTCTGTGTTTGAGTCTCTTCTAAAATGAGTAGTAAAAGAGAAACTGCCTGTATCACTTCCAGCCTGCAGAACAGAGCTGAGAAGTGTCTCCATGATGTCCCATCCCCATCTCAGGATATGTGAACCACAATGAAACATTCATTTGGCAATTCAAGAGCAGGTGCTGCTTTAATGGCTTGCAGTAATTCCCAGTCACAGAATGGTTTGGCTTGGAAAGGACCATCCAGTCAAACCTTCCCTGCCAACACCTTCCACCATCCCAGGTTGCTCAAAGCATCATCCAGCCTGGCCTTGGACACTTCCAGGGATGGGGCAGCCACAGCTTCTCTGGGAAACCTGTGCCAGGGCCTCACCACCCTCACAGGAAAGAATTTCTTCCCAATATCTGATCTAAATTTGCCATCTTTCTGTTTAAAACCTATACTTCCTGATGAACGGTCCTGTTTTTCATTCCTGTAGCCTTCTTTATTCACTGGAGGGGGATTTTTCTTGTTTTATAAATAAATACCATAGCATGATGAAAACTTCAGTGGGTAGGATTTTTCCACAGACTTCACCCCTTCAATCTTCATTCAATTCTGTAACCCAGACTGGGAAAACAAAATACTGAATCCATCCATAATACTTTAATATTTCATTTCTTAGGCCTAAAGCACAAGTAGGAGTGCAGGGTGAAGGTTTTCCTTGCAGCCCTGGTGGCTCTGATCTGCTGGCACTGGGGGAGCTCTGGGCTGGCAGCAACTGCTCCTCAGTTCCCTCCCTTCCCTGCATCTCCAGACTGGCTGGATGCCAGCAATTAGAAACTAATTGAGAAGCTTTAAAAATCCATCTCTTCCCCATTCCTTCTGCTCTGTTTAATCCTCTCAGAATCCCAGCAGAATTCTTCACAAGGGATTTTGCACCGTGCTTTTTTTTTCCCAGTGTCTGCAGTTAAAGCAGGTGTCTCAGCAGAGTGGGGCTCTTTGGGGACCTGGGAGGCACTCACTTTTCTTGCTGTTTTCCCTGCTCCTCTGTCCTCCTGGGCACTCTCTGTTTTTGGCACAAACTGGGATGGCACCTGCCTGCACAAGGGTGTCCAGGTGCAGAACCTGCATTGATCTGGGTGCTGTGGAGATCAGGACATGGATCTGTAACACTGGCAGGCATTTTTGTGCTTGTCCCTTGCCTCAGTTTAACATTGCAATCTGTTGCTATTGATAGCCTGGGAATTTCCCAGAAGCAGGGAGAAGGTGGTTTCTTCTCCTTACTGTCTTTTAGCCATTTCTGGATGCACAGTAGCTGATTGTTGCATCCTTTGCCTGGCAGTGAGGAGCCCTGATCAGTGGCCACCACTGCACCCATCAGTAGCCAAACATGCAACAGAGCCAGGCAGTGCCTTGGGGAGCCAGAGATCCCCTTCTGCTTTATCAGTCTAAACCATTCCTTCCTATTATGATTATTTCTTAGTTACAGATGTTTATTCCCTGCACCATTCATCCAGCCTTTCTCTGCAGCTTCTCCCTGGCTCTGCATCTCCTTCCTGCTCACCCCATCTCCTGGCATCCTCCTGCTGCTCTTGTCTGGGCATTCCAGACTGCCAAGGGAGGGTCAGGAGTGTGCTGAACCATTGTTTTCATCCTTAGCCTCTGACAATTCATGGAGTGGGGGTCAGTCCCCACGTTATTGCTGTTACAGCTCTTGAGGATTTTGGGAGATTTAGCCCAAGGAAGAACTTTTTGAGCACGAACACTTAAATACCTGGTAAGTAGAAAACAAGAAATTCTTTGCCATTTAAACCAAGCATGGGGGAAGATGTCTGGAACAGGTTTTGAAAGCACAGAACAAGCACAACCACCCTCATCCTTCCTGCTCCTGCAGGGAGGCTGCACAGGAGTGCCTGGGACTGGGAGGAAGCAGCTTTGTGTCACTTTGCTTTTCCTCCTGTTTGTTCCAGTTCCCAGCCCATTCACCAGAGCACAACCTGTTTGCATGGGTTTAGTGCTCACCTCTGCTAAAGCTCATCAAGGGATTTATGAAGGTAACGTATTAACATCATGGTCTGTCAAGTGTCAATAAGCAGAATAAAGCTCTCAGACACTGCAGTTATAGAGATCCAGCAATTAAAGCATTTGATGAAACTATTTTATGGGGGTATATATTACCATTTGGTTCAATTATTCTGCCATTAAACATTAAGAATAATTGAACCAAATGGTGCCTGATAGAAGGAATACATCTGCTCTGATGAATTCCTGCCAAAAGGCACTTGGAATCTTAGTACAAGCATTTTGTCAACTAAGATAACAGTATTTTTCTCTCCAGCTGATAAAGCAGGGCTTTTGAATCTTATTTATGACGTATAAATTGGCTAATTTGTTACCAATATCAAACAGCCCATAAGAATCAAGCAGTGTAATAGCTAACAAAATACTGACAGCTTCATCACTTGCTGACTGCATGGAGTACAATATATGCTCAATTAATAGAGAGTGCAATTATCACAGAAACTGTGAGTAAGAGCTAATTATACAGAAGCCAATCAAAACCAGCCCAAAGCAAGGCAGAATCTATTTCAAGAAACCTGAGATTTATTTTTTTTCTCTTTTTACTTTTTTTGGCTTTTTTTCCCCTGATCTCCATATTTGCCCCACCTCCAGAAGAGAAAAGGAGAGGTGGCACCAACAAAAAGAACAAGTCAGCCAAGTTCCTGTCCATCATGCTGTGGTTCCAATTTCCAGCACACAGGTTCCATGTGAAACACAAAATCACAATATTTTGCTGTTGAAACACATTGCAATTTTGGTGTAACAAGGGTTAACCAAAACACAGCTACATCCTTTCCCTAGGGTGTGAGACACTTGCACCCAGTGACAGTCAGGGACAAATTACAGGAGATTTCAGAGAAAATATCATTATATGTATTTTGGAAAAAAAAAAAAGTGTTCAAGGGAGTGGGAAGGGAGTCCCCTCTGGGAAGGGCAGCTTTTAATTATGGGATAAATACAGCATTTGGCTTTTTAAATTCCTGATGGTCTCTTAAATACTCAGTATTGCTAAAGTGAGAGGTCAATCTGATGCTTTCACTGAAGCTAAGGGGGAAAAAATCCATATGAAAACATGGATTTAATCGATTTTCCTTGGCCTTGATTTCCTGGAGATCTCATACTTTGGGTAATGTTGGTCAGACTTGGAAATATCAAAAAAATGAAAATCTGGAGGAAAAAAAAATCCCTCTAGAGGCAAATATGTGAAGAGCCAAGAATTTTCCATTGTTTCAGAAAGTGAGAATATTTTGTATGATACTGGTTATATTCAGCAAATTAATATTTGTTCCTGACCCTGGAATTATTTAATTTTCCACTAATGGGGATTATAAATATAAATTATGATATTTTACATACCACCACATTTAGAGACCACAAAATTAAATACAACACCTCAAAAACCACCAGAAAAAAACAAAAAAACTAACAAAAACCAAAACAAACAAAAAAGAAACAACCTAAACCACCTGAAACCCATGATCTGGCAGCCACAGGTAGCATTCTGCTCAGTAGAATCCTTTCTAGAATTAGGCAGCAAATTGTTTTACTCACAGGTGACTGGAAATGGGACTTGTTTTTTACCCTTTTACGACAATAATCTGCACTTGAAGCACTGTGGTTGAATATTTATTTTTGCTCTTGAAGATAAATGACCATTTGGAATGGATGTTACTCACTGAAAGTTAGGAAATAACAGTTTATACTGAAACCAAAGGAATATTGTTCTGGTTTTGATTGATTCATATGACAAACCCTGAGTTTTCCTGTGGTAGAGCCAATGGCTGTTTTTTTCCCCTGGAATTCTTTGCTGCTGTTTTGTTTCGATAAAAAGACTTTGGATGTGTGAATTGTCCTCAATATGTGATGTTACATTTTGGAAGCTGCTCTGTGTCCTTTGTTGGAAAAGAACCTGTTGCGTTCCAAGGGATTTCAGAGGTAGACTCAATATTTTTTCTTTCCTTATTTTTTTTTCTTTCTAATTTTATACTAAAATTATTCCCTGAATTTGCTGGCTGCAAAACCCTCCAGCTCACAGCCTGCACCTTTGTGTCCATGCATTCTGTGCTTAGTGAAAAACAAGTTTGTTTACCCATGGAAGTGATCAATGACTCCTGCAGGCCTGGCTCAGCAAAGACATCCCCCAGCAGGAAACCACTTAAACCTGAGCTTTGCTGTGAGCAGAGCTGGAAGGGAGAAGCTGAGATCCCTGAACAGCAATGGATAGGTGCTGATGGGGTTTTATTAGTTCATTTTTATTTCTGAGGGGTTTATTAGCCTTTCACCCATTTCCAGCTGTATCATAACCAGGACCCGCAGAGGAGTTTATTGCCTGGAGGAGCACCTTGCCCCCCTGGTCCTGGTTCTCAGAGCTGGCACCCAGCACTGCTGCTTTAGGATTACAGTAATTTCACGTGTATATGGCACACTTTTTTGACTGAAGTTTTGATCCAAACCTAGAAGTGCGCCTTATACGCCAGTGCGCCTTATGTATGGGCAAAGTTTGGAAATCTGCCAACCCGGAAGTGCAAGCCCGCAGCAGCCCTGAGCTGAGCCAAGCCCGCCCAGCCCTGGGTGGGGCCGGGCAGGACAGGGCCAGGGGCAGGAGGAAGTGCAGGGGCCCACAGCATGGGGAGAGCACCTGGGACTGCGTTTAAAGGCTGTGCTGATCTATGAAAACTGTTTGAAAATTGAGCACCTGCCAGTATTCTGTTACTAATTTGTTACTTTGTTGCACACGGATCCTCGCTTCCAAAAAAAATTGCCCCTCATAGACCAGTGCGCCTTACATACGAACAAAATACGGGGACTTGCCAGCAACCCGGAAGTGCGCCTTATACTCCGGTGCGCCTTGTACTCCGGTGCGCCTTATACACGTGAAATTACTGTAGAGCTATTTTTGGTGGAGAACTGATTCTGGTCAGCTGCACCCCTGGCTTAGTGCTGGCTGGTCTGACCTGCTGGGAATCCCCTTCATAGTTCAAGCTGTGCACACTCCGTGTCCTCTGGCATCCCTCAAAGCACATCCACAGGGCTCAGTGCCCTCCTAGTGAGCTGAAAACCTGCTCCAGGTCCTGAGATGAGCGGGATTTGGAAGGTAAAATTGGTGCTGCCCTGTGAGTTAGGCACTGTCAGCCCTGGAGGGGCTGATCCTGTGGCTCTGACCAGGGAGGGGTTCAGGAGTGGGACCAGAGCTCACCCCTGCCCTGGAAGGGAAGGAGCTCAGGCCTTTACTCCTGAGCTCTGCTGTGCTCCTGAGCATCCTCAGCACACACAGAGCTGTGTGGATGGGCCATGCTGTTCTTTACAAAGGCACTGAGGTGCTGCCCTTTGTTCCTGGCTCCCAGCTGCTCTCCTGGGGCACCAGGACAAAACACCTTTTTATTTCTTTGTACCTCAGTTTGCTATCTGCCAAATGACATTGGTTTCTTTTGTAAAACCCAAGGCTGAAGAGTGATATTCCTATTTACTGCTGTATGAAATTCACCATTGTTAGCTTATTCAATGTCATTTTTCCATGATTTAAAAAATACCCTTAGTGGTTGCATTTATTTTCTTCAAACTTTTAGAGCTGTGAAGCCTTTTCATTTTCTCTGACAGCTATTTAAATCCAGCTTTTTTCAGCTGCTGGTATAAAACTTCCAAAGCAGAATAATGTTGGCACACTAGGTTAAATAGTTATTGGATGCTCAATATCTTTGCACTTGCAAGTTCTCCAACAGAACTCCTCTAAACTCCAAAATGAGTTTTTCTCGGTCCATTTATGACTAATCACATTAATCCTCTTCTCTGGGTCTGATGCTGATAATGCAGCATTTCTGTGCTCTTTGTGAGACAAATTGTCGGAGCAGCAGAGAATGGAATGGATAATAATGCTCCCAAGCATTCAGGCCCCTGTTGTACCTCTGCCAACAGAAATTCCAGGGATGTTACGATTTGCATGGACTGTGGGGTTTGCAGTGTTGAAAGGATTGGGAAATCCTTCAGCAAAAGCATAAACAGCTTTTCCCAAACATTTCTTCCCTTGCCTGCTGCTTGGACACAGCTGTCCAGCAGCCTTCAGCACACAGGAGTGGCCAGGGCTGGCTCCAGGCTCCTCTGCAGGCAAAACCCACGGAGAGGTGAGACCATGGCTGGGTTTCCTGGGCACAGAAAGGGAAGAAGTGCTGTGAGCAGGGAGGAGAAGACTGTAAGTGTTGGGGGAGGCTGCTATGACAGTTTTTTTAAATCTTGGCGCACCTCAGAGCTGGTCTCTGCAATGTTTCTTAGCTGAGAATTTGCAAAGCAAGGACTGAATTTAATTTCCTGGTTGAAAATAATATTCCACTAGCTCTGAATGCTTCCCCAGATGGGATGAACCAGGCAGAGCATTTTCCTGCCCAAATCCCAGCTCATTTATCTACCTGCACGTGAGTCAGTGAGCCTCACTCCAAGCAGGTGTTGATGCTTTGCTGGGTCAGAGCTAATGTAAAGCTCTAAGTGCTTTCCAACAAAAAAGGAGCAGAATCATTTAGTCCAGACACTCATTAGCACTGCCACCATTTGTCAAGAGCATCTTGCAGCTCTCTCTGCTCTGTGGTTTGCTCTGTGCAGGTTTGATATTCATGTTTCCATAAACATCATTTGTCCTGTGGTCAAGCCTCTCCCAAGGTTCAGGGCCTTGGCTGTGGGAGCTGATTCTTTGGGTTGTCTTCTCCTATCAGCACATGAAGATGTATGTGTGATCCAGCAAAGTACTAATCAAGGCTTGACTGACTCCCAGTATCCCTCCTGTTCATTTTGAGTCGAGAATATATCAACCACAGAGCAAAACCGTGTTCCTCAGCACTGTGTCACAATGATTGGTTATATGGGTGTCACAATTCTGCAAGAAATACAGTAAGTTCTGTTCTCTTGTCAGGAGTGCTGCCTCATGGGGAGGCATTTGTAACTAAAACTGTTGCTCATTTGCAGAATCTGTAGGAAGAATGAAACCTTGACTGGAAATATGCTGGAAAGCTGTCGTAATAAATTTGACATAATATGCATGACATGGATGGATAGATCATTGTTTGCCAGGCCTGGCAAATAAAAGTGGTGTTGTGGAGTCAGAATTACAGTGGGGAGAGAAACATTGTTCTACAAGGCGTGTTTCAGAGAGGAACCAAATTTGAAACAGCTATATATTTTACTTGTGCTTAAATTGAATAATAAAAAAGGCTTGCTCAGAAATCTTACTGTGCCTGGGAACACACATTGCTTTTTTTGTTCTTGTGAACTTCTAAGGAAGTTTCTAACTCAGAAGCACCTGCATATCTGTTATTTCTTTTTAATGTTACTAAAGGATATTTAAGAAGCTGGAGTGAGATACCTAAGAAAGAAAGCAGAGATTCAGTGGTGTAGTGTCATACCAGGGAGAGTGCTAGGACAAGCATTTTAAATTTCACTTCACATACCTTGCTTCCATTCTTGATGCTCTTGCAAATTCCCTCTATGTCCTCGGCAAATTGCTCATTCTCTTTGGCCTGTGTTTTCAAAAGTCATCTCCAGGTTTGATGTTTGCATTTCCAGCTGGGTAGCTCCTGTGTGAAATATATAAACTGTATGCAAGAGTTCCACTTTGGAGTTCTGCACCCTGCCATTTATCTGTCTGCATCTTCAAACCAGGATTATGCCTTATAATGTGCACATGTAATTTCTATCCAAACCAAATCTGAACAGTTGGATGATACATGGCATTTACAAGTGTACAAGCTCTCAGTAAAATACTGCAGTGATGGGCAAAAGGCATGGATTTGAATAGCTGCGAATTGCAGCTAACAAAAACAGGCTAGAATTTTGAACTTTATAGTAGAAAATAGCAATTTCCTGCTCTGGAGATTTTAGCAGAATATTCCTGGAATGCAGTACCACTTCTGGCATGCACAGGGCTTGATTCTGAAGTGTGCTGTGGTATTTACACTGCTTTAAAAAGTCACATCCCAGCCACATCCAGACTCCATCCATGACTTCCAGCTACGAGATTTAGGGCAGCAGTTTTCCAAAGTTTTTAAGTGAGCTAGGCTTCAAAGACATCTTTAAACTGTGTCTTTTTTGGGAACAATTGCATCTCACAAGGGTAAGATGGGCTTTCAGCAGGCAGCTCTACATGAGCAGGGACAGCTGGAGGACTGAAAGTATTCAAGTATTCTTCCCAGAGGAAGGACAGAAGGTATTCTTCCCTAAGGAAGGGCAGATTAATTTTGGCCCCAACAGAAAGAGATGCAAAATCTAAGCAAGCATGGAAATTGCCCTCATTAAACAGCAAAGCAATTTGCTGAGAACAAACTGCAGCTGATGACATTCGGGAAGAGGTGAGGTCACTCCTGGAGTGTTGGAGGAAGGAAAACACCTATGGAAATGCTCAGTGAGCAGAGGCAGGCACAGACTCACTCTCTCTTCCCTCCTGGTGCTGATAAGGGGCTCTGGGGCCCTCAGTGCTGCCCAGCCCAGCAAGAACATCATTAATATTCCTGACTTGTGGCTCTCTGCTGCTTTGACACTGAGGGAAGTGAATCAGGAAGAGAGAAGCTTGTTTTTCCTGTTGATTTCTGCTTTAGGGAGCATGGTGTGAAAAGCTCTTTTTTTTACCTTGGAAATGCTCAGATGCTCAGACAGGAAGGTTCTGTGTGCTCCCCCAGACTGTGGCAGGTCCACTCAGCTGGCTCAGGGTGGGCAGTGCAGACTCAGAGCTCTTGTCCTTCCTCAGCCTCACCGTAAGGGATGAGATCCCTTCCCTGCCACAGAAGGTTCTAGGGATGATTGCTGGGCACTGACCTCTGCTGCCAGCATGAGATTGAGCCTGACCTGGGCACAGGAACTCCAGGAGGGGCTGTGAGAGGAGGCAGCTGAGGGCTCAGCAGGGCAAATTCAGCAGGGTGTGACTGGCAGCTTGAAAGCAGTGCCATGTTCCTCAGGACATTCCCAAGGCTGCAGAGCTGTCACCATGGTGTTCAGGTGTTCAGGCTCCCTGGAGGGTTCTCCTCGGAGCAGGGTGAGGTGCTGAGATGGCAGCCAGCCCTACAGTGACAACAGGAACTGTTGTTGTCCTGCTGGCTGTCCAGGAGTCCTGCAGTCAGGACAGAGCTGGGGATCCCTCCCTCCCTCCCTCCCCCCTGGAGACATGGGAATGGTTTTGGGATCATGGGGGTTGCCAGCTCTGCCTTGGGTGTTTGGGAGAGTGGTGCTGACACAGGGCAGACAGGGAGGATCCTGAACAGGATGATGGAATTAGGTAGGTCCATTTTCCACTTCCATGCTGTGTCCAGAGTGTTTCCCCAGCCCTGGGGACAGGGAAATGGAGCCCATGATGGTGATGTCTGTGTGTCTGTGCCAGGGGAGAGGCTGAGCACACAGGTACCGAGTGTTCTCATGTTATTAATACCCTGTCTCACCTCAGATTTAATTATAACCAGTTCATGGTGCGATTCAGGACTCAGCTGGGAGAAATCATACCTTTGAAAGGGGATGCAGTCAGGAGCAGGGCTCTGCAGGGTGTGAGGGACAAGCCAAGCTCTGCAGGATCTACCCCTGGTAGCCTCCTCCCTTGTTTGAGGAAAAAGGGTCTGTGCTGGCCCAGGTTATCAGTGCCCAGACCCCAGACACCTGCCTGACAAAGGAGAAGGCTGACAGGACAGGTGGATTTATGCGAATGGTGGTGTCTCTATTTTGCCTGTGAGATCACCTACCACACAACAGGTGGTGGTTCTGGAGTCTTTGCTTTCAAACTCGGGCACCGGAGAAAGACACAGAAGTATTTTTCTGAGGTTTCCGAGATTGTTTGTTCTTTCTTACCTGAGGAATTTCTTTCCTGACCAGCCGAGGTCCATTCAGCAGGTCAGCCTGAGGCACACTGCCCGCCTCCAGGCAGGCATTATCTTTTATACTACAAGCTATGTAAAAATAGCTTACAATTACTTTCCATTACATGACAAGTGCCATCCTAACCCAAAAGATGGATGCCATGAAGAAGGAGAAAGAAAGGCATACCACACCCCAAATCCTCCATCTTGTCCCCAGACCCTTATTATAAAAAAATTTAAAAATTCACTTTTCTACTTTCTAATACTCTAATTTATGCTCTACTTATTTTTGTGAGTTGTAATTCTTCATATAAAAATGGTAATTTTTCCCAGGGAATGAAATCGAACCCACAGGGGTCTTGGGCGCTGTGCCGAGGTCTCCAAGCCCCCTGCCCAGGTCTCGAGGCATCCAAGGAAGCCAGGGCAATGTCCTGGATTCCCACAGATTTACACCTTTGGAAAGTTTCATGCTGCAGGTCTCTCTACTTACAAACCAAAATTTTGGTCTTACCAAGGGGAGTAGGAAGCAGCCCAGACAGTATCTCTTTGGGAAGCCAGAAGACAGCTCCTTTTGTGCTTGGATAAAGGCCACCATCTCACCCACCTGCACAGCAGACACAGGGTCAGTGATGGTTTTTTTTTTCAGCAGCACTGGCTGCTTTTTATGTGCTCGTGGAAAACTGGGAGAGATAAATGTTTTTGCACTCTCACCAACAAGCTGTCTGTGTGGAGATGAAGGTCACCTTGCAACAACTCAGAGCAATTATCTGAAGGAGGTTAGATCTCTGTCCTCTGCCTTTATATTATTCTCATAAAGTGCATTTTTGGCATCACTTAGAAGCCAGGAACATATCAAACCCGCATATGTCAAATGCAATTGACATCAAATACCTTTCATTGAGCCCCAAGCCTCTTGGCGTCTTTTGAGCTCTGCACCCAGGAAAGTGGCTTGTCAGAGATGATTTTTCCAACTGAGGAAGCAAGAAGCATAATGAGACAGTGTAGCTTCAGCAAACACCTTCCAACAAGTTTCCCAAGTGCTCAGAAACCAAAACATGAGCCTGAATGGTAATTAGCACATGAAGAAAGCTGGCAAGATAAGGAATGTATGAACTGTATTAGCAAAGCATTTATGGCCCCTCATTACCATTCTCCAAAAGCATTTCCGTCTGCATTTCCCATTTGCAACAGCCAAGATCATAGAATTACAGAATAGAAACACAAAACAAAAATCCAGCTGTGTCAAGTGGCACAAGCACGATCACTGCAGGAAATCACCCAGATGTGCCAGGTGGTGGGCAGATGTGCTCAGCACTCAGCAAAGCCCTTGAGCCGCTCACAGCTCTGCTGCTTCTGGGCTTCACAGCAATCCGAGGTACAGTAATTTAACAACTATAAGGTGCACCCTTTTGACTAAAATTTTGATCGAAACCCAGAAGTGCACCTTATAATCCGGTGCGCCTTATGTATGGACAAAGTTCAGAAATTTGCCAACCCAGAAGTGCGAGCCGCGGCAGCCATGAGAGCAGCTGCGAGTGCCGGGGCCCACGGCACGGGGAGGGTGCCTGGGGCTGCATTTAAAGGCTGCACCGATCCATGAAAAATGTTTGCAAATTGAGCACCTGCCAGTAAACCCCGTGATTGTGCGATTCTGCTACTAATCCGTTGCTTTATTGCGTGCGGATCCTCGCTGGGAAAAAAAAAAAAGTGCACCTTATACGCCTGTGCACCTTATAGTTGTGAAATTAATTTTTTCTCCATCCAGGATGCCACCTTTCCCAGGCTGGGGCAGCATGTGTGGTTAGAGGGAAATGCCCCCCAGTTTCTGCACAATATGGATTTGCTCTCAAGTAACTTTGTTGGGTTCTTTACATTTCTTCTCCAGAGCAATAGAGGGTGAGTAAGACCTGGGAGCATTCAGCCACCAAATACAAAGATATTGTCAAAGGTGCAAAGGACCTGGTGATGAGGCTCCTTTTCTGCTGTCAGCTCTGAGTTCCCCAGGTGATAGAACTGCTGGGCTGTATTGAGTTTTGTAGGGTTGCCTGTTATAAAATCTGAGCTGCAGAAGGGCAGCCTGAAGAGCTAGATGCTGCTCTAAAGAACTCTCTGGGCTAACTGAAATAAGTCAGCCGTGCTCTGCACAGCCCTAGGCCTCACAATATCTAGGCCTGAACAACATCTATTATATGTATTTTCCTTTTTTCCTATGTATGTATTCAATATTCCACACTTTAGTTTTATTCCTTCTCTTCACACATGCTCAGATAAAATCTCAGGGGAAGAGTCTTTATCTTTCATGGTCATTTTTGAGGTTCTTTATATGGGTTTATTTTCTTATTTAAGCCATGACTTAATTCCTCAAGAAGGAAAAATGCTTTCAGAACCCACCTTCCTTATCTGATGTTATAAGGAATCAATCATTGCATTATCTTCTCTGATTATCTAGTATCTTTATTAGCTTTTATTTTCCAAAATAAAAAATATGCATGTTCACAAAAACTCTTGGCAATGCTGGAAGATAAAGTTGGGAAAGTGAATGAGAATTGACACAATTTTCTGGATATTTTTTCACAGTCATTTGTGAAAACATTCATTTATATGAGCCTCCAGAAGAACTTGACTTGGAGGAGTTTTCAGTAAGAGACAAATATTGGAAAAAATTCAATTAATTTTTAGTAATGGCACACTGGAAGCTGGGCTTCCCCCACAAAAGTAGATTTAGCAATTAGCACAGAAATTTGTGGATAGATTGTCTTTGAAACTGCCCAAGCCTTAAGCAAAGCCCAGAATGGTTCTGGTCTGTTCCCCCCTTGCAGTCGCTCACAGAAACACCCTTTTCATCAGCTAGCACAGAAACCCTGACTTTCCCCCTGTGCTCTGACCTGCCCATTCATCAAGCCACCAGAAGACATTTTGCCCTTGCCTTTCCCCATTCATCAAAGGTTCTTTCTTCTCTGCCCTCCTCAAAGCCTAAAACCTGAAAGAAATTATGCATTCTCCCTAATTAATGTGGTGATTTTCACAGAAATAATTTATGTCTCCATGTCCTTCACTGCTGGGAGACTTCTGTGCTCATTAGGTTGCTCCTTCCCTGACTGAAATGTTTGGCTGCTGGTCCCAGAGGTGGCCAGCACTGTGCTATGCACTCCCAAGGGTGAGAGCCTGAATTTCTAGAACTGATGGAGTCTGGGTTTCTGCTGGAGTTTCTGTGCACAGCTGGGAGAAAAGGATCAGGTAAGCAAAGATCCCAGCCCTGATGCATGTCCAGGGTCACCCAGCACCTCAAACATCACCAGGAACAACTGGGCTGCCTCCCAAGTCCCTGCTGATTATTTCAAACATGGATTTTGTATATAAATTACTTGCAAGATCTGTCTCAAGCTGGGAGTTGCTAATAAGATGCCAAATGAGCAATGATTTAACAGTCTGACACAGTAGAAATTATTGTTGTCCCTACTTCATGCTGTTGGCTCTGATTCATCAAGGATTGAGGTGGTGGAGCTGCAGCTCCTCTTCAGATGTGCCCCAAGTCCTTTTTCCCAGGGTATGAGAGGTGTGTGCCCTGACCTGATACAAAATCTACTGAAAACCACACATTTCCTGCATCAGCCATTACATGAGCTGTGCTGCTTAAGCAGCAGCTGTGTTCTGAAATGCTCCTTCAAGGACTTGTTGGCTCAGTTATGTTAAAATTGCAGAGCAATAGTGTCTGTAATGGACTTGTGCTGGGAGAGTAACTTGCCCTACTTAATGTATTCATAGAAAGCTACAGCTGTAGTTCTGCTTTCATACAGGTCAAGCAGGGGGAATCACTGCTGAATCAATGCACCTAACTCCTCCAACGCCCAAATTTACAAAGAATACATTCCTTCTAAAATTTCTATCTGCTTTTTTTGATTCAGTCTCACCAGAGTGAATTCACATCAGGTGAGCCTCTAAAAGCACTGATTTTCTGCTCCCCTTGACTGCACAAGATATTCAAAAATTAATGAAAAAGTGACACCCGTCTGGCTTCCAGGACATCACATTTATGTCTGCATAAATTCTCCCAGGCCAGCTCACAACCAGTTCAGGGTTAAAATCTCATCTAGTCACCTAGATTAAAAACTAATTTCTCTAAAGTATATCCTATATTAGAGCCTTTTCATGCAAATAAATAGCCAAGGGCCTCATTCTCTCCTTCTCTATTAGTTGTGCATGTCATGAATTTGAACAGAACATTTTGTCCTGTACTCTAATTACATGCATTATGAAGAAAAATCTATTCCTTGCATACATATTATTAGGAGCAGTTTGGAGGCACCATTCCATCAGGGTGGCCGTCATGGTGGCTCATCCTGATATTGACAGTTTAATCATTTTGTTTCATAGGAGATTAAAAGTCATATGATGGCCCTTCCTCTGTGGAGCAGCCAGCGAAGCCAATTGGAGTCAATCTGTGCCTAAGTGACTTTTCTGCTCCGAAAACAGACTTGCAGTTTACAAAATATATTAGGTAATTATCGGGGCTATGGAAGAATGATAAAAAAATACTGGCCTGATGGCAGAGTAAATAGGGCTACTGTTAAAAAAATAAAATAAAATAATGCTCATTTTGCTCACAGCTGTGCTGCAGCTCATGCACATGAGGACTTAGTTGTTTGCTAATGTATTCATGTGCATGATCATTAGCAGCTTCAATTCCCTTCACTTTGTCTCACTGGAGGAGGATGGAGCAATTGATACACCAGACAGCCACCTAACACCCATTGCAATTAAAGTTGCCTTTTATCAAAGGAGTGTGTCACCTCCTTGGAAAGATGCTGAGAATTTCAATAAACATAGCAAAATATTAGAGCTCTACCCTTGTTTATTTTAGTTTACAACAGCCTGAATTAACTTCCTGAGGCAGGATGTGATTTATCTTCTGTCTTTCAAGATGCATCCTGGGAATAAGCTATATCCAATTCTGGCTTCTCAGTGTGAGACGCCATACAAGGGGTTTTTAGAGGACTGGATCATGTTCTCTAAAGAGCAGTCCTCTCCAAACTATCACACGTGGAGCACACAGATCTCCTGAAAAAATGTTGATTAGAATGAAATCCCAATGGATCCTTCAATTCCTGAGGGACAGAGTTGTGTGTAGCACCCTAAGAAGGCAGCATCTGAAATTCAGTGTGGGTTTTGTGTGAACAGTGCTCCAGGGTGAATGTGAATAACTCTGTACCTGCACCAGGTGATATGGGAGGGCTGCCAGTGAGTCTGATATATAACCTGTCTGTCTACATAGCTGCTGATTCAATTTATTTCTAGTCTGGGACAGCACAAGAACCTGGTTACTTTATTTTATTATTTGTTTTTAAACTACTCAATTTAGTCTTTTTCTCTAGTATGTTTCATGCATGATAAATACTCTGTATCTTCCAATGATGACTTTAAAAGTTGAGAAAGATCAATAGCTGTCCACCAAGAAATTTGTAACTTGATTCCCTTGAGTGCTTTTCCTTCGATGGAGCATCTTGAAAAGTGTAAGCTGTGTTCAGTAACTGCCTTGTTACTGGGAGAGTGCTGTATTTGAGGCCACAGATAAAAAAAACCCCAAACCAATAATTGATAAAATATCTTATCTCTGGCTGAAATTCCTCTTGGAGTGGATAAAACGTAATTATTTTTATCTGAAATCCCTCTTGGTGCAGTGCCAGGAAGGTACATGTCAGCACAGAAAGGGAATCAGAACTGTTGAAGATTTTCACTGTGCAGGTTCATGGGTTTTTTGTTGTGCAGTGTCAGGTGTGGATGGTCCAGGGAGGCTCCTGTCTCTGTGTGTCAGCACTTGCTGTCTCTCTGAAGCCATGTTTAGCAAAGCCCTGGCACAAGGGCTTAGCAGGAGCTGGGGAGAAGGTTTTATTGCACACTGAATATCTTCCTGCTGGAAGAAATATTCTGGCTGCAGCTCCCAAGCATTAACCTTTCACTTGGCTAAATCAGCCAGAATTGCCTCTGTGCTGTCAATGTTTGCACATAGGAGCAGTAATTATGAGAGCAGGATCATTCCTCCCCTCTAGCAGTGTGCAGTCCTTGAGTAAATGAATTGTGATTGGGAAACAATTGGATGGTGGAGATGTTTCTAAGGAGAGCACCTTATTGACATTATTTTCAAACTAACAGGACACATCCTTGCAGTGCAAATATTGCTTTCTTTTGCAAATGTGAAAGAGTTATTACTTACTTCTCTGTGAGAGAACAGACCTGCCACTGAGATAATGGCAACTTAGTGTTTTATTGTGAATCTTTCCACACAGACTCGGTGATGTTTATGATAGCAATTGCATAGACAACCCATTCTTCATTTCCAGTATAACTAAATTACAAGTGACAGCAATATAAAGCATGATATTTAATTGCCTCAATGAGCACTGACTTCCTTGAGCACGTCTGATGCACTCCCTGGCACTCTCCAGGGGATGTGTCATTGTGAGGAGCTGTGTTTTGGGGTTCCCAGGTTGAGTCACTGGCAAGAGTTGTGACCTTCTGGAAATGCCTATCGTGAAAGACTGGGTAAATGGCTTTAAAATGAAGTATTTTGTGGAAGGTTTTGGATGCTGGTGTCTATTCCCAGCTCCCAGGCTGTCTGTAACCTTGGCAGGCACAGCAAAGGGAGGAGGCAGCGTCCCTCAGGCAGCTTTGTGAGAGTTCCTTCTGCTGAATCCCTGCAAATCAGGAATACAGGGAAAGCAGAACAAAGCTAAACCAGCTTACAGGAGATGAGAAACTGTTGTGGGAGGTTTTCAGGAGCAAATTAGCCAAGCATCTGCCACAGATTCAGTGAGAGGATCAGAGATTCCCTTCCCATTGATCTGGGCTCTGGTGAGGACCACACTGCTCCTTCAAGGATTCCCTTCTCTGACAGCAATCCCAAGTAGCCAAAAGCATGCACAAGTGCTAAGAAATACATTTGGAAATTTGGAAATGCATTTTCTCTTCTTAACCTGCAGGCCTGGGGATGCCTCTGACAGTAATAATCTGCCTGACATATCTGCAATCAGTGCAGCCAACTCCATTTTACAAATACCTCTGTGAGTCAATAAATCAGACTTATCTCTTAGTCATCTCAGACCCTTTTAGTTCTTCTGCAAGGAGAAATTCTTAATATTTGGGAGCCCAAAGCATAATAAAGCCTTCAGCTGTTTTTTTTATGAATGGGAAATTACTGGAGCAATAACTTTTAAGAGAGCACTGAAGTTTTAGCTGATGTCCTAAATTATTTAAAATCCTATGAAGTGTAGTACCAGCAATTATTTTCAAATTTAAAATGACACTTTTAGAGAATGTGTTGATGATGTCTTATGTTCAGGCTGTGCATGGCATGTACATAACTCCGTGCAGTTATAAAATTTTCTCTGTAACTATACCTGATATAAATATCTGATGTCTGTTTATCTATATCACAGAAAGAAACACATAAATATCTTAATTGGAAAATATTGCCATGCCAGCTTGTCTACAAAAACCTCATTCACTCTGGATACATGGTAGCACATTTTGGCATGTGGATATATAAGATGATTTTGTTTCAAGAGCACAGAGTTCTGTAAATGTCCTCTAAGTTTTATCTGCCCTGGAGACTGAGTTAGTTTTAGATTGATTTCTGGAATTCCTGAGTTAAAGATGTTTTAAACTGATAAACCCAGTTTGAACAAACACTTGAGATCCTATTAGACACAGATGTAAAACACAAATAGTTTTGAACTGACTGATCTGGTTTTGTTGTTTACAGATTTCTGCATGGAAGGGATTTGTCCTGTGCTGCACATGTGCTTGTTTCAGACAGAACAGTTCTGGCAGAATTGCTAAAGCCCTTTTTGTGTTACTAGTGTGAAATCCAATCTGAGAACAGCTGAAGTGCCCAGCACTCATTATTGTAGTTACAAAGTTCACCAGTGCATTGTGAAAACTTTGGAAGGCACTAGGATGGCATATTTTGTCATGAGAATGAGGCCTCAAAAATCTCCTGTGTCACAGACAATGTTCTCTTCTGACTCCTTGCAGTGTTCTGACTTATTTCACTGTTTTGTCATTCAATTCTCTGGCTACTGTGTTCTCTTTTTGATTCAAAACAGGAAAGGTTAGAAAGTGGGTGGCAATTGCAAGCAGTCTGTGGGAAGAAAAATGCAGAATTTTTTATCAGTTGGATGTAGATCCACTGATTTGTTGGATTCCCTTGGTTTAGTCAAGGTTGGACATAACTGCTGAGGACATGTTAGAATGCAAACCAAATTCACAGTACACAGGTTAGGATCCAGAGAGATGTAGGCTGAGTGTGCCTGTGACAAATGGTGTCATGAGGAGGAGAAACAGAAGGAATTCACTGTGTCTGAATTCCATGAGACTTCAAAGAATGTTTTGACCTCAATGCTGTTTTCTTCTTTCTTTTTTTTTTTTTTTAATGCTCAAGAGAACTCCATGTTTCAGCAAGAAGTAATCTTAGAGAGACATATGGATTCAACCTTCTACTGAGTTTTTCATCCCCAGGTTCTACAGAGCAAAGAGATCATCCAGCTGCTACTCAGGAAACTTATTTTGGTGCAAAAACTGCCTGGCTAAGCCCCTAAACATGTATTTGGAACAGTGTGTCAGGGTTTCATCCTCACTCTTAAAGTGGGGCTGGCTGAGTTGGTTTGTGGAATTAATTAAAATTAATTTTTTTGGCAGCTGTGGTGCTTTGTGCCTCACTTGGCTCAGCTGCAGTGTGCATGTCAGAGGCATGGTGAGGGGAAAGCCTGGCAGAGAGAGACTGGAGGATTCATTCTTCCCTCAAATCCATCAGGTGATAAAATATCCACGTTTTTTATGACTATCATTGGTGCGAATCTCCACATCAATAACACATTAATATTGGATATCAGCCATGCACTGTAGGCCAGAGGTGCAGGCAGGTTATTTTTCACAGCAAAGCAATCTTGACTCTGGTTAAGTGGCTGTCTGGGCTGGGTTTGAGCATCCTGACAGCACAGAGCAGCAGTTTGCTGGCAGACTCTGATTCTGTGCATTCAGAGCCTTGGTTTCACACTCTCAGCCCTAGCAGCTCCTAGTCATTCTGAGTCTGGCAAACCTCTCCCATTTTTCTTCAAGATATTTCTCTTCAAGCAGAGAAGTACACTCAGGTTGAAAAATGCCACTCATGGAAGGAACCTGCACTATACATTATCTTCTTACTGAGGAGAAAGACCCATATTTGGGGCTGGTTAAAGCTTCTTTAAGCAGACAGCAAAGGTTTCTCTTGTCATGGAGGGTCATTTAGTTGGTGCAGAAAGGCATTTGCAGGCTTGCTGTGAGCTGAGAGGGACCCTTTGGGGTAATCCTGGGGGAGAGAGTCTTACAGCATCTTCTCCTTCCATGGCCAGTGCAATAGATCTCAGTGTAATAAAAGTTGTCCAGAGAGATGGCTCCCACCACTGATCTTGGTGTTTCTTGTCCAGGGGCTGAGTGACAAAGTGGCAGTGAAGGATTTTATTGTCATTGTCATGGTTCTGCTTGCCATGGCTCATTTCCTTCAAGTTTTATAAAGCCTTAGCTCTAGACAGACACTCAGCCCTGGCTGTAGCTACAATGGCTGATGTCATTTGGCATTTATTTCTCAACCTCTTCATCTGCTTGGGGACTTAAAACACTAAAATTATTTGTTCTTTGAAGCACTGACAGACTTGGTCATGTAATCATGGCACACACCATGAATCCCCTCTGCATGCCATTGTCAGAGCAGTTCTGCAGGCGTTATTTTCCAGAGGTGGGAATGTGTCCGTGCCATCATCAGAACTTGTGCATAATTGGGTGTAAATTTTGGGGGATGTTGGTAGTTTTTAGGACCCTCTGCCAAGGCCAGTGTCCTGTGGGGGTGGAGTGACATGTGGAAAGGTTCACAGCCTGCAGGCTCTTGCCCAAAAGGCAAACAGCAGAGCAGAGCATGGGCACAAGGAGCCCCAGTGTCTTAACCAAATACGAGCAGCTGGGCAACAGCAGAGCTGCTATAAAATCCCTCTTCTAGTCCACTATCCTGCCAAACCCAGCCTTCATTTCTGTGTCCCTGCACCCCAAGCTCTTTTGATAGATCCATCAGAAAAAAGCTGCTTCTTATCCCCCCACTTTTCTGTTAGCCTCAGTGATAAACCATATCACACAGTAACTCCTTTTGTTCATCCCCACTTCCATCTGCAGAAGTAATCTTCCATCCTGAACAGAATTGATATTTTTGCTGATCTGTTTTGTGCAAGAGCCATGACAAAATTAATTTCTTCATGTAGACCATGAGTATCATCTTAAGTATAAGGTGCCTGGACAGGCCTCTGGATTCTGTGAAGCTTTAGGTGTGGCTATGAAAGCTGCAGGTGTGGAAGGTCCAGTGCAAAGGCTGTAAAGAGAAGGAGAACTTCATAAGAATAAGGGAACTGGTGTGACCCAAAATCCTGGAGATTAATGGCAGCACACTTGCTTCATTGGACAGGATGCTGGAAATCAAAAGACTAAAAATTCTTAATTCTTGTTTATTGTTTTGCTTGTGGGTTTTAGTTAAGCCAGTGGGAGTTGTGGTAACAGTGAGCAGCCCCAGTGTTTCTGCTGTCTCCTTGGCACTGCAGCACTGCCTTTGCTCTGGGGGCCCCCAGAGGACACAGGTTTTGCTGGCCACTCGGTCATTTTGATTTGTTACCCTCAGCTGGGATCTCAGTTTCAGCTCACAGAACTGAGAAAGACATTTTTAAAGATGGTATGTGAGCAAATTTTGTTGGCATTTAAATGTACATGTAATTTCTACAGGACTTTGGAAAATTTTGCTGTAGTTTACAAATGTTATAACTTTAAAATGCCAACCTGATTGTAATTATAATGCCCCTTTCTCATGTAAGCTGCAGAGGAAAATAATTCAATTTAATAAAATCACTCCCTGTTTAAACAAATGGGGGAGTAATTAAATCTAATGGATACTGTGGTTTCTGTACCAGTCTGTGAAGTCTCTAACGAAATCTGCAGCTCTATCGTGAAGAAATGACAGATTAAAAATGAAAAAGAAAAGAACAGTAGTCATTACTTTTGTGATCTTCAACAAAAATGTGCTCTGCTCCATCTGCTAGTTCTGCAGCTGTGGTTAACTAATAAACATTATTCCCAGCCCTGCACTAACTGCATTTGGTGTGGCTGGTGCACAAACAAAGATGTCTTGGCAGAATAAGGTGCTCTATGATTTGTTAAAGAAGAGCAGCCTTGTCAGTTTTAGATTCGATGGAAGCAAAGGGGAAGGCTTTGCCTTTGACATATGGAAAAGCAAACAAGCCAAACAAACCTTTTACTCACAATTTTCTGAAACTGTAAATCATAATATAGAGTAATAGTAAGGACTATGAAGGACTAAGATCAGCTTTTTAAGAGCATCCACAAGCTGTGGTTTTCATTTTCCTTTCCATTTCCAGTGGCTCTATCAGGTAAAACCAAAGACTCCTGATATGCTTCAGAAAATTCTCAGCTTACACCAAAATTTCTGTCTTGGATGTCTCATTGCCTGGGTGGAGGGCAGCTGGCAGAGACCCCTGTGATCTGAGGGGAGCAGAGCTGCCTTTGGCCTCTTCCCTGCTTGCACCAAGCTCACAGTGCAGCTCCCAGAATCATGAAGCTGTGTCCAAGAGCCTTGCTGAACTGCAGTCTAGACACATGAAGCCCACTGAAAGCAAAACTTCAGAAGGCAGGTTCTCTGCTACAGTGCCGCTCACAGTGTCAGAATTTCTAAGGAAGTGATTATTTTTCAGAGATTTTACCTCCCACAGCTTTGACAGGAATCACAAGTAACACATTACAGTAAAGCAGAATCTCTTTTCCATTGGCTCAGCTGTGTATTCTGTAGTTTAATCTTAATTCACAAAGCTTAAAACACTTGCATGTCTTGGTTCAGGGACGAACCACATAATGCAGGTGCAAGGTTTCTCGTCTTGAAATGATTGGTTTCAAAAGTTAATTACTCTATTGTTGTCACAGAGTTCTGCCTGAAGCATCAGTGAGATTTTCTCCTCTGGCAGATATTGTTCTGCCAAAGTGCCTGTGAGTCATGCTGGCAGCCACAGTGTTGGTTCAAGCCTGGCACAAGGCTTTGAAATTCTCCTCTTTGGGATGAGAGGGAAAATGCCTCTCTCAGAAAACTGCTCTGTCTGAAATACTGCAGTGCTGGCAACAGGAAAACAAGGGGATGGAATTCTGCCGTCCCTTGCATTCGTTCTTCTGCCATCCAAACCCAGAGAGAGGATTTATGTAAGACCTAGTCTAAATGGAGATTTTGGTATTTCTTCTGAGAGAGAATGATTGTTGCCATCCTTAGGAAGCAAAGTGTTTACACTGACCTAGCTACATAATGAGGCAGGAATAAACATTTGTTAGTACCTGACAGGAGTGAATAAGGGGCCGTTTCTACTTTTTGAAGAAGAGGTCTGAACTGAATCAGGGGACAGAGAGTGACCAAGGTAAAGGAGGACAAGGCTCTGGTGCTTGCTGTCACTGCTGAGGGCATTTGTGCCCCTCCCCAGCTGTCTGGGGCAGCTCTGCCTTCAGAAAACTCTGCTGCTTTCCCTCCAGAATGCTTCATTAATCTCCAAGCCTTCAGCTGCTTACACCTGATTATTTTTGCCTTTATGAATAGCTTTGTTCAGCTCAGTGAGCCAAGACAAGTTTAGGACTCAGACCACAGCTCCTGGGCTGTCTGACAGAGCACAGAGATCCCCAGGAGCAGACCCTGAGGTGACAGGACCTTAACAAATACAGATGACATTGAAATTCTGAAATTAGGAGGCAGATGGGGAGAGCTGTGTCTGTAGAAAAAACAAATTGCAAGCTGAGACACGTTTATATTTATCAATACATAAACACCAAGATATAAATGTCTATAGATATATACAGCACGAGCCCACTCAGGCTTTGGTTAGTTTGTAAATTGTAAATTGTAAGTGAACTTCAGGAGAGTCCAGCTCCTTGGTGATGTACATCCAGCAAATTTACATCAGATGAACACACAGCCCAGAGCCTTTCTTGGGACACAAAATGGAAAAGCAGAGAAAAGCAGATTGGTCTTTCTTCTCTTATGAGTTTCTCTCTTTTGGTCTCTCAGATGTAAAATTACAGCTCCTCCAATACACTAAAAACTACCCCGCAGATGAGGCCACATTTCCGGTCCATGTGGCTCCTCTGCAGCTGTCATCTGTGCCTCCCCAAAACACATCTCAGAGGATCCAGCCCTGTGTTTGTAAACAGCACAATGATAGAGCTAATCTGGAGGAATGCACAAATGAAGTGTGTTCTGTTCAGCCAGGAGCTTGCTAATAACTTTCTAAAATTGTTCTCCAGCATTAATTGAAATCATAAATCCCAATCACATTCAAAGCATAACTACTGTATGCCAGAGGCTCACTTCAGTTCTTAATCACACTCTTTTGGGGAATTTTCTTGCTTCTTCTTCCTTCCCTCAGGAGCGGCCATATTTATTATTGCAGTTCAAATACCTGGAGATATTTCAGTTGAAAAGCCATATAACATCTCTCTAAGCATGTCAATACGTGTTCAGCTTAATATGAATGTCTGTGCCATTCCCACTGGAGAAAAGTAAAAAATGTCAGGGAAATATATTTAACTTGTTTCTGCAGAGAAGCCTGCAGATATCTTGTATCTGAAGAATATTTAAATTCTGTTTTGTTAAGACAGGATACTTACATTATGCAGTGGAGCAGCCAGGAGGTTATAGTCTCCACTAGACAATTTGCCAGACAAGAAAGATGGCTTAGTTGCAATGTTGACAGCTTTATTCTTGTGGCTTTGGCAGAAAAATAGGCAAAAAGATTGCAGAGGCGGCAGGATAGAATACAACATGTAAGTTCAGAAAAATATTAACTGGTTGTAAAATGAGTGGGTGGATGCACTAAAGGCGGTGGCATTTCAGTTATATAACAACTTATTGCAACATTTTTATGGCCAAATTATGCTCTTTTTCTGTGCTGTAATTTTGCATCTGCTGCCCAGCCTCAGTGGAGAGGGACAAAATGTTTATTTGGAAGAAGAAAAGGGCAGTAGCCATTCATCATATTCCCCTGAATCATCCCACTGGCCTCAATGAAGATCCCCCTGAGAACTGTATTCCATTTCTAATACATTATACACTGAGATTCTACAGATCTGCTTTTATTTCCTAGAGCAGCCCCTTGAATAAAGCCCCTGCACAGACCCCTGACCTGAACGTGGGTTTGGGAGCTATAATGTGCATGCTGAATTTGGGCACAGCAGGGGAGTGGACATGGCAGTGTGATCTCCACAGGGAAAACCAGGGGTTAAGATCATTGTCATCATCATCATCATCATCATCATCATCATTATCATCTTTCTGGCTGATGAAGACCTGATGCACCTCCACAGTCCCCTTCTTGGCCATCCCATTCTCCTGAGCTTGGCAGAGCCATTTCACAGCTGTGTATAGTTGTACTGAAGGGTTTATTCTCTCATTCTACACGTGCCTCTAAACCAACTTTTTTCAACAATCCCTTGTGCACATCATGAGGGACCTCCCTGGCACCATGGTCTATATTCTAAAGAGATTAGTCTTCAATAAAAGGAAAGAAAATAAATGTGATTAGTCCCACTTCAGAACTGGGAACTGATACACATTTTCCTTTCCTTCTCCTTTTCATAAGTGTGGAGGCTTTTAGTGGAGGGCCCTTGGAGCAGCTGTAAAACTTTATGGGGAAAATTGTTTTGTCTGTTCTTCAGCTGGGGCCCCCAGAGGTAAATTTTATACACTGAATAAACAGGATCTTGGAGCACTCTATAGCACAGTCTGCTGCATTGTGCAATATCCAGAGGAATAATCTCTACAGCCTTGGAATGAGTCTAAGCTGTTACTCCAGGTCCAGGATTTCCAGAGCCACCAGTACCAGTTCAGTCCCCTGCACCTCTCTTGGTCCCCTGGAAATTAATCTTTAGCTTCTCAGTGCTACTCAGTGCATCCAGTCTAAAGCTTTCAAGAACTGCCCTGTCTTCCTGGGATAAATTCAATAGGAAAGGCTTTCCAAACAAGAAAAAATGTATACATGATTTGGAGGGGGAGAATGAAATCGTCTACATGGTGAGATAATTCAGAGTTTTGTAACTTAATGTTAAGAATTCCCTTAAAATTAGGTCACAGAGGTAAGTGTGGCAAACCTGAAGACCTCAGAGACAAGAGAAGGGATTTAATCACCAGATTCCTAAATCCAAAAGGTGACAGCCTCGACAATCTCCTCAAAGACTTTGTGCTTTTCTGTCTCGAGCATTCAAAGGTTATGTGGGAATTACAGCAGCCACAGGTGAGAAATAATGGAAGAGCCAAGGTTCAGTGACCAACACAGGAGAAAACAATACAACCACCACCAGAAATATAAACTAGGAGACCAGGGACAATTTATACTAAAAACTGAAGAGTGGTGAAGAAAGAAACTAAAATAGAAGCTTGAAAATTGTCAACAGAGTAGGGGAAAATACCAAAACCAATCTCTACAACTAGAGAGCAGGATCTGCCTGCTTTGATGTCTTCCCTACAGCTCAATTCCCAGGAGGATGGGAGGTTGGTGAGGAGGCAGCTGATGGGGAATAGCTGTCTAGAAAATAAGTTTGTTTTTCCCTGTGGAAAAACATGGAGCTTTTTCTCCAAAACCAATGTATTTTTACAATTCCGAGAGACAAAATATTTCCAGTGTACTATCAGTGGAAGAATTTTGGTGGGTTTGAGATAAATTTTTGTTAAGAAAAGTCATACAAGGATGTTTTCAAAAAAATATCGACACAGATCCACTGGGAGCTGAGCTGCTGGCAGAGAAAAATAGTGAGAAGGGAGCACAACTTTCAAGGAGAAAGAGCACCAAAGGTCATTTTCCTGGTGCCAATCTTCCTGATATCATTCCAGCCAAACACCTGAACCAGGCTTTTCTTGATTACCACTGGAATTTTATAACTTGGATCAAATTTATTTACTGAGCTCTTCTCTGTGTTTTCTACACCAATGTTTTCTGGTTTGAACATATTTCTGTTGCATGAACATTTTATTTCTCATTTTTACCAGTATGCTGTGTGCAGTTTGGCTTAGAGTAAACTTGTTTTTTCAATAAAACATCTATAGAATGTTATTACCAGGCATTTAATGGAGCATTTTTACAGTGATGGAGTTTTGTCAGAAAAGCAGCAATTGATTACTTCTGTGTGTAAACCTGAAGGGTGTGAATACTTCTGCCCTGTCACAAAATAAAAAGAGCATTTGAACTTCTCTCTGAGGTAAACTACTTACAACAATGGATATTTTAGCAGATACATGGGCTTGAATTCCTCCATAAAAACCTCAGAAAACTTTCAGGGAAAGTTGGACATTTTTTTTCCCCTCCATTCATCTTCATGCAGCTCGAGTGCTTGCTGTGCAGTTGGAATAATTTTTTTAGCAGCGTTCAAGACCAATTCCCATGGGACCATTTTCCCCTCAATTATTCAGTGGGTGTCCAAAACAAAAGAGGAAAAAAATATTCTGTAACCAGTGAAGGAAGCTGTGACAGGAGAACCTTTTTTTAATGGATTTTTAATAAATTTACAACTCTTCTGAAGCTTTAAATTCTGGGATTCTGAGATTTTGAGATGCTCAAGGAGCAGAGTAAATCCAACCAAGAAAATCTCTAGAAGCCCCCATGTGGGTCAGGAGCTTAGGACTGCTCCCCATTCATTAAATACTTTGGTATTTAGTCTCCATATTGTAAAAATATCTGTAATCAGCAAATAAATTACGCTGTAGTGTATATTCAGAATTTTCTAGGTGCAGCAATGCAGCATGTCAGTGGAAATTGTGTCTTTGTGGGTTTTTTGTACAGATATTCAGTACCTTGCTCATGTCTGCAATGGTTTTAAAGCCTAGACTGGGTTTAAAAATCCTCCAATTCAACTTTGTGCAGAGATTTCTGTGTTTCTAATGGACCCCAGCCACTGAAAGTGCTCTGCTCAGAATGTCTCTGGGTTTATTCCTCCCCTGGTTGTGTCTTGTTTTCTATGATTTTATCAGTCATGCCTGACATGGCTAAAACCAGGATTATCATGAAAAGAAGACACCAGGTAAAGAGTATTTTAAGCAATGAAGGAGAGCAAAAAAAATGATAGAAATCTTTTCCATGCAGTTCTTTCCAGGACTGTTCACTTGCAATCCCAGGGCACTGTTGCCATTTTCCTGCATTTTTTTTTTATTGACAAAAGGGGTGTTTGCACTGTGAGCTCTACAGCTCTTCAGGGTGGAGAGCTTTGGTTTCTGGGCTGTTTGTGATCCCAGCTCACGACTCACGGGAGACATTTTTTGCTCCAATGACCTCTAAGCTGCCTTTAGTTTATTGATTGGCTAATAGGGAAAATTGATTTTTAACTAACTCACCAGTTTTTAGACCTGAACACAGTTGTCACTTCCAGTAAGGGTACTTCACTCCATCATATAAGTTGTCTCAGTCATCAATTCATTCTGGATGCTGCAAAAGGCAGGGATGTGCCAGGAGGTTTGGCAAGGAGCCCAGACACAGAAGACACAGCCCAGAAGAGTCCACGGATAAAATGTGTTTAATATTATGTTATGCCTGTCATACATGCTCTGGCATTGGCAGAAAACAGCTGGCTGTGCCTAAGGGGCAGAAGGCTGAAATAAAGAAATTCAGGGACAATCAGGGGAAGATATCAGGGAATACCAGGGAATAATTCTGGGGAGACATTTCTGAAGTGAAGTGTCTCCCTTGCAGGTCAGACATTCTTGCCCCAAGACCTTTAAAGCTGAAGCAAAGAGGGAGATGGAGATGTAATAAACAGAAATATTGCTCTGAACTGGACCTATTCCAGTTTTAGTATCAACAATCTGAACGGAAAGATTTCACAGGTAGAACTGTTCCATGGTATTTCATAAGCGTCCTCCTGCAAGACACAAGTTCAAGGGTTCCAAGTCTCAGTTCGCTGCTTGTTCTCTTCTCACCTGTACCCTGGGAAATGCCAGCCAGGCTGAAGAACAGGGTGAATGAGACAGAAGACACTCTATGTTTTTTATTTTTGCTCTGTTTTCTATTTAAAAAAAAAAAAAAAAAAAAAGAGAGAAATTTTGGCTTCTTCTGAAATAACCAGTTTGCCCAAAGGAATGTATTTTTATCTTCAGGCTGTTTAATCAAAACAAATCATTACATTTTACTGGAAGATAAGTAATCTTGAAATAGAAAATGAAGAAGAATCAGCTAGAAATGAAAAAATAAAACATGAGAAGAGCAAAGTGAAATGCATTCCATTTTTATTTCTTTTACTAAATATTCCAAAATTTTCACAAATATCTTTTTTCTTTGTTAAATTGAAAATATTTCTCTTGGTCAAACCAAACTGGTGAGTAGCTCTGTGCTCTCATTTCAAACTCATTTTGAAAGACATTTTCATTTTCTAAGTGAATTTAATATATGCAATTCTTCTTTGTCTGCTTCTAGGTTCAGTGTATAAACATTAATGTATTCTAATTAACATAATGACATTAATAGCTTCAGTGATTTGATTGAAGTGACTTGATTGTTTAGGATAATAGCAAACTTTGCTGGGAAGGATATTGCTACTCTGTAAGTTCAGCCCATGGAGCAGCAGCTGTGCAAAACAACCCCTTGGCATCATAAATATCCCAATTTGAAGGACCTCAACTCATATCTGGGTGTTAAAATGTTGAAATCTATAGGTCTGGAACATATAATACTACCACTGAGTGCTAGTATGGAAATTGCAGGTTGAAATCTGCAAAAAGTTCCTTGAAATTAACAGTAAAATATGTGTGAATGTAGCAGGAATAAAACAACAAGTGCAGATTTGGTGTACCCATATCATGGAAGTTTAACTTGCCTGGTGTGGCCCCCCACAAAATCCATAATCAGAAAGAACCCTAGGTTCTCCACCTTGGTTCAGATGCTCAGCAGAGACATTTCCTGACAAACATTTTTGGACAGATTTTTTCCTCAGTGCATCTGAGCCACATCTCCTCGCGTGACAGGCTGGACTGTGAGCTGATAAAAGCCAATCTGATGCAGGGCAGCCTGGTGCCACAGATGAAAAGCAGCAGATGAAAACATCTGAATTTAATGAAAATCCTTCAGCAGGATAACTGGTGTCATGCAAAGATGC
Source organism: Sialia sialis (assembly GCA_009812075.1). Lineage (NCBI taxonomy): Eukaryota > Metazoa > Chordata > Aves > Passeriformes > Turdidae > Sialia > Sialia sialis. Next base: position 15,132,334 of record VRYO01000638.1, on the reverse strand, counting down.
TGCTGGGAAGGATGGAATGCTGGGACCTCAGTTCACACTGGCAAAGTCAGAGGGTTGCAGAGATCATGGTCTAGAGAAAGGATCACGACACCTTTTCATTTATACATTGGCACATGCTGAAATTTTCATTCCTGTGTGGTTTTTTCTCCTCTCTCTTGGTCTGTCAGCTTCACAGAATTCAAATTTAAACATCTTGCTGAGCTCACAGCTGGACTGCTGTTCTACAAGAGATGGAAAGTAAAGAAAGAAACAAAGCTCTGAAGGACTCTCCTGGCTTTGGAACACATCTTAGCCCATAATTTGTGAATACAGGGGCTTGCAAATGAGGAAAATTCATGTAGCAAATGTCTAGAGGTAGGATGTGGTTCTATATTTACTAATAGCTCTTCTCAAATATACTTTGGTCTCCATCTGATCTCCATCATGTAAAGTGTGTGGCTCAGTGTAGCTGGCAGCATGGCAAATTTTAAAGGATACTTTTCATTGAAAGCTGCATATTCTGATTACAGTAATTTCACGAATATAAGCCGCACCTTTTTCATTGAAGAATCC
>VRYO01000638.1:15108494-15130782 GCA_009812075.1 Sialia sialis | reverse complement strand
TGTCTTACAATTGTGTCACACAAAGGAAAACACCGACTCATCTGTTGATAATATTGAGAATATGTTATCTCTGAAATTGGACATAAATGCACCTGCAGTCTGCACACACTGCAGGAATCTCACTCATTTCTCTGGGACCTGAGAATGATAACGCTGATCCCTGGGTGAGGAACAGAGCCTGATTTTACTCTGAAATACAAACACTGACCTCATCACTCCTAGATCATGCTGTAGACAGATGTGAGTTTACTAAAGGGAAGCAAACATCCAGCCCAAAATGTTCTTAATCTCTCATCTGCATTTCTTTCTTGCTTTTCTCTGATGTTTAAGAGTGTTTTATGCTCTTGTGTGAAGTGTTGCCCCCTGTCAGAAGTAATCAGACATGTGGGCTCATTTCTAAGCCTCCAAAAGGCATCAAAAACCCGCTTTTTAAAAGAAGTGGTGTTTACTTGCTGGTTTAGTTTGTTCTCAATAATTCATTACCTACTAATGTCTTTTTATTTTATTTTTTTATCTTGCTTATTCTCAGTGGAAGAAGCTGGATGCTATCTGAAGGCAATGGTTACTGTGAGGATGTGGAATAAAGACCCCATAATGATTTAGCCATTAAGGCCTGGAGTTTCAGGTTTAGAGGTTTGCAACATTATTCTTTTTTTTTTTTTTTCAGTGAAGAATATCTCTATTAAATCCATCTAAGTAGGCAAATGAGAAAACAACCAATTTTTTTCTTAGACAAATATTCTTGATTTGTGATGTTTATTAGAGTTCTGTGCTGAGTTGGAATTTGAAACTTCATTTAAAGGTTCTAAATGCTATGGACAGAATCATTACCTGTGTGGTTTCTGTCAGAGGATCACAACTATTTATTTCACCAGGTTAAGGAAAGACAGCTTAAAATTGCATTTTCCAAAAGGCCATTGAACAATTTTAGGATCACTGATTACCTGGATGGTCAGCTCTTCTCAACTCTTGTTGGTACTGTCTTGAAGTTTATATAGTCTGGGCTCTGGATCAGTAAGCAAAAGTCAGAGAGTTATTAATATTCACTTAACCATGTTTATATTACACCAACCCAGCCTGTATTTCTAGTGAGAGCCCTGCCTTTCTCCATGGGCCAGGCCTGGCCATAGCTTATAAGAGAAACATTAAATAATTTATGTTATTTTGCTCTCACCAATTTGATATATTTCACATTGCAGCACAGGTGAGCTACCAGCAGATGCTATCCTCATATTCATGTGTGTAAACACATGTATTTTTATTCTATGTTCTATTTATACATGCTGTGTTTTTCATATTTTGCTTGTTCTTTTTTGTTAATTATATAGCTGCTGCATTATAGTGAATTTGTGTTTTGGCATCTTTTACAAGAACACATTTTCTTACGTAGTTGTTTCTCTAAAAACTCCTAAATCTTATATTCCAGGCCCAGTGTTCTGAATTCAGATGTACAGAGAAAGACATCTCTGCTGGAGAAACACTTTAGCCACGACTTTCAGTTTTCACCTTTCTATTATTTGTCTGTTCTCATTGACACTCAGGTATTGGCTGGAATATTCCATGGCTGGAATATCTGGCATAAACAGAACAGCAGCCCCATTGAAGTCTTTATCTTTGTTGTCTCTTTCTACCTCCAGCATTTTGATCGAGCCAGTTTGTGCATCCTGAAGGCACAACTCCCTTATGGAAACATTTCACTTCAGCTCATTCCTAGCAGGTATTGATAAAACCTCTCATTGAGTCTCTCAGAATTCAAAGAGCCCCTGCCATAACCAGGCAGCATCTGCACAGGTTCCCCTCTCCACCACATCTGGGCTGTGCTGGGATTGTGTCTTGGGTTACAATACAGGATGTGATCAAAGGTATCTGTTCTATCACCCTGTGTTGAGGGTGGGGGCAGTGATCCTGATCTATGTGGGAGATATTCTGTTAATGGGCCATCCATTGAAATGAGGTGGGGCAGTGTTCTTTATTTCCAAAGGGGACATCTCCTGTTAATGGCCATATTTTATAAACCAGCTGGGGCAGTGTTATTTATCTTTTCACAACCCAGCCTTCCTTCAGTGAGGTATCTTTTGCTAATGGCCATTGAGTCCCACTGTGGGACTGATAAAATTACTGCATCCCATTGGGAGATGCTCCAGCCAGGGGGAAGAGTCCAACATTTCTTACCAAGATAAAACCAGAGATTCTGGGATACTAAGGGAGCCCTTTCTCCACTGGATTCCAGAGGAAAACTGGATTTCTCCACATGACCACTGGACCTCCAGAGGGAAACTGGACCTTGTCCAGGAGCACTGCTCCAACTGAACCACATCTGTCACTGCAAGAAGACTGCATCCACTATTTAATTAAACTGCTACCAACACCCTGACTGACAGGGTGTCAGGTTGTATTTGCACATTGCCAGGTTTTGGGGTTTGTTCTTTGTAGTACTGTATTTCTATTTTAATTTCCCTAGTAAAGTTATTCCCAATCCCCATATCTTTGCTGGAGAGCACCTTGATTTCAAAATTATCATAATTTGGAGGGAGGGGGTTTACACTCTCCATTTCAAAGAGAGGCTCCTGCCTTTCTTAGCAGACACCTGTCCTCCAAACCGGACAGTTTGTGCACAATGCAGGATAGGAGCTGTGCTGGGCTGAGACCTCACAGGACAGCCCTGAGAACCCATGAGGCAGCTGCCTGGCTTATCCTTCTAGAAACATTTTAGGAGGGTTTAATATCCTGGAATTAAACCTCTCCTGCTGCTTGCTGAGTTCTCAGTCTCCAAGAAAGTCAACCTTGGTGGAAAATCCAAATAAATGCAAGTTGCAGGAATCCTTTCCCTGGAGCAGGCGATCTCTGTGTCTGTGTAGCTCTGGAGAGCTTCATAGGCTCAGTTTTACTGGTGCTGCACCAGCACTTTATCCCCTTTTGTTTCTGTTTCTGTTGTTCCAGTCTGGCATTCAAGTGCTTCCCCCACTAGAGTAATTGCACAGGAAATATCAAAGAGATTCCTCTAAATTCAAAGTACATCTTTTAACCTAAAGTGAATATATAACATTCCTGCTGTGTTTCTTTCTGTATATAAATGTGCTTCCTGCTCAGGAGGATTTTTACAGGTATAGCTGTATTTATCATGTAAGTGCAAAGTTTTGACTTGGAAAAGTGTATTTAGACCTTCAAGTCCAAGTTTTTTGTTGAGATAAACACAAGATGTAATGAAATACAGCAACTTACACAAGAAGAACTTCACCAGATTTTTCTCTGGAGAATAAAGGGTGCCAGGAAGTGGTTTCAGTCTGGTTTACTGAAAGGTCATACTTGTTCCTTTCTGACAAACAGAGATTTAAACTCAATACAGAAAATTACCTCCATTGCTTACACTAAAACCCCCTCGTGTCTGAAGATGTCTAGAAATCTGAATAAAAACACAATCCACCAAAGACTGTAACAAACATCTGCTGGAACTGAAGAACTGTTCCCATCACCTTGTCAATCCTGTTCTCTTCTTTATTTCTAATCCAGCAGGGACCTAAAAAACAACTCTCCCATGATTGCCCCCAGAGAGAATTTGCCTGTTTGAAGGCTGCCACATTTTGGCTATCTGGAAACTCTGGGACTGAGCTCACAGACCCCTCTCAAACCTCTTTCTCTTCCCATCCTTCTGCAAACCACAGCCCTCTTTCAGAGCATTGATTTTTTGGTTTGATTCTACACAGAATTAAAGCCAGACCAGGTCAGACAATACCACCAGGATTGCAAAAGCATCATCGCTAAGCAAATCCCAGTTTGGCAAAATCTGCTTTTCCCCTTGGGTCCTTGTTTTCCCTGGAGCTCACAGGATCATGGAAATGCTTTCTGCCTCACGTAGCACCTCCTGCAATACTTTTTTTCTTGCACCACAGGAATGCAGCTGCTCATTAATAAAACAGCTGCACTGTGGGTGAAGGGGAATATTGCTGTGATAGTGCTGAAGTTCAAGTGATATAATTAGAGGTTTTCCTGATTTATCATGCTACACGTAAGAGCAAAACCTGAAAGAACTAGGGGTTTGTTTCTGACAAGGGAAAGCCACAGTCTTGAAATAATAGAAATGAGTCTTGCCAAACAACCTCTAGATGGCTCTTGAGGCTTGCTTTGTCAATTAGCAAGCACCTGAAACAAGTCTGCATCAGTTCTAGGAAAAGATTTCCCTATGAATCTATTGCTTCTTCATGCAAAAGATGAAACCCTGGAGTCTTTTGCACACAGTGAGAAAGCCTCTCAAGTTTCCCTTGGTTTTATCAAAAGCAGTGAGACCCCCTCAGCTGAAGAAAGGAAATATGTTTGTTTCTTTCTACCCAGAAAGTCCTGATTGTGGATTCCACCTGGGCACATTCTGCTGTAGTTGCTGCCTATTTATTCCCTCAGGTGTGCAAATTACCACTCTTGGTTGAAGCATCCCAGGTAAAAAAAGATCAGCCACGCATTTCCCTAAGCAGGAAGCATGCAATTTACCTGATTTCCAGAAATTCTATTTAGAAGATTTCATCCCTTTTTCATATTACAGAGGGCATCTGGTGTCTATTGAGACACAAAAAAAGTGGGGTAGCAAGGTGAGGAGGGAAGGAGGAAAAATCTAATCATAGTTTTGAGGCAAAACACATCATATCAATCCATGCTTCATCTGAAATAAAACCTGTGAGTTACATGCCCTTCAAAGTATTACTGAGATCATATTGATACTTGTGATACTTGTAATTCAAAGGGCAACAAAGCAAACTGAGGGGTAAAATCTGTCAGACAAAAAAAAATATTTGTCTGTTTTGAACAAAAACAGATACATTTGTACAAAAAGTGCAATGCACAAATGAGAACTCACATGCCTCCTATGGAGTTTGCTCCCGCACAGGAATTAAGATGTTTCTATAAGCCAGATGTGATAAGAGTTAGATTTTTCACTACTAATTGCTTGCAATTAATTTCTCTTCTGGATCAAAATTTCATCACTAAAATTCTAGGGCAGAGTAAATATTTTTTTTTGTCTCCTAACTAGATAAATGTTCAAAATATTGAAAAAAAACATACTTGCACAGATTTGTAACATTTAGTTGCAAAACCCAATAGTACTTTCAAGGTAAAGAAAAGTTAAAAGATGATGTCTGGAATGAAAATATATGTGTGCTTCTTCCTTTATGTAGTAAGAAATTATACACTGTTTACTAACACAATTGGGTACTCAAGAACTAAAAAAAATGTGTTGCATTAACAGTAATCAAATACCATGCAGCAAAAAAATTCAATGCATTCTTTGTTGAAAAGGATAATATCTCAGTGGATTTTAAATTAAGAAAACCTTTAAAATATTTATAAGGTTAAATACAATATGGAATCACCAGCAGAGACACAGTTTTGGTGGAAAAAATTAAAAAAGGTCTTTCTATGCCAAATGTTCCACTTCAATCAGAGGGAGATTGGAGAGCTCAGATCTTTGGCTGCAGCTCAGCTGCTGTTCCAGTGGTGGAATGTGCCTCTGGACAATAATGAGGGACACATTTTTCCCCTGAGAATATATCTATACACTGATTGGCACAAAATCCATGTACAGGATTCTTCTTTTCTGGAAAAGTTTTGGTGAGAGGGCTCTTTTTGAACAAAGAAGGATGCTACACTTGACCACTTTTCTATGCTTGGACTTTAGCTCTCATCCACCAAACAGCCTGTGCCTGTTCTTTACGGCTGAACATGCTGAATGTAAGGAAATCATAAAAGATGCTGATAAACTCTGATATGTTCAAGTTCATAATCTGCATACATCTTTTGGATTACCTCCATCTTGGAGATACAGCCCAAACTGAGCTGGAAGCAGCTACCTGTTCTTAAAAGTGAAATTTATGTTGGAATCCATGTTTTGGCTTTATCTAAAAAGCATTGTGCCTTGCTAAAACATGAGTTTCATTCTTAAAACAGCATACAGGATTAGTGTGCAGATGTTCACCAAGAGCAGAATCTCGTTTTTACAAACATTGGGAGAACTGTGTGCCTGGGACCAATTTACAGAAATTCATTCCAATGTCACATTTTTTATAGGTTATATAAATAGGCATGAAAAAGAAATAAAATCTTCTAACCACAGAGCAATAACATGACCTGCAGATTACAAGGTAATTAAATTTGAGGCTACCAAGTACAGTGCTCCAGGAATAATTTACCTCGAGGTGTGGGGAGCTGAGATGTTCTGATGTTTCTTGCTAATGCAAAATGAATAACATTGGGAGCTCCAATCTGGGAGCTGAAGAGTTCCCTCCCTGTATCTTTCACTCCTGAACACTTGTGATGACAATCCAATTTGGAAAGCAGCAATAACCATGTGCTAACTGTCTTTAAGAGGCTCTTACTCTGTCATTTTATGGTCAGTGAAATGATGGTGTAAGTGATTTGAGGCACACTGCCTTCATTAGGTGGCTGTCACCTGCACAGGGATCCGAGTGCATTTTGCTGCTCGTTGGTACAGTGGCTTCCTGCCTTGAGCCAGGAGTAAGGAAATGTGAAGAGCTGTTTGATAAATGATTTAAACAAGATTTAGGCTGTGCTGTTAATTTCTAGGTGAGTAATCCAATCTCTTCCTCTCATTGCCCTAGGAAAAAAATTACTGGAAGTGAGTGTTTTAGAACATAAAGATGTGCTCCCACAAAGGGAGGAGCTGGATCAACATAGATGTATCACTCCATTTGGTAAAAGATATTTCTTGTTTTTTTCACTTCTGACTTGCCTCTGGTCAGGGACTGAGAGATGAGTCCAGTTAAAGCAAAATGAGGATGAAGGTGATTACACTGATTTGCTGTGATGTGCTCCTAGCTCAACTACATTTCATTGATTAACTGACAATTTAAATAACCAGCAGTGCAAGCAGATGCATTTAAATAGGAAGTGTTTTTTTAAATTTAAAAATGTGGCGTCTTTTTGATTGTAAATTGCTGATACCATGTGTTTGCTACAGCAGTTGGTGCTGAAGTCACTGCTTTATATCCACAAAACAAAATGATGCCCTTGCACCAGGACTCGAGAACAGCCAGTGGCCAGGTTTTTAACTCTTCCCCAGACTCAATAAGACATAAATGAGTTTTAAGTGCTCTGCTGGCTGCAGGTGCTTCCTGTAACTGGGGCAATGGGTATTTTTAGCTTTTTCATAGTTTATGTCTTTGTCAAAGTGTCCCTGAGAACAGATGAGAGCATTCAGAGCGCTTCCCTCCGTGCAATCCTGAGGATACGTTTGAAGGAGCGCTCATGAACTCCTCCCCAGAGATGAAGTGGGGCTTCTGCACATTGCAATTATTAATCTTCCACAGCTGGATGGTTTCTGCTCTAGCTTTGAACTATCACTCAGCTGTGCTCCAGCCTGAGTGCCTTTCCCTAAATCTTGCAGCTGTAAATGTCAGGAATGTATAAACCCAGGCTGCAGTCTGCAGTTAGGTGACAACTCTTACAATTAAAACTCAGAGTAATTTGGATGTTAGTGGTGGATAGGTCTGCACTAGCCAATGCTATTTGCTTCATTTAATTAGACCTGTGGCTAAATGAAAGTGAATTTGGGCCACTGGACAAAGGAAAAGGAATGTTATGGCAAGGGAAAAATTACTAATTTCCTGCCCAGGAAGATAATGGAAAGATTCAGCAGGAGGCAGAGGAAAGACAGAAAGTCCCTTGGGTGGGATGAGCTGGACACTCCCCATGCTGCAGGGCTGTTCTGTGGGCTGTAATTTCCATCCCTACTTTCTTTTTCTATCCCCATCCTCAGGCCCAGCTGGCAGGCAATGGCAGCATGCCAGAGGAATGGTTCTTCCCTCTCTGAGGTCAGCACAAAATGCTTCCTCAACACAAACAAGGGCAGCTCCAGCCTCCTGAATGAGCTGTGCTCCCTGCAGCTGGCACTGCCAGCAGCTCCAAGCCACACAAAGGCAATGCTGCCTGCCCCCTCTGTTTTTTTTGTTGTTTTTTTTTTTTTGTTTTGAAAAATGACAATGAATTCACACAAAGCCTCAATTACAAAAGATTATGGGCTTCAATTTAGTGTGTGCTCTAAAGTTGTATTCAATGATGAAATGCTAATGAGGAGAAAGGTTCTTCTAGAGAAATAAGGGATTAGCATAAATTAATAGAGTTCCATATGTGCAAGTTTTATGGGGTAACAAAGTATCTCATCATAAAAGCATAAATATTTAATTTCATTCTTGTTGGGGCCAGTACACAGCATTGCAGTCAGCACAGAAATGTGAATTAAAGTGTGGGAGGGAGCACAGTGCAACCCAGTTCAGGTTCACAGAGAGGTCACTGCCATGGCTCTGCTGCTCTGTTTCTCTGTTTTCCGGCTCCACAGTTTGAAGCCAGGTCCAAATGGCAAATCAACATATGCATGGCCTTGTCTGCAGTCTGGGGAGTCTTTTGTTGGCTTCCCTTGGTGGTTACCAAGTTCCTCAGCTCTACCCAAGGGTATATCTGCTGGTTAACACTGGATCTCCCTGCTCCTACAGCAGAGAGAAAAAGTTTCATAGGCATTTTCCTGGTGCTTTTACAGCACCTTCCCTAACCATGTGGAAAAGAGCTGCTGCAGGTATAAATTGAGTTGAATTTGTGATTTACATTCAGCCTTACGGTGTATTTCACATTAATGCCGTGAATGAGTTGCTATAATTAAGATTAATTTTACTGAGGTAAAAAGCAAGCTCAGTCCTCTCTGTTTCCTTCCTGAGCAGCTGTGGCAGTGATTTGCATAGGCTGCTCCAGCCACGCTCTGCACACACAGGGAAGGGTCTTTGTGCCATTGAAATAAACATATGGCACTCTTGGGCTGGATTTTTGTTGTACAACCCAATTTGTGGGACTCAGGAGAAAAGCATGTTCCAGTCCTGCTGTATTTCTCATGTTCTAGTGTTGCGTTGCTAGAAGCAGCTCTCTTCAGCAGTGCAAATGTGTTTGTGGTGTGTGTTTATTGTGTTTACTTCCTCTCCTACAACTATGTCAATTTGTAGGTGTCTAAAAGGGTGAGCTTATTTTTATCCATAAATAAGTATAGCTGTATCCAACATTTGGATATATGTATTTTCCTGCGTTCTATAATTAGGTGAAACTGTAATTCTAATCTGAAACTGTACATGAGAGTACCTGCATGTTTGGTACTTGAGATAGGTATTGTGGTTTAAAGAGGAGTTTCATCTGATTATCATCTTACATTTTGAAGTAGAAATATGCAGCAAATTGTTTAAATCCATGACCACAGACAGATATGTCACCTTCCAAGTCTTTTAGGTCATTAGGTCTTACTTAATCATTTTGTTAATAAGGTTTTTACAAGTTTCCTATATGTTGGGCATCAGGAAATAAGGGTTTTCCCTTTTGAATTAACTTCTTCATTCATATGGTACTCCAGGGCAGGGATCCCATCAGGCTAAAAGCAAACTGGAGACTCGTCCAGCAGGGAGAAAAGGCAATTTCTTTGGGAGCACAGAGCTGTTGTATAACTGGTGGATATGGATCTAAAAATCCCACTCAAACCTCTCTGCTCTGGTGCACATTACATCATGAGAGCTGGTTCTCAATGCCCTTGGAGATCAGTTCTGGTATTTCTGGTGGTAACAAAGAGAGCACAACTTCTGTCTGATGATGTTTTGATTGATCTGAGTTGCTGTGCTGGGCTTCAAAGGCAGGGCTGGTTTTGACTTAGCAGTAGAGAAACCAGGTCTGAGATTAATGCCACTTAGACCATGGGTACCTGCTCACTGTCTGTTGATTTTCTACTTTGATTTTGGCTGTTTTGAAGCAGCCCTGGACCAGGAATGTTGGTGCTGTGTCAGTGGCACCACAGTGATCTCTCCATGGCCTGAACACACAGAACTCTAGGAGAGGTTTCACTTTGGAGATTTGAGAACTTGCAACCAGCAGGGCTGTTCATGTTTGCATCTTCACCTTGCACCAGCTGAAACTCATTCAAATGAGTCCCTTTTGAGAATCAGTATGTCAAGAGATGTGTCTTGATTGCAGAGCCTGGGAAGGCACAGGAAATGTCAGTCCTGCTCGGAGCACCATGCTGACACTTGGGGCCTTTCTGCCAGGTTACGTGTTTGACAGCTGTTCTGGGGCGTGTGCTCCCAGCCACTGGCCTGACAAGCATCATGAAGCCAATTACAGTCACAGGCAATTAATGTTCCCCTGCTCAGGTTCTCATGGAAATGATAGCAACGCCGGGGATCAGCGTGAAATCTGTGACCTTTGCAAACAGCAGCCTCAGACGGGAGCCGGGCTTGCGTTTGCATCAACTGTGTCCAATTAAGCTCTTAAGGCATGGCAAGGGAGATGGAAAATTACATGTTTCATAAAAGCAATGTTTCAACAACAACTTTTTTTTCCTCTCATTTCCAAACACAATAGCTTTTAGTTGACCTGAATATACCAGCCCTTTCCCCACGCTCTCCCTGCATCAGTTACTCAAATCTCATGTTAGTTCCTCTAACAACAGCTGCAAATTGATGCAGATTTTCTGTGTTGCTGTTGTGCCCAGGCCTGAATCCATCACGTACCTCCTGCTCTGAGCCATGAGGGGCTCTACAGACACATCTACAAGGCCAGCTCCTCCCATGGTGCTAACCAAAGTAAAGCCACTGAAATGGAGAGAGATGTTCATCTGCTACCTTTGAGCTCCTTCCCCAACACATTTCAGCCTAGCAAGGGAAGAGAAGATCCTTCCCAGGGTGATAAAGCCAATTAACACATGTACAGCTATCCCATGGTGGAGTTTTTTGGGGTTCTACACTCTAGAAAGAGACTGAAAACAAACAATGAGAACTTTCAGTTTAATCACTGGGTGGCACGACTTCAAATTTTGTTTACTCCTCCTTCCCAGCTGCACCAAAATCAAGGATGTTATTCCAGTTCAAGCTGAAGTAGAGGCGTCTCCTTCTGACCTGGTCACAGTGGGTCATGGTTTTTCTATTTGCCTCTGTAGATGTGTGTGAATGGCGCATTTCTGTCGTGGGCAGGAGCAGAATCAATGTGCTGAGGTCCAGTTTACCAGCAGAAGGCCAACAAAGAGAGTTTTGACCAAATAACTTGGAAATCTGGGAGTTCATAGCAAAGAAATTGTGACAGCAACACCTAGAGTTCAGATGTTTTATCTGCTTTACTCCAGATGCAGAGAATTTGTTTATTTACTTTGAGAAGAGAAGGAAGTTGCCATGAAGCAAACTGGATTTTTAGGCCAAAGTGTTTTCAGCATAATTGGTCTAAAATTATGTTGTCTGGATAAGGCAGCCTGGAGACTTGCCTGTGTAGTTTAAGGTTTTTCCCATCAGGTCTCACAATAAAATATGCAAACTGAGAAAACAGAAATTTCAGAATATTTTCTGCATTTCACAGTTTTTAGTTCAGCTCTGCTATTCTTAAGAATCATTGTTTTAATTTGTTTGTTGTTTTTCTTATTGCTTAGCATTTTCCATAGGATGTATTGGTCTGATCAAGCCTGTTCCTAAATTAACCTCTGGATTGTCAGGCCATAAAATGCCAGGATGAGACTTGCAAAGTCGATATTTCTGAACAGATATCCGTTTATTTTTGAACATGAGTGTGTATTTTGGGGGGGAGGGCGGATCTCTGAGGTTACATGTTTTAACCTCCCTAAAGCTTTTCCTGTGGTGTGTAAGGCATTGCCTGCCCAGTGCTGGAGGTTTGTGGAACTTCAGCATGAGCCTGTTTAAGCCAAATGCAGAGTTGGTTGGCTGCTTCTATCAGCCTTATGCTGAAATATTTCTGCTCTTTAATAATAGAAGTGATTCCATGAGAAGGAGCCTGAACTACCAGAAAGGGCTGTTCAAGTGCCATGTGTGGGCACTAACTGCAGAGTGATAATGCCCCAAAAGAGACTGCCAAGAAATCCCCTCTGCACATTTCCACAAATTCAGGGTACAGTGAAGCATTTTCCCTTAACCCCAAGCACATCCTAATTTGGCAAGTCAGATTTGTGTTGGTGTTAAGTGAGGAGGAAGGGGACTGAGTGAGGAAGGGAAGTTTATTTTTGTGTGCCCATAATGCTGTGATCAGTGAGGTTGCAGATATTTGGAGCATGGATATTCCCACTGGTGCAACACTGGTGGCTGCTTGGTGCCCTTGGGCCACAGATGTTTGGTCCTGGTGTTGATGTCCAATATGTCCAGCTATTGAGGCAGATGGTGAGCAGCAAAATATTCCCGAACTTTTGGAAATATACCACCCTGGAGCCCAGCAAGGGAGACAGCTGAAATTGGAAAATAATGTAATAGAATATTTTATTTTTCACAAAAGACTTTAAGGCTGGGAAGATTGCCATTTCTGAAAGGGCACTTTGGCTGACTTCCCCACGTTGTGCACTGCTTTGCAATGACCCTCCCTTTGCACCCCTTCCCTCTTTTGGACTGAGACAGGGGTTTGCACTTCATTTTATGCACATACACACACAAGCCAGCAGCCACTGACACTGAATTTGTAGTCTTATTGAATGAAAAAGTTTAATGAAGAGTTCAGCTCAGGCCTTGTGTAGCAAAGGACAAAAATTACTTTCTGCCAAAGTATCTCCTTTCTCTGAAAGCGTGTCCATTCAGCCAGGGGTCCATCTGTGCTCTCTCCAACAGCAGAGCAGAAAAAACACAAGGGAAGAACTGTAAGAACCTTGGATCATCAGAAGACTTTATTCAAAGATTTTATTAAATCAATGAAACTACATGGAAATCAACAGGATTGGTTTCCATTTACTGATAGGAAAACTGTGGGTTGCCATACTAAATTTGTGCCTCACAATTTTCTTCAGGGCAAATATAATGGCATTATAATACACTTATTTGTTTTGTAATTAATAGCTTTCTGGAGGGATTGAGCTTTTTCTTTGTGTTGGGAGTGGTGGGGCTGCGCTTCCTCCTGCCCCCTGCAATGATGTAATTATAGTGCTGCTGGAGGAACTGAATTGCTTGCAGGCTTTTCCCATTACAAAAAAAAACCCTTTTCTGTTTCAGTGTTATGAATTCACTTTGAGGCAAATTCCTCCCTGAAAGATAAGGGCAGGTCTTTGTCTTCTGAAGAGAATAATGGAGAGAGAAGTATTGTTCCTGTAATTTCTACTCGTTTTGGGTTCCTGAGATTCAGAAGTCAGGTGGGATGGAAAGGGAGCTCCAAGCAAAACGATTCTGATAAACAGCCTCAGTGGGCTTGGAACACTTGGCAGGTGAATTTGCTAATGGGTGCTTGAGCATAAGTAACACCAGTGAGCTAATACAGAGTTCATGTGCAAAATATATTTACCAGTTCTGTTTCCAAGAAAATTAAAGTAAAAGGATTCAAGATAATTTTTATTATTTGGATATTCTGAGTTCAGTTTAGGCATAAATTTAATATCAAATTTTGGGTGAAATCTCCAGGACAGTCTAATTCATTCCAGCAGAGCAAAATTCTGCAGTACAGTAAATGGTAATTAAATGCTGTTTGGAAAGACAACAAAAAAATAGAATGAATAAATGAGGAAAATATGTAATTTTATTTGGAGTAGTGTTGGGCACACTCCAAAAAAACACCTCCTAGTTTCTAGAAGACTAAACACTCTGCTCAGAACAGATGTTTAAATGTTTTGCCTCTGGGGTTTTGATTTGTTGGTTTTCCCAGCAGGACAGACTTCTCTTGAGACTGAGAATCATTGCTTGAGGGGTCACACAACTGGTTTTGAAATGTGTCTAAGACCTTTTTCACCTGGAACTGCAGTGATGTTTTTAAGTTTTATAGACTTTAAAAAAATTCTACTAGAGAAAATATAAGCATGAACATTCATAAAATGTTAGTTAGCATGGTTATGAACTACATTTAAGCAGACCAATTTCTTCAATGTTCCTGAACATTAAAACTTTATTTGCGGCTCACTGACATGCATACAACAGGACTTTCCTATTTGTATCTGGGAAGGTGTTGCTGACAGGAAAGTTGTTATTAAAATTAAAAATAGAACATATAAGATTCCTAATTTATGTTCAAAGTACCAGCAGACCAAATAGTTTCTAATTGCAATGACTATCAGCTCTTCTTGCCATTTATTGTAATGTCCATAAGTGCTTTGGATTAAAGGATGTGCTCAGTCCAGTGCAGAGGGATTTACTTGTCCATGGAAACTCCCAATAAAAGTTAATATGCATTTGTAGAAATCCCTTTGCATAGGGATGAGACTGTATTTTGAGCCTTCACCATCTGCTCTGTGCTCTAATGATGAACCCAGCATCATAATATTCAAAATCCACTTCTTCAAACATTTCTCCTCTGCAGAGAAACTTGCCTCTGTCTCGTTCACTGAGAGCAAGGTACCCTGAACAGCACTGTTTTTAATGAAAAAAGCTATTTTTCCTTGCTAATCTGATCCCAGAAAACCCATGAACTGTTGATGCAGTTGCAATATCAAAATTTAAGCTTAGTGTCCCTCAAAAATGGAGCATGAATATTCACTGAGCTGTGTAAGAGCTGTTCTGAGCAGGGCTCTGTTAATGTATGGGTATTTTGCTCTGACGCTGTCAGCCTCATTTCCTTACAGAATTATAGAACCTGCTCTGTTTTGCTGGGATTCTGATGATAATATAAGTTTAATGGCCAACATGAAAGAGTAAGAAAGGGGAGATTTGTTTAGCTCCTGAAACTTTATAGTCTGATATTACTGCCTGGTGCTGTGCAAGAAGTGAGGAGCTAAGCAGTGTCATTAAAGCACCCGTGACTCTAACACACAGTGACGGAAATGCTGAAATATGTATGCACACGTCAGAGAGAGCTCATTTCATTTTTACCTCTCACTCAGGTTTTTATCAAGGATGGCAAAACTGTCGGGAAGGAACAATAGTGAAAAATGGAGCTGAAGCAAGGCAGGTGTTTGTGGAGCTCTCCCAGAGGTGCAGCGCTCCCTGTGTGTGAGCGCTGCAGCAGTGTGGGATTGCTCAGGGAGAGAAGTGCATTTTTAATGTGCTCAGGGCTGTCTGGAGGCTGTTATCTGTCATGCTGACACAGACAGAGTGATCTCCCAAAGCTGCACTGAGCACCTTTCCCAGCACATCACTCCTGTCCTGCCGAGTGATGTGGCACTCACAGAAGTCTGGCACTGTTCCTCCCCCCTTGCAGTGTGTTTGGGAAATTTGGAGATGAGAAATGAAGAGTAGGTGGCTTTAAACTTCTGTTTGCCCTTTTCACAGCGAGTCCCCACTGTCCCTGGCCAGAAGCAGGTGTATCACTGCAAATCTCAGGAGCAGGAGTTCGGGCTGGAGCAGTGGGGATGGAAGGGATAGATAGCATTTTGCATGCAAGGAAGGTGCTTTTTCTCCTTTTTAATCTTCTTTTCTTTGCTTCACCTGTTCAGAATCCAGAGGAAGAAGAAATCTCCCAGCCCTGTCCCCTGTAGGGACACAGTGATGGATTCCCAGTGACTTCCCAGAGGACTGTGGGCAAGTAAAAGCAGCCAGTGACCAGTAAAGCTGCTCAGGTGAGTAAGAGCTCTCCACCCAAGTACACCCAATTTCCTCTTGATTTCTGTCCCCCTGTCTGCTGGATGCATAGACCACCCTGCCAATTGCCTGCCTTGGAAATAAAATATTCAAGCTAAGAATTTTCTGAGAGTGCTAGGGGATTTAGATGCACACTTTGCATTAATTTTAATGGACAATACACCTAAATTACCTGCTGTGCTTGGGAGAGTCTCAGCTTGAGGTTTTATTTATTATTTATTGAATATTCCCTGAGTAAACAGAACTTAGTAGCACAAAGATGATCTGGCAGGAAGAACAGTCTTAAAATGGAAGCTATTATTCATGCAATTATACTGCATCACTCATTCTTTTTTATTATTGTTTGTATTACTGTAGCACCTTGAGCCCCACAACAGAGACAAAAGTCTCTCCATCTCAGCTTCTGTTTGAACACACATTAGGAGCCAAACCCCATCCTAAGAGCTTCCAATTTAAATGAATAAGGAAAAACAAACTGTGAGACAGGCAAGTGTGGAATGAAAAAGTTTGCTTGTCCAAGGTCGTCCAACAGATTGTGAGTCAAAACAGACCTAAATCCCAGGTTCTGAAACTCTTTGGACAGTTAGACCACACTGCTTCTCTTCTTCTTCAAGTAACACAGACATGCACTAAGTCCTGCTCTCTGATTCTTTCCTGCTGGGTTTCACTAGCTCTAGTAAAATCATTCTCTTTTTTGCCTCTTCAGCATTCTCATTTCCAAACTATCAGTTTCATTTTGCCAGGCCTAACGTTACAGGGGAAGAAATATGTACAGGTTCACAACAAAAAACTCCCATGTTGTTGGATTTCCTTAACTGGACCCATGGAAACAGAGTGCAGCCTGACAGTTTTATAAATCATAAATCTTTAGCAACCTCTGCAAAGAACCAAAAAAAGAATGAAAGCACAAAATACAGCATAACAAATATGAATATTACATTCAATTTTGATTTAGTTGGAGATTTAATTGCTTCATTCTCACCTATGACGCTCGTGTGGGGAGACTGGGTGTCATCTCTTCATTCCTGATAGAACTTCTGTTGCTCTTACAGACTCCCTGTACAAACAATGCCATCCTCAATCAGGCAACAATACTCTTAGGGGGGAGACCATTAACTGAGGCAGGAGGAATTGTTCCCTAAATTCTCTTACAGGGCAGTCAGTAAAGAAAAATCATCCTTGCTGAGGCTCTTGCCTGCTGGCTTCTACCAGGAGAGCCTTAACCTGTTTCTGGCTGTGTGGATATATGCTGCATGTCAAGGTTTATTGCAGCTCTGTGCAGGATGAGGGCCCTGCCTGGTTGTTGACCTCCCTTTGCAAATGGAGCCCTGCAGAGGAGGGGGAGACTTGCCTTGTGTCCCCTCACCCCTCACTGTGCTGCTGGGTGTGGGATTCATCCCCTTCCCAGGTAGCTCAGAGACAAAGTAATTTGTCACACCCCAGTGCCACAGTGGGCTGGGCACCTCTGTAGGCACAGCCTGGATAAGGAACAGAGCCAAAAATTGTGCAGGAACCTTCTTCTCATTTGCAATAATTTCACAACTATAAGGCACACCGGACTATAAGGTGCCACTTTTTTTGCAGCGAGGATCCATGCACAACAAAGTAACGAATTAGTAACGGAATGGCACGATTGCGGGGTTTACTGGCAGGTGCTCAATTTGCAAACATTTTTCACGGATCGGTGCAGCCTTTAAACACAGCCCCAGCTGCCCTCTCCGTGCCACGGCCCCGGCACTCCCGCCTGCCCCCAGCACCGGCTGCCGCGGCTCAGCTCGCACTTCCGGGTTGGTAAATTTCTGAACTTTGTCCATATACAAGGTGCACTGGATTATGAGGCACATTTCTGGGTTTCAATCAAAATTTTAGTCGAAAGGATGAACCATATAGTTGTGAAATTACTGTACTTGTATTTATTTATTCCTTCTGCATTCACCAGTGCAGATGTGAGTGTATTTGCACAGGATGTGCCTCAGCAGGGTGCTGATGTGGCTGCCACAATGTCAATTGAATAATATTAGCATTTGGGTCAGGAGCCTTGAACTCTTTGTGGGTGAGGACAAGTTCTCTCTTCTGTACAACAGTCCTGTCTAAACAAAGATTGCTCATGGGCTTTTGCCTGCTCACTGGATAATGTACCCCAGGAAACAGAGGTGGTCTGATCTCTCTCTTAGGTTTCTGGTTTGACACCACTCTTCTTTGGGAATTTTCTGTGAGCTCTGTCCAAGCCTTTCTCGTGGCCACAAAGGACATCTGTACTTGAGGAGAGCTGAGCATTACCTTATAGTGCAGCACAGTGCCCTTTCACCCATCCTTTTGCTGCAGGGCTGAATGATGATTTGAAAGGATGTGCTCAGAACCTTCCCTCCATCAGCCACCTGTGGCTACAGAGTTTCCAGGGCTTTCCTAGTGCTCTGATGTTATCCATTAGGAATCATGAATAACTGCCTTTTGGAGAGGATGGGTATAATTGTTTTCACATCCACATGCCAGAGACAAGTGCGCATCAACACAGGTATTATTTCCTATTTCCTTCTCTGCAGATTTTGGCTGGAGAGTAGAGCAGGTGATTCTTTGGCATCATTTGCATGTATGTGTGCCAGGATGAGATTTGGTACCTGAAGCTGTTTTGTTCTGTCCACACTTGCCACACATCCTCCTGCTGGAATACAGGTGTGGAATGGCACTACACCCCCTGTTCCATTTGCTGTGAGTTTGTTACTTCTCTCAAGGACTGAAAGGGGTGAGACGCAGTTCTCCTGCCTCCTGTCTTCACTGTTTATTTCTAGGGAGACAGTGATGCTTCGTTTCAGTTTTACGAAGAGGTGATTCATAGAAAACCACATCAGTGTGGAGCTGAAGGAACTAAATTAGCTAGAAAAGCTGGAAGAAAAGGAAAGAAGAAAAACATTGCTAGAGGAAAAGAGCTTCCAGAGGCAAACCAGGCTTTTCCACAACTTGGCAAGGCAGAGCATAACCCTGGTAAGCCAAACTGTGCAGAGACACAAAAGCAGAGGGTGCTATTACCATTCAGGCACTGGGAAATCTCAGTGCTGCACTGCAGAAACTTGATAATATATGTCCAAATATCAATCACTGAGATCACATTAAAGTCATTCTTTCCCAGGTCTCCTCCCCATTTTCTATCCAATAGTTATTTCTTGAATTGAACAATTAATAAGTAATGGTCAGATCTGTACTGATCTCGTAATACTCCGTAAACTTTTGAAGACTATTTCAATTTGTATTTCAGCAGTGCCTTGGGAGAAGGTTTGGTCCTGCATAGAGAAAGCCTTTTGATATGAGCAGAGTCTCATCATCAGGCAATTAAATGAGATGACTAGTGAGAGGCAAGAAAAGGACAGAGGCTGAAACAGGTAATAATGGATCAAATCAAACTAATTCAATGTGGGCCTTTTGCAGAACTGCTGCTGGGTTAAATGGGGATCTGCAGACCCCAGAAATCTGGCAGAGCTATAAATGTTTAAAAACCCTTCAATAGCTGCCCTGGTCCAGGTCAGAGGAGACATGTAGGAACAGTTCAGAACAAAAGCTTTTTCAATGGGAGAAGTCCATGAGTACTTAAATACCTCCATCAGTCATTCTCCTTATCCTACAATGGCCCAGCAGTTTCAGGGATAACCTGAAAGCCGAAGTGCAGTGCTGAGCTCCCACCCTCCTCTCCAGCTTGCCCTCCAGCTGATGGCTCAGAGGCAGCCTGGCTTTCAGCTCTGCTCCAGTCTCCCTCTTTGGGGACTCTCATGATCCCTAATCCCCAAGTTTACTTGTGCTGCTTTTCTCAGCTATCCAGAATAAGCCTTCATTCCTGATGGGGACGTTTCCATTCCCTAAGACTGGTGGAACCCCACAGCACCTGCCAGCAGCAGCTGTGCCCCTTCCAGGACAGGCCCAAGGACACTGAGGAAGGAATCCTGAGCCAGAGCATCCTGTGGGCACCTACTGCCTCACCAGGCCAGATTCCTGACACAGGGAGAGATGCAAAATAATTTCACTGAAAGATCCACTGAACTTCTTCCTTTTCAAACAACAGCTCACTATTCAGGAGCCTCAGCATGAGGAATGGAACACACTTTCTTACTGTCTTTTTTTTTTTTTGGCTGTCCCCAGAAAGCACCCATGTCACAGGGATAATCTCTCTCCCTTGGTAAGAGAATAATGTTTGGTGTCATTTCTCTCATATGCCCTGCAGGAAGCAAGAGCAGGATTTGACACAGATAAAAGTCTCAAATGACCCTTGTGAAAGCAGGGAACCATGCTGGCTTTCAGAGTAACAGCAGGATGGATAAAGTGCACGTCGATACACCAGGTCCCTGGATTTCAATATTTCTCTGTGGCTTACAAATCACTTTTCAGGTAGGCTCAGCACTCTGCTATAGGGCAGAAATCACAGTGAGGTCGTAGAAGCCACCAATTACAAAACCTCTCTGAACTCCTGGATGGAAAAACCTGCTCCTTTTAAAATGTGCATGCTCAGAATGCCCTGGGTGGAAGTCCTGTTTCACTTCACTGCTCTGCAGTACACAGGAGGCAAAATATTGCTTTGTGTGAAATGTCTCTATTGGAGGCTTTGTGTACCAGGGGCTGACCATCCCCAAACATTCTGGGTTTGAAAGTTAACCCCTCCCGGTTTGTGTGTGCATGTGTTTGCTGCTTCTTTTGCATGGAATGGAGAGATGTCTGTGCTTAATCCAAATCTCACATCAAGCCTGAGTGCAGGAGGCATAAATCCTTTACCAGTGATAAAGAAGCCAAAATAAATGGAGTTCTAGAGAGAATACCCTGGGACTGGGGTGAGAGTGGAACAAGGCTCACTGCTGGGACTGCTGGCCCACAGCATAAATTGTGAAAGCTGTGCTCTTCCTCTACACATTCTTTTTATTGTGTCCATTGTTCTCTTCAAATCTTGTCTTGCCCTATATTTTTTCCTTTTTTATAAATCCTTGCTAAAAAAAAAAATCTCAAATTTATAAGGGAAAGCAATATATGACAGTTCTATTCCAACCATTATCTCCCAAAATAAATTAGAAAAAAATGCCTCCCTTCTGTCACACAGCAACTTCCAAACTGTTACTAACAGCAGACAGAGTCCATAAATCATTCCTAAATTGCCTATCAGGCCACAGTTGTGCTTTTATCTACAAAATAAAGTAGGGCAAATATATAAGGTCTATAAAGTTTAAGGACATAGTATTTACCATTGGTAATTAAAACCCAAGTGCTCTACAACTAGCACACTGTCACAGTGGACTCCAGGCTGATGTGAGTGGCACAGCTCCATTGGGCACAACCAGGCAAATCACATTAATTTGAGCTGAAGATTTGTTCCTTTCACATCTTGTTTTGCTACCAAAAAGACCAGGTGGTTCTTTCCTTCCTTGCATTCTGTAATCCCAAATTGATTTCAGTGGGACTATTTGAGTTACAAGGTACTGCTCAGCACGAGAGGGGATGGTTGTACTCGGGGCCTTGGTGTGCAATAGATTTGTTTTTAAAGCCTATAAAAACAGACATCTTTCTTTACATATTCTCTTCAAGGACTATAATGCAAATAGTTATAACTCTTCACACCATTTGTTGCTCTTTTATTTCAGTGATAATGGCAACAAGCAGAAATAGTCCTAATCATGGAATGAGTGCAATTGGCTTCCTCAGGCATTCATCCCACAAAAGGGTTAAGGGAGAGTGGTGATCCCTGTCCCTTGCTGGGACACATAGCGTGCTAATGTTAGATTTCTGGAGTCACACTGCTCTGTCAGTTCTCTCCCTGTCAAGCAGGTGCTGAGTGAAAAGTTATTCAAGAATGGTGTTATGTACCCTTCATGAATTATGCATCTTAAACAAACTTACATGATCTGAAGCACTCAAGTGGAAGCCTTTTAGCTGGAAGCAGGCCACTGGAGAGCTGAGCTACAGATCTCCAATAATGGTTTAAAGCAGCTCTCTGTAGCACACTGCTCTCCTTCCCTCTTGGACTCAGTGGCCCATGCTTCACTCTGCTGGCTTCTGCAGCTGCAATGGGGCTTCTGAAATCCCTGTAGGAAAAATGCATCTTGAAACAGCTTCAGTGGTTAAAAAGGCTGTGTGGCTTTGTGGGGCTTTGTCTTCTGATGGGCTTGGGGGAGAAGTGCTGCCTTGGCTGAGTTTTATTTTGAAAAGGAGAGATAAATTCTGCCAAGGTCACAGTTTTTCTTTCTCTTTCATGAAAAGATAATGACTGTTGTTTTAATATTTGCTTTCAGTGAAATGGAATCTTGCTGTGTCTTCATTGCAGCTCTGAGCTGGTTGGGGAAACGTACTGTATCACCTAATCAACCTGTGACAATATTACCTGGCACTAATTAATTGTTTCCTCTTCAGAATAGATTACTTGGGTGCAAGATACGACATTTCATTTCTGATCCTCTGATGATGTTAATCTGGTGGGAAGAGGGGTACACTGCCTACTTACATCCCATAAATCACAGATTTTCAGCACCTGATATTCCTCAAGCACAGAGAAAATTTAACTTTTATTTATTTTAATAAATTTGATTTTGTCACTCTGTGAAGCCAGGCTGGAAGAGATGCTTTGTCTATACACTAAGTTATGGCTTCATCATGGATACACCACCAAACTTGCATTGGGTGTGTGCCCTGGTTTGGAGGACAGGTGAATGCTAAGAGAGGCAGGAGCCTCTCTTTGAAATGGAGAATGTAAACCTTCTCCCCCAAATTATTATAATTTTGAAATCAAGGGGCTCTCAGGCAAAAATATGGGAATT
>VRYO01000638.1:15086173-15103553 GCA_009812075.1 Sialia sialis | reverse complement strand
GGTAGAAACCTGGTTCCCATTCACCCCAACACAGAGAAGTCCTTGGGTGTCAGTCCAGGCCAACTTTCACCTGGACAAGACCCTACAATGCCTCCAGACTCGCCAGTTAAATGCCAGTTAAATGTGAAAGGTGAACAAAATCATTAGCATTTCACTGAAACATTTCACATGATGTAGAGAAAAATAATTAGGCTGACTTGCGGGTCTTTTATTGCTGTCTGCAAAATGCCTGGAGTTCAAGTGTCAGATATTTGTTGCAAACAAAAAGAATAATGAAAAATAGCCAGTTTGGGACCATGTGAGTTCTTCCTGGGGGTGCACAGAGAAAACTTTGTTGAAACCTGTAGTCCAATGCTTTAACCATGACCATTCCTATTTTGTGACCTTTGGGAAAGGACTCACTGTAAACACTACATGGAGCAACCAAGAACCCAAAGAGAATGTAATTTCCTTTACTCTGTTGAAAATTACCCTTCTGTGCATCCTAGAGGATCTGGCTTGTAGGAGACTAGTCTTTTCAAACTTCCCATAGAAAAATCAATAAATAGTGGCTGACCTGAATGAAATAGGATGCTTGATTTTTACCAGCTGAGAATTCTTTAGATGAAGGAGAAATCTATACTTACAATAGTCTTCCCACCAGACCTCATTTATTCCTCTCAGGGTGCACCGCAGCCATTTTTAGATGCATTGAGCTGATTTTCTATTTTTTTTAATTGCATCAGTAATATTTTATATGTGCTGAAGCAGTATTAAAATTTAAATTATTTCAACAAGCTAGTAATTTATTTTCTACCTGGCAGACAGACAGTCTCTCATGCATAAGAGTAGACAAGAAGAGTGAGAGATGCTGTATTGGATGTACTTCAAGACTAAAGCACCTTATGCAGTCCTGGAGGGTGAAGAACAGACACTTTGATGTAGTCATTGTGGTTTATTGATCCTATTAACATTATCTTGTGGTAAAATCAATGCTGGAGTTTGTCTTGCAGGAGACATGTAAATGAGAAGATGAAAAAGCATGCCAAGGCAAATGGGTTCATGATGGAAAAAGAGATATGAAAAGAAATGATGGGAGGAAAGAGTGTGTTAAGCAAAGATAGTGCTTGGGGACAGGGGTGTGACAGGACCTTGTCCTCAGGGATGGGATGCGCACCTCACAACTGAAATGTGCTGTGCCTCCCTGTCCTGCGTCTGGTGAATCCCTCAGTCACACAGAGCATTGAGAAAAGCCAAAGATCGTGGACAGGACAGACAAAAACAGGAAAGGAAAATCTTGGGAGTACCTTGCACTCCTTTTGAAGGGTTTTAAAGAATTTTTAGAATCAGATTTTCAAGGAACTCAAATCACAGCATTAACTTGCAATAAAATGTGTTTGGTTTTGGTTTTTTTTCCCATTGCAATTATTGAATTTTTTCTTTCTTAATATGACCAACTCTTTGCAATCACCATAAATTCATGCAGTCATTTGGCTGAAGGATGCTGCATTTTTAAAGGGAGCTTTAAGAACTTTGAAGGAACACAGGATGTACCCAGGAAATGAGATCTGGAGGCAGCTCTAACAGTATCTTTACCTCTGTGTGTGGCTGCAGTGGGGCAGCATCACTCACAGACAGCAGTGAAGGCTCAGGGATGCATGCATCAAAGCTGAGAGGGCCAAAATAAATCAGTATTCTGTGATAGCTGAGACTGAACATAGTGAAACATCAATGTCCTCTACATTCATTTGGAGTAAATGGTGGTTTCTTTCTTTCAGAAGTTTGCGAGTTTTGTTCTTCACACACTGTGAAGCCCACCTCTATAACAATGTGTTCTTAATGGCCAATTAGTGAGTTTCCAAGCCACAATCCATATTACAGAGTGACAAATTACAAGTTTGGTGTGAGATCATTTTCCTTCTGCAGTACATTTAAATTAGTGTGGCTTCATTTGCTGGGCAGCTTGGTCAGATGAGCTGTCTTTGCATGAGTGAATGTATAACTATGTTGCTTTTTTTAAAGTTCATTTGATCTGTAAAATATGAACTTATCCAATTCTCTGCTCTACCAATTCAGCCAGGTTATTAATGAAAGGTAAAAATAATATTTCTGGTAGAAATTTCAGTGATGACACACATGCTGTACATTAAATCCGCACCCCGCCAAGCCCCTCTCATCAATATTTACCAAACCATGACCAAAATAAGAAGAGAACTGCTGTACTGTATGAAAAGTGTCCTGTCCCTGACAGCAACCATGAGCAAATGGTTAAGAACACAGGGATGGACAGGTCTAGGTGTTCTCTGATGTCTTTGGGCCTTATCTTTGTTAGGACTTCACCAAACTGGCATTTCTTTAGGAGAAAACCTGCCCATCACTGAGTTCCCTCTTCACCCTTCAAATCAGTTTATGTTCTTGACCTTTAAAATCTATTTTTGTCAGAAACTTTTGTTTCTTGGGGTTGTATTTCTTTTGGTTGCTTTCATACCTGGTGTATTCATCGGGTTCTCTAGAGATCCTGCTTTTATGAGAGATAGGGAATAAACTTTACTGCCTATCTTTGACTTCCCATTCATTGTAGAATTATAGTAAATTCTTGACTATAAGGTGCACCCTTTTGACTAAAATTTTGATCAAAACCTGGATGTGCGCCTTATAATCCGGTGCACCTTATATATGGACAAAATTTGGAAATTTGCCAACCCGGAAGCGCGAGCTGCGAGAGCTGTGAGAGCTGTGAGAGCTGCAGCAGCTGGCACCGGGAGTGGGAGGGATTGCCGGGGACCGCGGCACAGGGAGGGCATCTGGGGCTGCCTTTAAAGGCTACACTGATCCGTGAAAAATGTTTGCAAATTGAGCACCTGCCAGTAAACGATCACGCGATTCCGTTACTAATTCGTTACTTTATTGGGCATGGATCCTCGCTGGAAAAAAAAAGTGCGCCTTATAGTTGTCAAATTACTGTATATTGTGTCCTCACCTGGTTACTTTTTTTTTTAATTTTAGTACATAAGCGAGGGAACCCTTTTGCAGACCTTCTGCCTATGGCTCCTGGAGGTGCTGATGGTGTCCAGGGTGTGTATTTAGGACCTGGAGCTGCAGCTTCTTGATCCTGGAGCAAACCTTGCTGTCCCTTGCTCTGAACCTGAACCCAGGCAGGATGAGGCCATGAGCACATCTGTGTTGCAGCATCTTCCCAATAAAAGACCCACAAAATCCCATAGTTCAAACGCTCCACAATGACTAAACAAACAGATCAAGACTCATTAGTAAGCACAGATTCCATTGCCAGTTTAACATGAGGAGCAATTTAATTGGGACCTAGGCTGCTTTGTGTAGCTTTGTTAATGTAATTGAGTAATGCATATTGATTTTTCATGGGGCCCAAATCTTCTTTTCTTCATCTTGTCTAAGAAAGCCTGTTAAGGAATTATTAATCACATTATAATTGCTTTAAGATCTATGCTCTAATTAAAACCATAAATTCTTTATTACATCTTTATTTTAATTAGACATCCAGAAAGACAATAATTTTTACAAGAAAACTCATGCAATCAAATTACCCCACTTAGCAATGCTTCAAAGGGCCTGTGCTTAGGACACACAGACTCCAATAGGACTTTGTAAATGAAGACATGCATGATTCTAGTCATAATCAGAGTTAGATGTCCCCTGAATATAATTAAGTAACTTTACAAAAAGATCTTCTCTATGCAACAAAACTGAGTTCATCCACAGGAGTCAGACTTTACTTTTTCTTCTTGTTTTTCTTTTTGTCTTTCAAAAATGTAGGCTCCAAGAAGCATGTTCTGAAATTTTAAGAGCCTAATGAAAGGTTTAAAATATAATCCTACTGTAATGAAAATTAGCTTATTATCATAACCTCCTTCTGGTATTTTCTTTTGGGTGTCTTTGTTCCAGCTGTGATAAGTATTCTTTAGTTGCCAGAAGGAATTAAAAAGAAGCATATTTCCTCATCTATGTGAAAGGACATGGTATTTCTCTAATTTATGTTGGGAAACTAAATCCTGCAGATCACAATTGGTGTGGTTGATTGTTCAGTTTTTGAACTGTAGATCCAAGTGTCTTTTTACTAAAATTTGAAGATTCTTTAAAAGAATAGACTTTCACTTTTTTTTATTCTTTTTTTTAAAGTTGTCTCTGTAATGTGAAATAGCTTTGTGGTTTGAAATACTCGTAAGCCCACAGTTTAGTTGGTTTGGAGTACAGAACTATCAGAAAGCTTAAAGACACAGACTGAAACATTTCTTATTATCCAAGCATGACTGGGAATTCACCTTATCCCAACCAGGGATAAAATGCCTCAGAGTGTTCAAAATATTCACAGAGAAAAACCTTTTGGATCCCCTTCTTGAAGGTGGGCTTTGTGCCAGAAATCTTTATCACAATTTTTTAATGTCTACCTGCCACGGGTGATTTGGTCATGGCCAAATTCTCATTGCAGCCAGGAGAAGAGCCTGCACCAAACCAAAAATGCTTTTATCCATATTTGTGGAGCAATGTGTAGGTTCATTCCTTATTGCAAGTCAGATTTTAAGCTGTGGCTTAAAGCACCAGGTGTAAAGTGCAGTGATGTGCTTGTAACAGCAAGGAACGGCCTTAACCCATTTCCTTGAAGGATATGGAGTGTCTCCTTTCAAATCCCACAACAGCACTTGAGAGTGTGTTGCTATTTAGGCTGACAGGAGCTGACTGAAAAGCCAGCTCACAGCCTAGCAGTTGGTAAATGGTAAAAAGATAGCTTTATTTGCCACTAACTCCCCCACTCATCACCAGAGCAAGTCGAAGTGCACAGACAGTGCGCTTTAAAACACAGACACATCACTTGTCTGCTAATGTCTTAATGGACACTCCAGGCTCCTTCAGGATGCAGGAAGGTGTTGTGCAGGTTTTGTGGCACTGGAAATTCGATGTGCAGCTCTGGCTCAGCTCTGCCCCTCACCTGTGCTGGGCAATGCCCATTTCTGTGTGCCACGAATTTGGGGGCTGCAGCCCCAAGCTGCTCTGATGTCAGCTGAGACACAAAGTGGGGCTTGCAAATATTCTGCTACTGCCTCTCCTCTCTTCTGCCTTCCTTTTTGAACACCTATCACTGTTTCCCAGCAATTTTATGGCTCTGTGTGGCTATAGCTTTAATTTAACCTCTTCTTATTTGTTGGCTAAACTGCTGATGGCTTTCTCATCTCTAAGACATGGCAGATGATGACAGAGTAAATGAGCTCAGGTTTTAGGTGCTTCATCCTCAAAGCACTGCCTCCACCTGGAACCTGGCCCCAAAGCCACTGCAATGGGGACCTTTCCCTTTGTTTTAGTGCATTTTGAATCAGGAAGGCTTGATACAGTGCAGGAAAATAAATGTGAATGGAAATGTTTGAAATTCCCCAGAAACAGCTGACCTGAGCAGTCCCTCAGAAGGGTGAAAGTACCAGCTTCCATCTGAGTGAAAAGGAAATGATGGGGGTGGGAGGATGCAGGAAAGGCTCTGCTGAGATGCAGAGGGCTGCCTGGCACAGGTAGATTAGCAAATAGATCTAAGAGAACAGCCTTTCCAGGAGAGCCCTCCTCTGCCTCAAACCTTTGCTGTGAAGCTTGTGAGATAGATCTGCCCTGGCTCCTGCTTTAAGAGTGGGAACTTGATGGAGTTTCATTTTTTAGACTTGAGTTCTGAGGCTTTGCTTTCCTGATCTGTCTTTGCTTAGGCTGAAAACAGCTCAGCAAGTGGGAACTAAGGAGGCTGACTGCAAGGCTGGGAGGATGTTTTAAATACTTGAGTTGGGCAGCTGTAATAGGGAGTGAAGGGATGTGCCTCACCCAGAACCCAATTTCAGCTCCATGTCTTCTGTGAGGGAAGGCTTGCTGAATATCTGTTTTTATTGTGGCTCCAGAGAGCAGAATATGCTATTGTCTGTAGTTTGTATTCCCCCCAAACATCCTCTAGCTTCAGTTATACAGGTAGGGATATTGTAATTTATGAACCTGGTTTAATGAGATTTTCCCCCTAAAAAAGGACTAAGAAAGACAAAGTTTATCTTAGAGGCTCCTAATAAGCAGAGCCAAAAGGCTGAGGATGGAAAGTGTTAAATATCCTTAATTTACGAGTATATTAAAAGTTATTAAATTAATAGTAGTTAATTTTTAGAGACCAAAAAACAGTGTGAGACACTTGGGAATTAATGTGGCCAGTGTCTCTAAAAAACATCCTTAAATATGGGAAACTGTAGATGCCTCTATGATGAGAGCAGATCCCTGTTTCATCATATGCTGCCCAAGCAAAAATCAAAGCAATAAATAGGCTTCCTGTCATGTAGGAAATTATTTAGTCTGTAAATACATTTCCACAATGAATCAAAAGAAGGTTTTGACATGTCTGGATTTTGAGCTCCACTTAATGCTTAAGAGTGCTATTAATTTCCTGGGAGTCCCTGGGTGGATATCCTTCTCAGAGATTCAATATCTATTCCTTTAAGAATCAAAGAACATACATTAAGCATCTCTTTATTCAGATAATTTGTATGTATTTAGTATCCCCGAGTCACTGATCTTATGAGTGAAATGTTTCTCCTCTTTGAGAAGCAAATAGCATTTTTTACTACTGCAAATGTCAGGGAACTTTATTCTCAGTTTTTCATGAATGTGACAAAGGGAGGGAGATACCACATAACAGAAATGTAAAAAAGGAAATGCCTAAAGAAATTGTGATTCTCATGGCTGCAGGGTGCTCTAGGACCAAGAGAATAAAAAACAATGAGAAATTAATTGGAAAAAAAGTCCATTGGAGGCCATTTAACAGATCTCTAGGTTTCAGATTTCTAGGAACTGGAGGCACTGGATAACTCAAGATCGTGCAATTGTTGTAAGAAATGGGACATCAGTTACTGGGTCTTTTGAAAGAGGATATTAGGCTAGAAATTCCTGCAAACTATCAGCAAAGCTTTCAGAAATGTCCAGAAAAATAACTTATTTAAGCATGACCACATGGGACCTGAGACCATCAGACCTGGCCAAGTGTGTGTGTGCTGTTCAGATTGATGAAGAGCATGTTTATTTTTTCTCCTTCCTCTCCTGGCTCTGCATGTGTGATAGAAGTAGAGTTTTTTAAAGAAAATGGATGATATTGAGGTAATTTTGTAATTCTATTTATTTTGAATTGTTCATAACCCCAAATTCCTTGATCTTAAGTAGTTTCTCTGCTCTGGATCCATCCAAACCCACCCTGTTTGTCCCCACCCTTGCGGGACTTGTAGAAATAATCATTGTGCAGCAGCATCCACCTGTCCTGTGATCCTTCAAAGTGGTGACTTCAGACACCCTCCCTCCAGCCTTGGGGTAGATTTGAGGGTGCTATAAAGTCACCTTTCCACTCCCACAGGGTTACACTGGCTTCCAACTCCGGAGCAATAGCCAAAACACCTCCTGTCCCCTCCAGTTTGCTTCAACAGGAGCCAACTTTGCCATTAGAGCTGGGTGAGACTACAGGGCCACGAGGCTGTTCCTGTATTTTTTGGGAGCAGTGTGACAGGGCTGCAGAAGAAATGGACTGGAGACATTTTCCCTCCATTATCACAGCTCCTGCCTGCACTATGGATCTTTATTGCACAATCCCTGCTTGTTCTGCATTCAGAATGTCTCCACGGATGTGGATGCAAATCCCACACATTAGAGCCCTGACAGGTATTTAATAAGAACAGAGAAAGCCAAGTGAAGATTGAAATCTTGAGTCCTCCAGGCATCCATTCCAGCCTGTTGAGAGTGCAGCTGAATTCCAGGTTTATTCCAGTGAAGAAGCAGGATTTTTATTGCTTCTATGGTCTGAGAATACCCCAAAGGCTGTTCGTGGTGGCACAGCTTGATTAATGTGGATTAGAAAAAAAACCTGGGAAGCCTGTGCTCCATCCAGCTGCAGCTGGCAGCTTTGGCTCAGGCTCACTGCCCTGGGTTTGGGGGGCACACTGCTCACACAAGGTGATTTTACCTGGCCACTGATTGTCCTCAGCACTCACAATGGGACACAGCCAGTGTGGCACTCAGGGATTAATTAAGTTGTATGGGAAGTTGTTTCAAGTTGTTGTGTGTTTCTTCCCTCCACCCAAATCGGAGCCAAATTTATTCCAGGGAGCTTTGCCCATGCCCTCCTCACCACTGACATCTCTCCTCCCTTCCCAACTCTGCCTGGTTGTGTGACTGCCCCCTGATCAGAGGCAGAATCTGTCCCTTCCTGTCTGTGTTTGCCCCTTGTGGGGCAGCAGAGGAGATGGAGAATGTTGCCCTGGTGGTGCCCAAGGCTGCCCAGGCTCCAGCACCAGCCCAGGAGCTGCTGTGCTGATTCTCAGGGCGCTCAGATCCCTGCAGGAAAAGCTGCTTGCCAGTGGGACCAGTCTGACCAGCCTGCACTGGAAGAGCTATTGTAGCTATGAAACCCCAGAATTGGGCACTGTGTGTGAGAACAAGCCCTCAGTTGTCAGTTTTGGGGCGCTTGAGATCCATAACTACCCTAGAACTTTATCACCACTGCTGAGGATGGGCTGCTCTGTGGAGGCTGTGCTGCAGCTGAATGAATAACACCCAGTAAAGGCAATGAGAGGAAGAGGCAGCTAGTGTGCAGCAAGTGTTTTGCCCATCAATTACCCCCAATTCTTCATCCAGAAAGATTAAAGGCTGTTTGTTTGCAGTTATGTGTAATGTCATGCTCTGTTTGTCATCTTATCAGCTCTCCTGGGATCACAAGACAGGCCTAAATGCTACAGTGCCACCTTTCAGAAAACAGCCTACTAAAACTAATTAATAGTGCACCCTAGTTAACACATGCAAACTTGGCATTATTAGTCTAATTAAAAGGATTTTAACAATCCAAGTTTCCTTCTCTCTCCCCCTCATAAATTCCAACATACGCAAGTCAAGTAAATTAAACCCATTAATCACCATTGGTGCAAATGATAGAGGTGCTTGTAATGCAGGCTCCTCTCTGAAGAGAGGCACTACCAGACCTCGTTATGTTTAATTTCACTCTTTAGCAAAGGATAATAAATACAAATTGTAACATCACAATAAAATATTTAATTATTCACGAGTTTGGTAAGAAACATAATTAGCTGACTGGTATGTGTCTTCATTTGGGTGATAATGGATCCAATTTAGGAGTTAACCATTTCTAGGTAAAGGCTGGAAATGCAAGGTGTGCCAGGACATTATTGCTTAAACACACAGAGAACGAGCCCATTTCCACAATCTCCATTACCTGTGGAGAAAGCTGGGATATCCCAGCTCAAAGGTCTGTAAATGTGCCCCAGGAACCTGAACTCTCCTGCCTGAACAGGTTTGGGTTGATCTCTTCAGTCTTGTGCAGATAAGGAAAACTGAGGGCTAATAGTATTTCCATAGATGATACTGGAGTAATCCCAAAGAACAGTATGTCAGTATTTTAGGCTCAATCATGGTGTATTTTTAATGTGCTGCAGGAAAACTCTGCTGTGTGTTTTGCAGCTGTTTTGAAATTTGGGTGTTTTTGTTCAGCTCCATGAAAGGTGAGGCACAGCTGTCACAAGGGGTTTAGGTTATGCCCCATTTGAAAGGGGAATGGGCTGGATGGAGATCATGCTTGTCCTTCCTGCCTCCATCCCTGGACACAAGCCTGGCCAGAATGAAAACACCCCAGGAGCTGCTGTGGCTTGCAGGGCTGCTGCAGCTGGGCTGCAGGAGTTAATGTAGGAGGCACCCGAGCCGGCAGTTCAGCTGCTGCTGTTTGCTTTTATGGCATCCTAATTTTATTTATTTTATGTTCTCCTTATTGCACGTATTTAGGTGACAGATGTGTGCGTTCCTTAATCTCTTTCTCATTACCCTATGAAATTGTAGCTGCGTTTTGACAGCTTTCAGACAGAGATAAAAGAGGAGAGGAGAACTTCAAACATATGGAAATTTGCAGATACCCTGGCCTGACTCCTGGTGAGGAGAGCACGGAGCACAGTTGGAGGAATTAGTTAAGACTGGTGGCCCTTGAGTTGCTGGTGTCTGCCTGCAGATGTGAGGGGAAGAATTGCCCCAGCAGCATGATCCCAGCTTTTGATTGCGTATCCTACAGGAGCGAAGGGAGCTTAGGAGTGGATTAGTGCTCTTAACAGATTAGTTCAAAATTGTGTTTTCAGTGCATTTGCCGCACGCCCCTGCACTGTAACCTTTGCTTAAGAAAAGCAAAAACCACCAGGAAGCCCAGGATGTCTGAGCACCTGCGTGATGCAGCCAGTGGCATTCAAATTTCCTTTGCAAGGTAATTAACAGTGGATTGCTGGGTTTGGCAGAATATAGTGTCTTACCACAAAGGGCTTGGGAGCTTACACCAAAATAAATAAGAACCAGGATCTGTATTTTTGTTTCATGTGAATTATTTTGCATTATTTGCCATATCCATTTTCTTTACCCTATCACCTTTACCCTATCTTTACCCCTTCACCATTTCCAATCTAAACAGATTTTCAAAGAAACCCTTAAACCATAAATTTTATTAT
The DNA here is from genome assembly GCA_009812075.1 of Sialia sialis. Classification (NCBI taxonomy): domain Eukaryota; kingdom Metazoa; phylum Chordata; class Aves; order Passeriformes; family Turdidae; genus Sialia; species Sialia sialis. Next base: position 15,093,051 of record VRYO01000638.1, on the reverse strand, counting down.
CTCTCTAAAGAAGACATTCGAATTAGTGCAAGAGAGTGTGAATATAATCTTGCAAGCAGTGTAATAAATGTGGTGTGTTATTTCTTTCTCCACTAATTCTTCTGAGCAAGATTTACTGCCTTGGTGAGTTTTTTTTTTAAATAAATTAAATATAACATGAACTAGATAGTTGTTCACATGGAGCTAGAGCTGGAGAGGCTCATTAATCACTGGTTTAAATCCCAGAGTATCCAGTCATCCTAATTAATGATTCAGTGCTGAACTTTACTCTGGCAGTGGCAGCAGCACCAGGCTGTTACCCAGCTCAGCTGAGAGGGGCTGAGCGAGCCAGAGGAAATGGAGCAGCCTTGGGGCTGGAGAGGCTGAGCTGCTCCCTGGGCAGCTCTGCACCCCTGTGCCAGGCAGTGCTTGCCATTGGAGGTGCCAAAATCAGCTGTCCCTGTCACCAAATGGCCACAATAGCAACTGGATGCTGCAGGTTTGGGGTTTGGGGCTGAGCTCTCACCTGCACCACTGCTGTCCCCAAACAGGATTTGGAGTAGGGAGGGTCCTGCAGTCTAAGTGGGCAGATCTGTCTCCAGCAGGTATGTCAGAACCCAGCACATCCCTCTGGCTGCCCTGGATGGCTTGAGACCCAGACAGGGGTCTCAGAAGCCTTGGCACAGCACCCAAGACCCCTGTGCCTTTGATTGCAACCCCTGGGAAAAATTACCACCTTTGCATAAAGAGTTACAAGTCACAAAAAATAAGCAGAGTATAAGTTAGTTTGTCACAAGGTGAGAAAATAGGTTTTTAAGATTTTTTATAATAGGGGTCCGGGGTTAGGATGGAGGAATTTGGGCATGCCCTGTCCTTCTTTCTCCTTCTTCTTGGCATCATCTTCTGGGTGATGGTGGCACTTTTGGATTGGTTCAGAGTAGAACTGGACTGTACAATACAGGTGATGGGTATTGGAAGATGACTGTAAATAATGTTCATGTAGTTTGTAGTATAAAAAGACAACACCACCCTCGGGGCGGGCAGTGTGCCTGGGACAGACCTGCTGAGCGGACCCAGGCTGGGCAGGGAAAGAACTTCTTAGATAAGATAAAATAAACAATTCTGGAAACTGCAGAAGACAACTCCTGACTTCTTCTTCGGTTCTCAGGCTGGAAAAGAGAGACTTTTAAACAACACAGGTGGTCGTCTCAAGCTTCTGAGACCCACCGACACAGGTCCAGGGATTATTTAAGTGGAATGGAGAATATTTATTTATTTATCCGGGATTTCCAGACCCCTGGATTGCTGGGAAGCTGCTGGCTGAGGGGCTCCTCTTGGCCTCAGGAAAGAAGCCACAGCATCCCTGGTGCCTGAGGTGTCCCCAGATCCTGTCTGGGGTCCTGGTGCTCCATGCAGGGGAGCAGAGCAGCGTTTGTGCAACCAGTGCATCATCAAAGGCTGCGGAATTGAAGCTGCAATAGGAAAATCATAAATCATAATCCCATTATTCAAATGAATTTACCTGCTCTTTAGGGTTCCATTTGTACTGTATTTCATTTATCTGTGTTTCTAAGACAAATAACTTAGATTGTTCCAGTGCTTCTTTTTTCTTTTTTTTTTTTTATGAAATGTTTTAGCATGTAAATTTTTTGCATTCCTCACAAATTCCAGGGAAAAGACATTGTCTTTTGGTTTTGTTGTAGGAGTTTATTATATATTAGCAAGAAACTCCATTAGGAAAGTGTTTCATCCTGCCTTGGAGAATGAGGGACCCACTCAGGCCCTAGATTAGCAAAACAACAAATTACCAACTCCTTTGCTTTCCTGCAGCCCTGCTGTCTGGAAGTTAATTAATTAGGTGGTCTTGAAGGGCTGAACTTTGCTGACTTTGGGGATAGCAGAGGTTTTGTTCCTCTTTTGTTTTGTTACAGACAAATTCTTCCAGGAGAAAGTGAGCCTGAACTCAGTCTCAGCACATGGAAAATCTGCATAAAATGAGTTTTGCAGTTGCATCATTATTTTAGACTTTCAGTTTTTCTCAACTGTTCTTATAATTAATTTAACCACAAGAGCTCTTAAGGCTCTACTTGCCTAATCCTTAACATAGAATCAGCAGTTTGCAGCAGCAAATAATTTTTATTCTTGTTGATTTTTAGCCTGGCTAGTAGGAACTGGGAAATTTTAGCATATGTAATTTGAATTATTTCATGAAACATTTAACAAGAACCTATTTCATTCTTCACTAAGGCAAGTTGATATAAGAAGGATGATGTTATGGTTAATGTAAATCATAATTATTACCAGGTGCATCACTGAACTGGGAAATTGTTCTAAAAATGTAAGTTTTGCTCCATTTCGTATTGAAAAATTACTTTGCAGCCTGACAGCCATTAATCTTTGTTACAGGAATATTATTCTTTATTTTGGTAAATTACAGAGCTAAAGCATAACAAGGCATAAATTACCAGGCCATGGGAGTCCACTTTGCTGAGCTGAGCTGGGCTCAAGCAGCCCCTGATAATGAGAAGAACCAAAGCAGAGCCCCTGGTCCCACCCCAGAGCTGCCCACCCTGGGGGCACCTCAGCCCCACACACTTCAACTCTGCTCCCCAAAAACTTTCTGCTGGGCATACCTAAAATGCTTTGCCAGGCCAGAATTCCATCTTTGTTGTACCCTGAAGAGATTTGTGCACTGGGTGCTCTTCTTCAGTTTGCTAAACCCTCTCTAAAAATAGCTTTTCTCATAAAAGAGGGCTCCAGGAAGGATTTAATCCATCACTTCACCCTACAGCATAATGGGATATCTGTGTTTGGTACTGGGCTCTGAAGAGGGGATGCAAAACTCTGCTGCTTTATTTGTTCCCAGGGGGTGAATTTGCTTTTCCATGGTAGAAGCTTGAATAAAGTAATAAATAACTTGTAATAAAGGTGCTTTTCCAGGGTAATTATCTCTCTGTTGGGCTTGGTGGATGGGGAAGCAGCATGGGAAGTAGGGCTCTAATAGTACTGAGTGTAGTAAGTCTGTTCTACTCACAGGGAGAGTGCTTGTACGAAGGAATTTTTATCAGAAAATACCTAAACTTCCTCAGAGCAAGGTGCTGCTCACCTCAGTTTATGCCATAACATCAGAAATATAGAGCCCTAGTATTTTGTGCTTTATAAGCAGAAGAAACAACTAAACATGAGTTTCCAAACACTGAATTATTCAATAGGAGTGTGCAGGTTTTTGAGATGATTCTCCACAAGGCTTTTCATCTGCTTGCACTGAAGCAGTTTGGGTTGACCCTGCTCTATTTATTGTGAGGCAAAATTCCAGGCTACTGATTCCATGAATGGTATGAAATTCAGAATACACTTCCCTTTTTGATAGCTATGTCTTTCTGCATACAGATAGTAACTCTTCCTCTCAGTTTTGGCAGCTATTGCAAATCAGTGTAATCATTGTCCCTCTTCACAGCAGTGTTTTAAAGAACAGCACAGGGCTGTCCATCAGCACATCATCACCTGCCACACAACACTTAAAACCTAAGGAGGTGAATCTCAGTGCCCCCTCTGAAATGCCTGTATCTCCCATTTTGTCAAAGCTCCTTATATTCAAATCACTGCCCAAAAGCCCTGAGAGTCCCTCCAAAACTTTTTATTGATTGTGCAAACAATATTTCTCAGAAGAATCTTTATTAAATCCACCCTCACATTTGTTCTGCACATTTCATCTTTGACAACTTCCCAGGACAGGATGAGCAGTTTTGATAACACAGCTGAGGGACAGACCAGAGCAAAGCCTGCCTGCCTGCCTGCCTTTAGTGACCATTTGTAATTTTGGCTGTCATCCTCAGGCTGCCAGGGAAAGGAGTTGGACTGGTCACATCAGCATCTCTGGTCTCCTCACCTGCAGAATGCAATATTGAAAGTGCTAGAAGTGCACAGCGAAGCTGAAGTGCAGCCTGTGAAAATGATGATAACAGCAAACAGGAAACCATTTAATAGGAGATGTGATGGTCAGGTTGACAGCACTGGGAGTGTCTTGCCAAGCCTGAAATGTGTGCCCTGACAGCACAGAGTCAGCAGGAAAGTCCTGAGGCAGCTGATGATTCTGTTCAAAGAAATGGCTCAACAGATGCAACTCCTGTTGCATTCAGGGTTTGCTGCAAGGAGGTGACAGCAATGTGGAGCTACCTTAGCAACACAAGAAGTGGAATTCAATGTTTCCCTAAAGTTGGTGCTCAGCCCAAATAGTGCTCGCAGGCTCATTAGGAACTAACCTGATGAAATTTGATTTGCCTAGGAATGCAATTCTGGGCAGCTAGCTGCAAACGATTGCTGAAAAAATATTGGCATTTTCCATGCCTTAGCATCTGGCATATTGTTCTACAGAAAGCTTATTTCTCCTGGAAAATATTGAAGTTAAAGTGGTTTTAGGAGAACCATTGCCTGCGCCACAAACATTTCTCTATGTGCCATTTTCTGGGCTCTTCAAAGAAATGTAGTGTCTCAGCCAGAAAGAACAGATGTGAGGAAATTGCAAAATGGATGCCAAGCATCATGAATTAACTCTGCTGGTCAGATGTTCAACACCCCTGGATGATTGTGTGCTAATCTAAGAGCAGAGTAAATCAATCATTATCCAGGCTTGGGATATCTAGGTAGACCATGGGAAGCCTCTTGATTAATATGCACATCCTCACCTAGATGATGGTTAGCTCTGCAATTCATGGTTAAACTGAAGGCAGAAAGAATTGCTTTTTAATAACCTTGATAATAACCCTTCTGATAGCTCCATTTAGGCATCATTATTGAATAATAGCCTGTGCATGTCATCGAGTCACTCTGACATTACAACAGAAAATACACAAATATCCTGGTCATGCCACTGATCAAAACAAGAGGCAAATCCTCTTCTGGGGCAAATTAACACAGTTCCCCTGGTATTAACAGAATGGATCAGAATTTCTAAACAGACACCAAGGCAAAATGATCCTTAAAATTTTGATGCAGTATGTAAAAAATGTTATAGGTTCTTTTAAAAGCCTTAATTGCTTCTCTGCTGTCATTCCAGCACTGCAGCATCAAAACTTGTGCTCAGTGGGTTTGGGATAGACTCAAAGGTCCAGATGGATGAGCACCAGAGCTGGGGGAAGCTGAGCCACTGCAGCCCACCAGGCTGTGAGGAGATAACCAGGGATATTACAAGGGGGGTGAACCAAAGTTGCATTCTTGATGTACAGATCCACTTCTCACAGCTGCTCTCGTGGCAAAGGAAAGCAAGTCTGGGGAGATGAGGTGCACACGTACACACACACGCAGAGAAACAAAAGTTGGGATATTCCTGCACCACTTGGAGCAGCTCACAGAGATTGGAATGTGCTGCCATCAGCTCACAGGTGCCAGCATCAGTAACACCACAGTGAATTCCAGCAACTTCTCGTTATCTGCTCCATGACATCCTGCATCTGAGCCTGCTCCACCCTGAACATCTCTGCTGATTTCACTGGCAACAAGGCTGTGTCCAGCACAATGCACACTCTGCACAGTTAGCATGACTTCAGCCATGCATGGCATTTGAAAGGCTCATTTCATTGAGGCTTTTGGTTTTTCTTCTATTAAACCAATTACTAGCTAATCATTTTTGTATAAAATAACACAGTATGACACTAAAAGATCTGATCCATGCAAGCCCTTCATGTATAACAGCTTTAGTTTAATTTCATTTGTAGGATTAACAAACAGACAAACTAACCTAACAGAAAAACTGGAATTAATGAAAACAAAAATGAAGGCAAATCATTGCCATCCATGTTCAAGCAGTGTTAAATTATGTAAGTTTTGTTTAAATTTTTAGCTCTGGTGGCATGAGCCCAGGAGCAATTTCTTTGCTGATAGACAGCAAAGAAAACTGCAATGATACAATCATATTATTGGCCGTTTCTGTCAAGCTAACACTCCATGATCCCTGTCAAACTCCTTTGCCTTTTTTTTGTGGTAATAATACATTTGTTATGGTACCAGCCCTCTGTGTGTGCACCCATTCCCCTGAGTGGCTCCAGCTTGAAGCTTTTATTGGCTGTTCAGAGAGGTGAGACCTGGGTGAACAGTAAAAATCAGGAGAACAAAGAAGTGGATGTGACTCTAGAGGTACAGGGATGTGACAGCATTCCCACTGCCTTATAATTTGTGGACACTAAATATCGCTGCCAAGGAGCTTGTAAACCACATTTCACTGCTTTGAAACTAGTGTCAGCCACTCATAGCAGCTTCCCAAGGAGATCAGGGTTGTCCTCCAGCTCCAAAAGGGCAAGGTGAGGGAGGAGAAGGAGGAGAGTCAATGTGTTGAGGCTGCTCAGCATCTGCAGACCAAGCCCTTCTTTTGGATGTGCTGTGCACCAAGGGGCTGCTCTGTCCTGCTGCAGAGTGAGCAAGGGGTGGCAAACAAAGCCAGCGAGGTGGTGATGGAAAGGAGCAATGTTCAAATCACTTGAACTCTTCCAGATGTATTCATCAGGAAGATAAATGAGATGCTTTTCCTGATTTAGGAAAGGAAGGACATGTCTGCTCAAGGTTCTGTCCTGAGTGCCTCCTTACAGGCTGTGAGACTCAGATGGCAATGAAAGGCTGCAGAAGAACAAGATTTTTTTTTTGAAAGAGCTTTTGCAGGGTAAACATTTCTTATTGCCCTTGTTCAGAGCACTCTGGCTCTGTAAGGATGTACAGTAATTATTTCTCCTGAGCTGCCAAGTCCTTCACTGCTTGCTGTGGTCTGGTGCTTTGCAAATGCCAGTGCAAAACTCCCAAAAGAAGCAAATCCCACTCGAAGTAAATCAAAGATGTAAACTGAAAGGTGCCTATAAATCACAGCACACCTTCATAACTCCACTCATATGTGAACAATATCTGAGGGCCCC
>VRYO01000638.1:15059939-15085173 GCA_009812075.1 Sialia sialis | reverse complement strand
GATTCTGTTCTATTACCTCTAGTAATGCTTAGTTACAGCTACATTTATTCCCAACAGTGCTGAGGCAAAATAGCACAGTGTGCTGTAAAAAAAACACCAAAAAAAAATCAAGAATTTGGATGTTTTAAAACAGAGTACCTCCAGTTCTTTGTTTATCTTCTCCTGTGAACACCCAGTCAGAGCTGCTTCTTATGCATTGGTTATGCATTACAGATTTCCCATTCCCTGTATCAGTGGTTGTTTATTCAGTTACCCTGTAGAAGGAAAAGGGATGCACACCTGCTAATATTAGCATCACAGGACCTAAATATACTTCTTTCTTGCTCACTCTCTCTCCGTGGAAGCTGACTTCTAATTTCTGAGCTTCATGCCTTCAAAAAGCCAGATGATACCCATTTGTCTGCATGCTGGCATTGTTCAATACCTAAAATAATTTTTCTCTTTCTCTAGGACTCGTTCCCCTTATATACAAGCTTTAAAATTTTCCAGTAGTTTTAACCAGTATTTGCTGTATTAATTTTTTTCCCACATTTCCTAAAGCTTCTCTTTAAAGATTAAGATAAAATGAATCCTTCTCAACAGTGAGTGGGTCTCTTCTCTCACTTACGAGTGCGATGGTTTTGAGGTTTTGACAGAGGGCAGCTAATCCTTGTGGAAAAGGGAGAGGAAGATTCCCTCTGCACGTCCCTGGTCTAGCTCAGTTTCCCCTCCCTTTCTGCAGTGTCTGATGGGGCTGTTTTTCAAAGCAGTTGTGTAGTGCCCACAGCAACTGCAAAATGCAGATAAGTCAACAACTTGAAGCTGTGTCTGTGCATCGTTTTCAAAGCAATATTGGATTTTAAACTCTTATCTCCAGATGTTAATCCTTAATGGGAGCAAAGATGGAGCTTGGCTTCCACAACTCAATTTGTAAAATAGCAGCCACATGTTCCCTTCATCCCCTCATTGCTTTTATTAAATAAAATGTAAAATTGCAATTCCTCTGCTTATTTTTTTTTCTCCTATGCAGTCTTTCCATTTAAGAATTCTCATCCAAAAACACATTAAGTAAGAGGTTTGTCTCTTACATAAAGTCTTACTGCAAAGGGTTACAACTTTCAGAGGGCTGAGTTGAGGTTCATTTTGAGATTAAATTTTTGGTCCATTTTGACTTCTAGAGGCCAGATTCTTTCCTTGCAGGGAACTGGGCCACCTTTCAGCACACCCTGAGGCTGCTGTGGTATGTGCTGGCCATGCATACCTTCTGCCCTGCTGTTTTGGGCAACTTGTGGTCCTACTTGTGGTCATTATGTGTGATTTTGCACATAGCTGCACAAAGAAGAAGTCCCATTTTATTTCCATGCTTCATTTTGGAGGATTTTCACATTTCAATTAGTTTGTGCAATGAGAAATGAGCACCTGTGAATATGCAGGTGTCTAGTTTAGCCCTGCAAGGAGGAGCACCTAAAGTTCAGCTCCTCATTTGTTTGTGTGCACCTGGGAAAAAACCTGCTTTTCTGCCACAGTGACAGCTGTTGAATTGGAGGGAAAAATTTATTAAAAGTGGTAAGCAAGAAATTTGGAGAGGATGGAGAAAACTACACAGCACTCAAGGGGAAATGATTCATCAATCCAGTCTGCAGCTTTTGGGGCTACAGGGAAGAGCAGTTGGATGAAGATGGTGGATGTTTAATCCATATTCCCTCTGTGGGGATGACAGTCCCAGTGCCAGGGTGGCAGCAGTGACAGGAGCAGCTCAGCACATCCTCACCATGTGCCAGACAGGACATCTGCTCTGCCTGGACAGGAGGCAGAAACCTCTCTCTGCCATTGGTTTCCTTTAGGTGAGATCTGAATTTCCCCCAGTTTCTCCAGGGCCTGGGGAAACTACAGGGAAGGCAGAAGGAGGCACATCTGGAGTGGTGCAGCAGCTGGGAAATGCCTGATGCCGGTATCATGTGAATGGCTGTGACCTTTTCAGTATTCAGATTTTGATTTCAGTATTCCAGATTTTGACTGAGTGGCCATTTCCCTCTTTCCCGTGCTGTAAACAGGGGAGCTGTGAAGTAGGAGGCCAAAATAAACACAGACTTACGTAGGCTAAGAATAATTTGTATTGAATTTATGAGAGAGAAAATTTTGCTAACTCATTCTACCCATACAAATTATAAAGAGGAAAGAAAGTGACATAAAATCAATCCATTTCCACGACAAAGCTCATTATGAGAAGAGAAAATATAGTCCCGTACTAACTTGTTCTCATTACTGTTCTAAGATTTATCATGTCAGGTGCAATGTGCAAGGGATAGAAGGAAAACCTTCCTTGCCCTCCTCACCTTAAAAAAATTCCAAGATAAGCCAAACTATCCTCACCATATCCAGCAAGCATATATTTTGTCAAGCTTCACAAGGAGCATGATTAAGTCAAAGGTGTGACTTTGAGGAGCCCTTCCAGGCTGGATGCTCCAGGGCAGGGCAGGTCACCCTGTCCTGGCTGCCACTCCCAAACCAGTTCTTCCCTTGGTGTCAGTCAAAACTGGCACTCTGGAAAGAAAATGCTGCTTGAGGGCTTGACCAGATGAAGGAAAATCCAGTTAGCACTGCTTAGCCGGTGGGAGCAGGATTTGGAGTGGGAAAGAGCTGATAGAAAAAATAAAAAACAACCAGAACTGAGTTGCTCAAGCCTGAGAAGGGGAATTTCCATGTTCAGTCCAGCCCCAAGGCCAGCCTGAGTGTTTACCTGCAGCTCTCATCTCAGCTTAAGCACAGCAACAAGTCTAGGACAGAAGCCCAAAGCTGCCTTTGCAGATGGACTCACTGCTGCATTTGCCATGCAAGCCCAGAGCCCTGGCTCCGAGGGGCCATTCCAGAGTCTGCTCCCATCCTCTCATGCACTGCTCCCTGTGTACTGCAGAACAGATGCAGCTCATTTTGGAGCTGACATCTGGTGCTGTCAGAGTACATAAGCGGTGCTGATTTGCAATGCCAGCTGAACACTCTGACCTTTTTGGTGCATTCATAAGAGATGATGGTCTGTGTGTGCTCTGTGGATACAGCAGCAGTGTGTGCTGTGTGTGTTTGTTTGTAGGGTTGACAAGGAAAAAGCAAGTACACAAAACAATGCCAGATCTGGCCAGAGTAAAATCTCACTGGTCAGCTGGAGAAGGGAAGAGATGACAGATAAATGGAAGGTGTAATGCCTGGAAAAACACAGGCATCTACTCAAAGCAGGATTACAAATATTGTTTCTCAATTCAATCAGTCTTCTCCTTATCCATGCAAATAACATTCCCAGCCATCCCCTTTTACCTGTGGAAGATGGCACAGAAATACTGTGATGCTTTAACAGGATGTTGCCTTCATCATCCCAAAATCTGGGAGAGCACTATGAGGTATCACTGAGGCTGGAACAAAAATTCAGGGATAACCATACATCATGAAATGAATCCTGAGCTATCCTTGAAACCTAATCTAGCATGACTTGAGTGGGAATTTTATTTGGGGCAATGCTGCACCCTGTAGCAAGAACAGCTCCAGTCTGGAAGCTGGGGCTCTCAGGACAGGTTAGGCTTGCTTTCCCATACATGTTTCTGGGATTTATACTGTTATATGGCTGTAGTTGATTAAGGTTTTTGGTTTGCTTATTTTGTCTCAGTTTTGTGGTGTGGCCAGATTGGGGGCTGGGGAATGGAGAGAGAGGCTCTTTAGGGATATGTTACTTTACTTGGCTGTTTACACCCAACTCTCACCCATCCCAAAGCCTCTTGGCACAGGGAAATGTAGGATCAGCTCTCTGCTGAGAGGGGCACCTGGTGTGCTTGTGAAATGTGAAATGAAGAGGCAGAGGGAGGGGGAGAGGCCAGGACCTCTTCTCTTCAAATCCTCAGTGTCACACCCTGCTGGGAGGGAGCTGTGCATCCTCAGCTCTGCTTTGACCTCTCCCTGTGTGTTTAATTGCATCAAGTGGAGGAAAGCTGAGTGATCACAGGGCTGGGGTGGAACAGCAGAGCAGCTTCCACACGTCAGTGCAGATAAAAGTGAGGTACAAATGTTTAACTGCCAGGGGATTTGAGCACTAAGGGACACGGTTAAGGGAGAATTCTCCAAAGTCACAAGTTAGAGCATCCTTCCTCCATACAGAATCAGGGTCTCATATGTCTGAAAACCAACACATGCCCACTTGAGGGGCAAAACCTTATTCTTGGGTCCTTCAGCTTGGATCCTTGAGCCCAAAAGAGAAACAGTGTGCTTCTTGCATTGGCCTTGAGATCTGTGTCTAAAAGTCAGCAGTAAAAAGCTCTCTACTTAAAAAACTTGCTCAGAAAAGTTGAATTTTAAATGAGGCATTCCTTCAGCACTGGGACTAATAGAAGCTGATTTCTTCCAGTTGTACTCTGCAGTTTGACTTTCTGGTAGCAGGAAGGAGCAGGCTCCAGGTGAACATTTTCCTGGGGTTTGGGTGCTGATAACATCTTTTCTTGTGTGGATTCCTCCACATCTGAGTAAGGATGAGATCTGGCTGCAGCCTTTCCACTAGTGGGAATATCAGTGCTTGTTTTCGTGACAGCCAGGGGATCTCAGTTGCCTTTAAAACTCTTGTTCCCTTTCAAACTTCATGCAGAAGGCCCTATGGATTAAAAAATTACCCATGAGGAACAGACATGGAGGCAGAGAGGTATATGGAGTACAAGTGTGAAATTCCTTCGTTTGGGAAAATAGGCTAAAAAATAATAAAATGCAGAAGCCTTGTTGTTATCCCAGCTGAACACTCCTCCCTGGCATATTCTATTAAGTCACTTCTGTTTTTTCACTTAGGTTTTGCATTACTGGCTCTCCTTTCCAAAAATGACCTTTTTCATACTAGACACTGTAAAACTCTTGCCATTCTTCATTTAGAAATTCACTAAAGTGTGTTTGCAGAAGCCCTAAACTCTTTTTCTGATGAATCTTCCCTTATTGGGAAAAGGAGTAAAAAATTATGTTACTGACCTTCCTTTAGATTTAACAGGATCTTTTTGCAAGTTGAATATCATACCATAAACTCTAGATAGGAATAAACGTTCCTGTTCTGTGTCAGTGTTTATTCAGCCATTTCTGAGGTACATCTGTAATGGTATTTATAGCACATGTTTTGTGGGAAAACTCACTTTATCATTCCACATAAAGCATAACTGAGAAAATGAAAGAACATTATTAAAGCATTTAAGAGGACAAGGATAAGTTAATAGAGTGAAGCCCTTGGTGTCCCATATTTTAATGAGAGAGAATAAAATCCATTCTTTATTCAGCCATATTGCAGTTGTGATGAATTAACTGAGTGTCTTGCTGCTGTACACCACCATGGCCATAGGAAGAAAATAAGATTTAGCTTGACCTCCCTGGTTTTATAAAAGGTTGGTGTGATGTACAAAAAACACTTGCTAATGTGCAGTTGTTATTTCCTGCCCCAGTAGTGTCACTTATTAGGTCACGAGGGCTTTTTGGTGTAGAATTTTAACTGCTGCATGAAAAAGCTACTAAACCTTTACCACAAACTGGTTTTTGCATCCACTCTTTTGCCTACCCTGGCAAGCCTTGGTAATACACAACATCTCCTGCACTGAGCACTGATGCTCACAGTGCTTTGTGATCCCATGGTATGTCCTAAGGGCAGATGGATGAAATCATGCAACCTTTTTGGCGTCTGTAAAGGTCTACTGTAGCTGGTGATTTCCATCTTTCTGAGGAAACATTATAGTCTTAAGAGCTCATGTCCAATTTCAACTTGCTTCCTTCTTTAAAACCTGGAAGTCACCCAGTTACATCTTGTGCTGGGATCATGCCAGACATCTCATGGGTTCCCTGCTCCCCATGGCTGTGCAGAGTTTGGAAACATTGCTGGTTGTCCCCATAAATCACTGCTGTCCATCCCTGCTGAGTGTGTCCAGAGTGGGTTTTTGTTCTCTCAGCATCTGGCTGGTGCCCCACAGCACTGAGCACACACCTGAGCCAGGGGACCCTGAGGCACCACATTCAGCTATCCCACCTAATGCTCCACTGCTGCGTGTATAAAACCTTACAAAAGGAAGGCCTTACCAATCCTGGGCTCAGGCCAAGGCTAAGTAGACCTTTGGCTAAGTAGAAGAGAGCTATGGGAAAGGGACTCAGCTGAATCAGAGGTAGAAAAACAAGTTCTACAACCATCATGTGCTCACATCATGGTGGTTGGTGGAATTATGTTTATTATGATTTAAAACTATGTAACTCATAATGGGATAACTGCTTCAAAAAGCTTGGTTTTTGCAATAAAGCAGCTCTCCTTTGCACCTGCCTGGGGACTCTGCATCAATTCAGACCCTCACCCACACTCTACTGTCAAATACATCCAGGTGAGACCACCTCGTGCTGCAGCCCTTTCCTGTGCCACAATTCCCACCCAGGGCTGACTTCCAAAGCTGCCACTGTTGTTGCTGCAGCTGAGGAGCCCATCCCAGGAGCAGGGAGGTGGCACCAAAAACCCTGCTCAGTTCAGCAACACGTGGGTGTGCAGGACTGGTTCAGCCTGGGCTGCCAGAAACCACAGCTGACTCAAATCTCTTTCCTTCTCCCTCCTTGCTTCATGCAGTAAATAAAAATAAATCCTCCAAGGACCAGAGCATTTAGGCTTAGCGTGTTCCTGTTTGCTCAGAGCATATCTGTCTGTTGTTCTTCCTGGCTAATCAGATAGAGCGGAAACTAAAACAATCTAAATTTGTTGTTCCGTTTTATTCCATACATAATCACTGCTTCTTGTTTGCTTCTAAATGGCTGCATAAATACACATTAAATGCAGTGACATCTCTTTTGGGACTCAGTCCAGTGTTTCCTGGTTATTTTCTCACTTTGAAAGAGATTGGGTTCTCAGATATTGTCACATTTCTTGTAAAATCCTCTGTACCATGTACAATGGATATTATAATGCTGAGCTCATTCTTGTCCTCTGCAGGCACAAGGGAGTTGGTGACACTAAATGAATGTGGAAGAGTAGCACATGGGCCCACGTACCATGTGTTGCAGCAGAAAAGAGCTCTCACTCTGGGCAGGCATGAAGGTTGTTTGGGACTGACACTTCTTGCAGCATTCCCCCTTCACCCAGCCCTCTCTCCTTCCACTCTGACTCTCAAGCTCCCATCCCAGTTTCCAGGGATCACTTTGGGTTAGTGGTTCGTGGCTCCTGCAGAACTGCTGGCTCCTCTTTTGGTCTGGTTTCCATCAACCAGGACAGGTGCTGTCACTTCTGGCTTTTCAAGGAGCCTTCCTGCACATCACCAACCTAATGGCACTTCAGGTTTTCAAGACTAAGGTAGATACAGGTCTCAGAATCTGAATTTTTGACTGGCCAATAACTCTCCTTCCAGTTCAAAAAGAGATATTTGATGCTGTATACTCTGATTGCCACCTCTAGAAAACTGAGCACTGCAATCTCTGCAGAATTGTTAAATTAATTTTGGCCACCTTCCATGCTTTCTGAGTTTGTTTCGCAGAGGTGGGCAGGAGGAGGAATATTCTCAGCCCCTGAGGACATTGGCTTTCAAATTCACCCATTCAGGCAGTTGCACAGCATTATTCCCAGCAGTGACCTTAGGCAGGCACATCCCTTGGGGATGACACATCTGGCCAGCTTAGAGCTGGAGACTGAGCCCACATCTGTCCTCAGTGTACCACTCAAAAACCACTCACATTGGTTTTTTAGCTTTCATTTTCAGTGTTTTTCATTTTAGTGAAGAATCACAAGAGCAGTCTCACCAGTTTAAGCCAACCCACAGGAAGGTTTTTGCATCATGGCACAATGAAAACTAATGAACATATTCCCAGAAAGAGCTGTAAATAGTTAAAAATACTTATTGCAGTTTAACCATTTCACCATAATAGTGAGGCATGCATCCAAAATACATGCACATCCTATGAGATGCACATATGAACATAAACAGTGATTTGGTGAAGAACTGGGACAAATCCTGAGGGTGAACACAGCTCTGCCTGACACAAACACAACTGAGGGGCTGTAACACAGACGAAGCTGAAGCCCAGGCCGTGGCATTTCACATCCTTTGGTATGCCAGGTGCTCCTCACATCTATACCACAATTTGTCACAGCTGGTTACATCTGCACATCACGTTCAATACATTTCCCAGGCGCAAAATGAAAGATGATCAGAGGAGTTCTGAAGTACCTGACACAGGGAAAGTGGGAGATTAATTGCAGCATTAAGGCTGAGTGGGGCACAGAGTGGGAGCTGGAAGAGCTCTGCTCCAGGGGGAAGCATCTGCAGAGCTGCTCCTTGTGGAGAACCACTGTGCTCCACTTTGACATTTTGGTTACTGAGCAATGCAACATCAGTGTAAAAATGAACTGGAGTGGGCATGGGATGGAGGATGGATGGCCACCAGCCCTGCCCTGAGCCCACACAGAAATGCTGGGCTTGTCCTGCTGCCTCCAATCTCAGAGACCGTGCAGCAATTTGGGATGGGAGAACCCCTGTAGAAAAGCAAAATATCCTTCTTTGTCTGTTTATATCCACCCCCCACCTCCCAGATCCGTGTGTACCTTAGGATAGAAAATGTCAGGCATAGCATTGAGACAGCCATCTCTCAGCAGATGAGAGTCGGAGGGGAAACAAAGCTCTAAAAGTTTATGGCAGAGGATGGTATAAAAAAGCAGCTAAAGCAAAGCAAACAGCCTCGGGGACAGAGCGAGCTCGGCATCCCTGCTGCAGAGAGATGCACACGCTCTCCCTGCAGCAAAATGAACCTCTCGTGCTGCCGGCTAATTAACCACTGCCAAAGCTTAGGAGGAAAGCACGTGGGGATGTGGAAAGGCAGGGGGAAGAGCAGGCGAAGCGAAAGCAGCGGGATGTGCGAGCATCGTGCGGGATGTGCGAGCATCGTGCGGGACCGGCGCACGGAGCGCCGCAAGCGCGGGGCAAGGCTGATCTCTAGCGGTGCGCTGCCGCTCCCGCGCCTCCCAACTTGCCCAGATTGCTTTATTTTATTCTGTTTCACTTTTCAGTAGCACGTCAGAATGTGTTTTCTCCCGCCAAAGCCGTTTTTAGTTGCAGTGCTGCGTGCGTCTCTTGGAGCAGCGCTCCTCTGGAGTACTGGGCTTATTGACAAAGTTAGGTGGGATAAAAAAAAGGAAAACATTGATTTTCAATCTTTCTGGAATACTTCAAATCGTTGTTCAAAGCGATTGTTTCTCTTTATTCTCTGCTGAATACTTGTTTTTCATTTCCTTCCCTGTCACATCCACTCTAGTTCCTCCCATGACTGATGGAAGGAGAAAAGGTGGGGAAAGGAGAAGTAAATGCCAGACTTGACATATTTTTATTTTGTTTTAAATTGTTTTCTTCCTAGTTCCAACAAGAATAAGTGATAGTCCTTCATGCATAATAGTTGCAGGACTATTAACAAGAAGAAAAAATGGAGAGACCATGTAGAGATCAATGTAGGAGTTCATGCCATGAGTTGGTCAGGGCAGGAGCCTCTGGAGGTTTGAGGCCATGGGGTTGAGTCATTTCCATGCCAGCACAAGCTGGGAACACAAACACATGTAGAGGAAGCTCTCCAACTTTGTCACCTTTCCTGGATCTCCTTGGTTTGGGTTTTTGTGGGGTACACACTTCTCCAAAGTCCTGCCATGGGGGCACTGTGAAAAGCAAGTGCTCAGGGCTCACACCAAGCACTTCAAAGCAACCCTGAGCTTTGAAATGCTTGAAATGAACTTTCTGCTGGCTTCAGACCTGTTATTCACGTTTTGCCACTGGCTGTCCCTCTCACAGCCCCAGCAGCCACTCCTGACAGCGTTTGCTGCCCTGTGATGAGGAACTGTGTGACAGCCAACAGGTAATAAAAGTGCTGCAGCAAGCTGCTGTCACCTGTGTGGATCCTTAGGCTGATTCGTGCCTCTCTCTCTGGCAGCACAGGCCTGACACATCTTGCTCTGCCTGGCATGAAGGAGAAGCCAGGCAACAGCTTTGCAGCTGGAGGAAGCCACACGTAGAAAATGCCTCTCGCTGAGTCTTGCCAGGGAATCTCCTCATCCAGTTGTGTTCACAGCTCCAGGCACAGGAGAAGGAAAGAACTGCCCTACTTCCATGCTCTTTTGGGCTCTTCCATGGGATGAGTGATGTTTCCCATGCAGGGTTTGCTCTTCCCCCTGCAGTGCAGGCAGGACAGGTATGCACCTCACCTTGAAGAGGGCACAAAAGTGGCTCTTTCTCCTCTGTCCCCCATCCAGGTAAGGCTACTGTACTTCCCCATTTGGAAGCCACAGCAGTGGAAGACACTATTAAAAATCTTCCTGCTTATTCATATACATATTTACATAGCTGCTGCAGGGCATTGAAGTATTACTTGTTACAGGCTCCTGCTTTTCTGCATTTTCCCTCCCATATTGAAGTCATAATGTCATGGCCTGCATATTAAAGTAGGATGTCTTGGAAGCACAGATCACAGCCTGTAGATAAGTGAATGTCCCAAGAAGCCTAGAGATCACAGAGGGTAGGAGACAGCCCAGCAGAGAGTGGAGCTCATGGATGTGCAGAAAAGCCACAGCTGAAGTGAAAGTGGATCATAAACGAGGACCCAGTGATGTCTCAGCAGCAACAGGATGCTGTTAGAGCCACTAGAAAGCTCTAGAAACAGCCTGCACAGGTAAGACTGTCACATATAGATATAATATAGAAATATAGATAGAGATAGATAGATAGATAGATAGATAGATATAGATAGATAGAGATATAGATATAGATAGATTAGATATAGATATATAGATGTCCATGGTATCTGTTGTCTGCATGCTGCACATGCACAGGTGTGTGTGCAATGTTCAGACACATCTGCACATCTGGACATTCTGCACACTGGCCAGAGTTGTCCTAACTGGATTTCTGGGGCCTGGGCTCATGGTTTAAATGTCACTGGAGCAGGAGCTGGTGCAGCTGTGTCCCTGGTGCTGGCTCCAGCAGCTTTGTCCCCTCCTGCAGTGCCTCTTGGAACCCACACCCACATTTCTGTTCTCATTATGCAAAGCAGGAGCAAAGGCTGCTGCTCTCAGCAGTGCTCACAAACTGAGTGTGTGGAGGGCAAAGCCCTGCTCTGCTCATGTGCTCAGTGTCATTTCTCACAGGTGATGGCTGCTGCTAAATCAGCCCCAAATCAGTTCTCCAAACACTGCTTAACTGCTTACATGCTTAGAAGTAAACCATGTTTAGCTGCCTTTGACGCTTTTCCATCTTTATTTTTATGCATTAAGATCAATTTCATGAACTTTCCTAGGTAAGATGATTGCCATCGGCAGGAAGAATGTAGTAAATTAATTATAGATGTGTGTTAAATTACTTTCATTACCACTCTGAGTTCTGGGAGGGAGTTGTGTGAGCAGGATGACTGATGAAACAGTGTTTTTGCATATTCCCCCGGTAATGGATATTTTTACTTGGCTGCCAGTGTTGTTGCTCAGCTCAGAGAAGCTGGAATTACGCATTCCAGAAAATGGAGGTTCACTCTAAAATTGATCTCCAAAGATTGCCAGAAAACTGTGGCTAAGACAGACTGGCTGGAACACAAGCTGTCTGTTCAGGGCCTTGGTGATGCACAAAGGTAAACTGAGGCAGGATTCATCCTGTTTACATCAGACACACCCAAATCCAAGGGAGTCACTTGCATTTGGGGTGTTGTTCCCAACTCTGACAAAGACATAACTGCCAAGACAAAAGTCAACAAGAGTGGAAAGTTATTTTCCATATTCACCTTATAACAACCTTGGTGCAGGGTATTTTCCAGGGATTAATGGGCAGGCCAGTTTAATAGCTCTCTGCTGAACTTCAGGCTATCAACTTTTCACAGTGTATCATTAATCCCTGGAAAATATCTAGGTTCATAGCAGATATGAGTGAAAAATAATACACATGTGAAGGTAAGTATGGTGTTATATATACTGAGATTGGTGAAGGTAAGTGTTTAATCATGTCCTAGCCCTAATTGCTAACTCCAGATGCACTTCAGAATACAAGTAAATGAGGTACAGCTTACTTACCCTGTAATTACAAAGTAGCTTCACTACACTTCTATTTATATGGTGTATAATTACTATCTTCTCTGGCTGAAAGCTGAAATCATAATATCATTGTTCCTTATGTTTCATACTGAAGTGTGCTACAGAATACTGTATTTTGAAGAATTTCTGTAACAGCAAGTCAGAGAACAAATATCTACTCAGTAAGTTAATTCAATTTATTTCTCTCCACTGCACTCACAGTCTTTTTTGATTAAAAAATCAAAAAGTCTAAAGAAATAAGAAATACGAATCAACATACATCATGTCACGAGCTGTGAACAAACTTTATTACATGGTTTGTCCTGCCTGGAAGAGTGGAAAGTGGATCCCAGACATGGAGAGCAGCCTGTGCTCCCTCTCCAGTCCCTGGCTGTGGTCTGGGGGTGGTGATGAAAAGAGCTCCCTTCTCCCTTCCTATTGCAAGTGGCACCTCTGGGATCAAAATGCACCATCAAAGATGCTTTGAGGATCCCTTCTTGTATCAGATTTGAGTGACTCAGTCTTTTAACACAATAATCCAAACATCCCAGAGGAATGCAGCCCCTGCATCCCTGCCTCCAGCAGGAGGATTTTCTCTTCAATCAGCAATTCTGGGTGTTGATATGTGCATGTGCACACGAGGTAGGGCTAGCTCAGAAGTCTGAAGCACACCACAGAGATTTCCCTGCCCACGCTGCCTCTGCAGGAACAGGGTTGTGGAGGTTTCCATTAGACTTGTAGAAGTGCCAAAGAAAACCTCCATAGTCTGCTGGGAGAATAATTAGAGTTGGCAAGTTTGCTCAACAAGCACTTCTTATACATAGTATTAACGGGTGATAGGTAGAGTCTGTGGTTTTTGCACTTAATAATGCATGGAACCTCCTAGATATTCTAAGGATCTCTCTCTGGAGCTGTGCTTTGTGATCACAGGCATAACTAATGGTGGGGACTGATTACATACTGATTAAAACTACTTAAGAATCTCATCTGTCCAAGAGGGGAAGGCCAGGCTCTGCAGCAGGAGGCAAGTGCTGGTCCCTATTTCATTTCAATCAGACCCATTCATCTGAAAGGCTCTGCTTTGCACATCACACAGGATCCAGGATTCATAAGGAATCTGATGTCTCAGAATTAGACCTTGAAGCTGGCTTCTTTGGTGAATTAATATCTTCCCCTACTTGAAAGCCAATGGATACAGGGAATTATAGAAGCACATTCTTGTTTGGTGCCTGTCCTAAACAGCAGTGTTCCCACAGGAGGTGAGAGTTTCTTCATGTGACATGTTTTGTTGGTATACCTTTGCAGACAGAAGTTCAAAAAACTCTGGAGAGCTTGTAGGAAGCCTGTGTTTCTCTGTGTCTCTCTTCGCATGGATTTAGTTTGATGTGAAAAATGACAGATTCATGGGTGATACAAACTTTGACTCTTTTGACTCTGTCGTGTGTGTGCATTGAGGGACATCCCTGTCCTTTCCAGCATAAGATACATTAGCAATAGATCTATTTTCTTCCTATCCCTCCTAAAATCTTCTGGGCTTGTATGCCTGGATAGGTGAGACATAAAACAGACCTGTGTTCACCAAAAGGCTTTGAACTCTACACTGGCCCGTTGGTTTCGCCTCCAGTCTTTGGGAAACACAAACTCAGCCACCTGCAAGCCTCTGGTGTGGCATTAATAATCCTTGGCAGAGGAGCAGTGCTGGATACGCAGTCTCTGAAGAGGTTTTGCAGCATTAATGATCTCCAGAGGTCCTTTCCATCTTCAGCCATGCTGTGATTGTGTGTGTGGCCCTGTGATAGCTGACACACACAGCCTTGGGCACCAAGGATCTGTCCCTTAGTTACCTGTGCAGAGACATCAAAATGTAAATGCTTCTTCTGAACACTGCTGTATCTGGAGGGTACAAACCTGAGTGTCTGTGCCAGGCTCTCCGTGAACTGTGTGGTCCCTGTGTGGTGCTGCTCCTCTGAAGCTGTCCCTGTGTCACTTGTGCTATAACAACCTTCTTGTGCTGTCCAGCAAACTGCATCCTGAACAGCCGACTAAAATATGATCCGAGCTCTTAAATGACTTTGTAGTCCTTCAGAAATGTAGAAATAAGGGGGAAATATACTGTTAGAAAGTATAAAAATGGGATTTTATCACAGCCAAGAGCTGTGTAAAGTTAGTGTGGCTGAATAAGCAAGGGAAGAATTTGCAGTCCAAAATCATCAATAATGCTAAAGTTGAAGAGACATAGAGTACATTTCAGAAAGTAGTAACACATAAACAAATAAATACTGAAAAAACCCAGATCATTTTTAAATATTGTCCAAATGTATGCCTTTTTGGAGGGAGGATACACACAATTTTTCCTTTATATAGACAGGGTGCGGACATCTCAAGCCATGTGGGACTGTGTTTGTTTGAGCTTTTGGAGACCTTCACTGTTGAACAGGAGCTTCAGGGAAGCTTCAGCCTCTGCGGAAAGTGCAGCACAAATGTTATCACAGGGTCACACCTTGGCCAGTGCAGGTCTGCAGGACAAAGGGTTGTGCAGTGAACAAAAAGGGAATTTTGTGATGCTGCTGCTGGTGATAGCAGGGTTTCAACCACAGTGACACAGAACACCCCATTTACCCACGGATGTTCATATTTTTGGTGTCAGGATGTAAATGAGCCTTTTTTCAAATCCCAGCTAAAGCACAGCAATACTTTAGTGAGTGTCAGAGCAGACAGCAAATCAAATCTGTGTTTCTGAACCATGCTGCCACTGTGGGAAGCTTTGCTGACAGTTATGAATGTCACTCATCAAAATGCCCTCACACAGTTCTGATAAGTCTAAATAATACTGTTTTATAGACAATGTCACTGTCACTGCAGAGGGCACGAAAGCCATCTTTTAAATTCATTCCAGATGTAATCTGAATGCACCTGTGTTGTCTACAAGGCATTTTCTGAACACAACCAAATAAATTTGGTGCCAGCTGCCATGGGAGCTGTCCTTCTGAATAATCTCCTGTGTCATTTAAAATGATTGCATATTTCAAACATAAAGGTTGACACTTCATTTGTTTGTTTGCTTGCTGACTAATTTTTGACAGAGTTACTACCAAGTTGCCTCTATTCATTTGTGGTTCCAGACTTCTCAAGTCTCCTTGTGTGTTTTGTACTTTCTAGACGTGTTCATTCTTTCTATTTGAATGATGTTTCTGTGTGGGGCAAAGCAGCACCTGGCCCAAGGTGTGGTGGCAGAAACTGTCCCCTTCCAGCAGCATGACACTCCACCATGTGGCAGAGTCACTGCTCTAACATCCTTTTAAAAAGGGAGGGAGGAAGTTGTACAAATTTTGCCACACCAAAGTAGTGAAATATTTGACTTCTACTTCCATGCCTTTGAATTTGGAAAGCTAAATATAGGGAGGATAAAAGTGAGGGGAGCTGTAAACAAAAAACAAGTACATGGGATAAATCTAAATCCAATCCGTGGTACTTGTCACACCTCCCCATCAAACATCACTCTGCTGGCTTCTTTTGTGGATGCTGGGAATGATGGTTCAGCATCCAAATCAGGCTCTTGATGAAGCCCTGGAAACAATGGCAATTGCTTCTAATAAGGTCACAAGCTAATGAAATATTAAAAAAAAGTCTCCTAACTGCACTCCAAAGAAAGTGTTTGCAATCATCCCTGCACATCTGATATCCCAAATATCCCCCATGTGCCTAGCACGCATATTTATGGCACAACAATCACGCCTCTTGACTTGCTTACACAGGTGCTTTCCAAAGCTGAGTAAATATGAATATTGTGTTCAATTTGCCACTCAAATCACTAAATTAGATGCACAGGCAGCTTCTACTGCATCACAAGAGCTTTTTGCAATGGTTATTTCATATTGCACTAGTCATTTTTAATAACTGAAAATGTTCTTAGGAAAGTTTGAGAGCTTTCCAAGAAAGGATTACAGCTTGAATCTGCAAGGTGTTGAATTCATGGGATTTGAGTCAAGGAAGCATTTCTAGGGCTTATAAACACAGTTATTTGGGATTGCTTTGCTGCAGTGATGAGTGGGATGTCCTGATCAGAGGTTTGAGTGTAGGGTGGCAGCAGGAGCAGGTAGCAGGGAAGAGTCAGGCCACCCACCACTGGAAACCAGCCATAATCACCAAAACTGTCTCAAAATACTCTGGCTTCCTACCTGACAGAAATAGTGCCAGAATCTTAAAGGCAGTGCAAGTTTCTTTGACAGGAGAGTGAGTAGGTTAAATGAAATAGCTGCTTCATGTTAGAAGAATTCTGAAGCCTTACAGATCTACTTATACAGTGAAACATTTTTTGCCCTCAGGGGCAGTTTAACAAAGATGTCTTTTCCAAAGGATTTTCACAGATAGCTGAACAGACCGCCTTTTTATTAAAAATCTTACCTGCATTAACAAAGTTTTATGACCTAAAAAGCTTGCTTGGGGCTTCTGAGAGATGAGGAGCCTCAGTATCAGCTCCTGCTGTAAGGACAGCTGGGCATCTGGGTCATTGCACTGAGGATTAATTGATACACGCTGGTGGAAAGGTATGAAAATCATCTTGTCAGGTCATTCTTTTTCAGGCTGCCCCAGACCACCCAAGAATCCAAATCAACAAGAACACGAGGCTGTCACCAAGAGTAACATGACCATCCTCTGAGGATAAACTCCTTACTGAATCAAAAAGCTGCATTATACACACAGGAAAATGCAAATTAACGTGATTCTTAAAAATAGTTTTATTAGGCATAAGACAATATATGACAGAACGCATATTGGAAAATATTCACAGTCTTCTGCTAATGCCTTTTTAAATGAAATATCACAAATATACTTGACAGAAATAAAGGTATTAAAAACAAGCACTGAAGGCTAATTAATTGATATATATTTTGCTTTTTTCAGAGAAAATACAAATTATGATATAAGGCTAAAATTTAAGTCCTACTGAAATCAAAGACCACTATTCTTCAAAGAAACAAAAGAATTAATAGAAAATGTTTTGTACAAGAAGACAAGAATGACCTAATTTTAAGAGTACAGTGTATTTATGAAAATATTTTTACAAGCCTTTCTTCGTATTGTGTACACAAGTGACAAGAAAATAGAGTTCTTCAAAGACAAAACCATGAAAAAATATGATCTGATCACATATGGGTACCATTGAAACAAAGAAAAAGGAGAACTAACTTTTGCACTAGTTGTAGCTTTGGATTTGGGCAATCTGCCTGAAAAATCCTTGTTTTTTATCTAATCAAATCCATGAAATTCCACAAAAGTCTGATGGTTCAACTGCATGATGCCATGCTCAGCATTAATAGTTCTTGGGCAACAGCTGTTTGGTATAAAATACATATAATATATAAAATTCCCAGATCAGAATTATCACCACAGGATGAGAGCCTCCTGAGTGTCTCAGCTCCACCTCTGCATCACTGACCTGGGCAAATTTTCCTGAATGCAAGAGGATGACCTGAGGCCAGCAGGGACTGAGTGCCAGCTCCAGGGAGCTGCCCACTCCAGCCCAAAGCAGGGGAGGCAGCTGGATTTGGATTCCCTCCAGGATGGATGCAACTGAAGCAGGTTTTAAAAAAAAATCTGGCTCAAGATCCCAGCTGTGAGACAGGGCTCAAAATCACTAATCCTGAGCAGTGTGAGGCACTGTGGAGGGTTTAATGCACCACTGTCCTTTGTATTCCCTATTTTCTAGCAAGGGGATACCTGTGCTCAGCAGGGCTTGTAGGAAACTAACTCAGGGCAGTGGATTCCATTTCAGCTCTGGCACGCCTATGCTTTATTCACTGATGCAATGATGCCCAAAGCTCCTCTGTGCTTCACTTCTTCATTTGTGCAATTAATTAATAGTGGCAACACTTACTGTCTCACCAGGGTGTTGTAAAGAAAAAGCTCACTAGAAATGGTAAGGCACTCAGAAATTGGATAATAAGGACTTTGTAACCTCCCAGGGAAAAATTAAATTTGCACTGTTCAAATGTAGGTCAAGGGTTAAGCTTAAGACTGAAATTCTGCCCTTCACAGACAAAGCATCTGAAGAAGGACTCCTGTCTCATGTCAGCCTCATCCTGCCCCCTGCAAAACATCACCCTTCCCTTTTCTCTGGGAAATGGGGAATACCTAATGGAAAATCCTGCAGGATGCTTGATATGCAAGTGGATATTGCAGTGTCCCAGCAGTTTATAAGAATTGGGGCTTGTTTCTGTTCTAGTCTTCTCCTACAACAAAGAAGAAAATGCACGTGGCAGAGAATAGTGTAAAATTTTAAAACCTAATGTGATTTCACAGCTGATGCTCACTTGAGCAACCCAGAAGTCATTTCCCATTCAGCCCACAAGAACAAGTTTAAACTTCATTTGTGCCGTTCATTTCCTTCTTTACTCCCTCTCCATTCTCTTTCAAAGGTTCCAGCTCACGCCCATCCTGTGTGGAGTCTTTGTTCCAGATTTTTTTGCCTTCGTTTTCTGTCCTTAAAGATTTAAGATCCTCTTCTTTTGTCTTTCTTTCCTTCTCCTCCTTGGCAAGCATACGATAATTGTAATAATTCATGATGAACAGAAAGGTTCCTGCCAGGACCATCACAGCTCCACATTTAATGAACATATATTTATAGTCCCCAAAGGTATCAATAAGAATTCCTGCAAAATACATATTAAAGGGGGGAAAAAAAGGAAATTTAGAGATGAAGGAAAGGGTATTGTGTTTTCAGATCCTATATATCAAGGAACGCCCTTATGGCTTCAGGATAAAATATTCTCTGAATTTCTGATCTCTTCCACAAACACCCTGAGCCTTCAAACACTGGACATGTGTTGCACTGTATATAAATATATATATATGTTTCACTGTGATAATTTGCACAGTTCAATAGAAGGGGACAAAACCTACACTGCAAAGTCTGGACTTTTCCAGCACACCTTTTTCTTCCATGCTAAACGACTCCTCTGATCACAGAGCCTGCAGGCAGCCTCTCCACTGACTCCAATGATTGACTACAAGGAAATCCATTTGGCTTGGCAGTCAAAAAGCAGCAGCAGGGAAGACTTTCATGAGAAGACACCTGCCCACTGGGTCTCATCTTGGCAAAGACTCTGTGGTTTATTCCACCACGGGTCACCCACCAGCATCAGAGGGGACTCAGCTTCTGGTCACAGCTGCCCTTTCTGCAGTTACACTCATGATCTAAAGAGGAGAGGGCACAGCGTGAAACTGGAAAACATTAGTTCCAGGGAAAGCAAAGATGATGCTGTCAATGTCAGATAATTTCAATGCCAAGACAAATGTGACAGGTTCCTCTCAAAGGTTAATGCCTCTGCTACGGAGTTACAGAGTAATTGAAGGGAGACAGCTTAATTGAAATGTCACCGTTCTCCATTATGTCAAAATGTAATGCAAATCTTATTGGGATTATGATCCTGAGCATTAATTCCCATTTACTGAGCAACACAGACCATTCTTAACATTCCAAATCCTAATTAAAGCAAGACCCACTCCTAACCTGGCCTTCACAGTGCAGACAATCTTCCCTGAAACTGGCCCATCATCCATTAGCTCTCTGACGTTTTGGAATATGTTCTCCTCCTCAAAAAGAGGGACCTTTAATTACTTCCCAATTGACCCTCAATGTTGAAAAGCTGATGATTAATTATCCCGCTGCATTGCACTAACAAGGGTTTTTATGGTCACCAAATAGATTTCCTGATCACAAAAATAATAATTTCTAACTGGTTTTGGTCAGTGGTTTTTCCTGAATCATCCCTGGCTGACTTGGTACAGCATTTTCAATGCACTGTGTTTTTCATGCTACTGGTGAAACATCAACCAAATGCTAATTGCAACAATTTTTCCTTTTCTGCTCATCAGGATGACCTAGAGGTCTCCTAAATAGGTTTCAATGAGGGTTTTAATGAGTAGAGTATTGGAAAATTCAACAGTAGGAGAGTCTTGCCTCTTTTCCTTTGAGAATAAGATAAAGTCATAAAACACATTGGGAACAATTTACT
Organism: Sialia sialis; assembly: GCA_009812075.1. NCBI lineage: Eukaryota > Metazoa > Chordata > Aves > Passeriformes > Turdidae > Sialia > Sialia sialis. The sequence goes on along the minus strand of VRYO01000638.1, from coordinate 15,065,121 downwards.
TAGTTCATTAAAGCAGAACCCTGCAGTAGGTTATTAAAATGCCAAAGAACCAATAAATTTGCTGCTTATTAAAATGGTGGAGAAAACCATACAAAACTAATATTACTGATTATTACACAGAACTGTTTTAGCCTCATTAGCAGTCTCTAGTCATTAACTTAATCTCCCACACAGAAAATTACATAATTCAGAAAACGGTCATTTAAAAATGGTATTTTCTTTTGTTTGTCATTAATTAAATAATGAATCTCTGAGAAAGCAAGAGGATACAGCTGCTTCTGTCACACTGTATGAGTTCCCCAGTAATATGCAGACTTAAACAGCTCTGCAGGATGTGTCATATGAAGCATTAGCCAGATCTCAGTTTTGAATCCAGGAAAAGGGTTCAAACTGCAAAAGGTGCACATGCTGTAGAGGGAATATTAAGGATGTTAAATCACAGGAGATCACTGCCCTAACTTATCTTTAGATGACTGAAAGTCCTCCTGAAGGCTCAGTATTGTCCACATGGACTTTTGTGGGCTCTGCCTTTTGAGATTTCAAACCATGCCATCCAAAATAAATCTTTTTCTAAATTATTTTTAGAACAGCCTTAAATCTTTCCGCTGCACTAAGATGACTGAAATTCCCAAGCAGCATACTCAGAGCCTCAGAGACGAACAGCCAGGTTTGAGTCAACATGAGGCTTTCATAGAACTGTTGTATTTTATTTAAATTCTGGTGGACTCCAGCCTTTTGCAAAAGGAGGAATCTCCAGGAGGAGCTGGCTGAAGTGCAAGGTTTTTGGTGTTGTAGGAAGCCTCACTCTGCAAGTTTAGTTCAAGTGTTTGAAAGGATCCAGGATTAAAAGATGACTCTCCAAGACTCACTCCAACTGGATGATTCACAGAAAGGAGGAAAGAGGAAATGCTGGAGAAGACATCAAGAACATCCTTTCCTGTGGATGATACAGTTCCTCCAAAACAATCTTCCCCTGGCCCCTGGAACTTACTATAATAGATAAGGTCTTCTAGAAACCAAGGCTGAGCTAAATTCCTTAAGAATTTAGTCACTTTCCTAACACCTTGGAGGATAATTGGTTCGAAATTAATTTGTGTAATTGGTCAGTTTACCTTTAGAACTTTTGACTTAGACTGGATGCTGTTCTTTGTGTGAACTTTTTATTGGCTGTAGCTTGAATCCCCCTTGAACCTATAAATGTGACTGTCTCCCCTTTGTCTCCGAGAATCCCTGCTTGACTCCCTTTGCATGAAATAAAGATTCTTGTGGAACGCGTCAAGTAAGGCCTCTGGTCTTTCTCTGCTGGTTAATGCGAGTTGCTGAGAGTTAGCTGATCAATATTAGCGCTCTCAAGTCTTGGTAAAACACCAGAGACAAAAAGCAAGTTTACACTTTCCCATCCAGTTACTAGTGGAAAAACAGTGATTGTGAGGCAGAGAAAACACATTTGGAATAATTTCCCACTTGCAAAAGTCTGAATCCAAGCGTCAGCAGAGAAGGAAACGCACTCACCTCCAATGGGTGGCCCCAGCAGGATGGTGCAGCACTCGGCGATGGTGACGAGGCCGACGGCACTGGTGAACCGGGCAGCTCCCACCAGGTCCATCAGCGTCTCGAAGAGCATGGCACACACCATGCCAAAGGCCAAGCCAAAGAAGCTGGAGTACACGATGAGCCCGGTGTAGCTGGAGGCCAGCGGGCACAGCAGGTGGCAGGCGCCGTTGAAGGCGATGGCGAAGCTGAAGAAGTACTGGATCCTCGGCCTCACCCACCTGCTGTTGGCAATGATGCCCGTGGCAGGGCGAGCAATCATGTCCACAATGGCCAGGATGGAAAGTAGGAAAGCAGCTGAATATTCATCAATGCCAGTGTGCTTTGCGTAGGGGGCCAGGAAAACGATGGGGGCAAAGAAGCCCAGGAACATGAGCACGTTTCCAATCAGGTAAATCAAAAACCCTCTGTGTTTAAAGAGGGAAAAGTCAAGGTACTGATTGACTTTTTCAAAGCAGTCCTTTCCTTCTTCCTCTTCTATTTTTTTCTCCATGGTGCCATCTTCAGTGATCTTTCCTTTCAGAGCATCCTTCCCTCCCTCATTCACTTGGGTTTTGCCTGCTGCTGTGCCTGCCCCGATGGGTCTGAAGAGAGCTCCCGCCACACAGCAGTTTAATAAAATTGCCCCAAGGATTAAAAAGCTGCCTCTCCAGCCAAAATTGTCAAAAAGGAATTGGTTGAGAGGTGCCAGGGTGCAAAGCATCACGGGGCTCCCTGCCATAGCTAGGCCATTGGCAATGGGTCTTCTCTTCAAGAAGTATTTGCCTACGATTATCACTGATGGCTGAAGGTTGAGAGCAAGGCCAAATCCTGGAAAACAGTTCAGATAAACAAACAACGATTTGAGACCCAGTTCTCCTCAGCGCACTGTTTAAGGCAATTCACAGTCAATTGTTTCACTGGTGGCTCTTCAACACAGTAATCTGGATGCAAATATTGCTCAGGGTGTCTCTGAGCTCTGGCTGCTACATTTGGGTAACCAGACCCCAGAAACATTCTTTCAGTCAGAGAACTCCCCTTCCTTCTGCACTGCAAATCTCTTGAGTGGCAAAACCAGCACCAAGAGTTTGCTCCAGAATGAACTAAAACTATTCCCTCCTGGAATGCTGGTGGGTTCTGTCCAGACACAGCAGCCTTGGCGGGGGAGAGGATGGATCTGTTTTTTAAAAATGGCAACTCCCAGTTTGGGGAAAGTTGTTTTGGCTTGGACAGAACAAACCACCAAAGTGCATTTATCAAGGCCTGGCTTTTCCTTCCATGGGCACCCAGCTCTGCTGCCAGGCAGCCAGATCTGCACAGAAAATAACATCACCCTCCTCAGGCACGACTGACTTGTGCTGTGAGCAATTCAGGTCTGATGCAAAAGATTAAGAGGTCTGCAAGCACACAGCAAAACACTTACTGAGGATGCTGATTACACAGGACCCTAGAGTGTTTCTTCTAATTAGAATTTATTTTTATTGCATTTAGATATATAAATGCCATTATAAATGTGCATTGCTAATTTAGTTGGCCAGCTTCTCCTGCACAGGTGGAGTCTGCAGGCAGAGATACCAAATGCTGTGATAGTCTCAGTTTTCTGGGGTTCTGTTTAAAAGCACTGCCATATAGAACCATAGAATCGCACATCCAGTAAAACTGGAAAAGACCCCCAAGACCATGGAGCCCAACCTTTGACCACTCATCACCTTATGAACTTGACCAGAGCACCACATCCAGCTTTTTCTTGAGCACTTCCAAGGATGGTGAATCCACCACCGCCCTGGGCAGCCCATTCCAATGCTTAATCACCTTTTCAGTGAAAAAATTCTTCCTGATGTCCCACAGTTCTTCCTGATGCCCAACATCAATAATCAATAATTAAACATCGATAATATTTTCAAGCATTTATTTGACATGCAGTATTTTCACAAAAAAGTTCATTTTTCCAAACTCCATCAAAATGGCATTCAAAAATCATGCCACATATTTTCCACTCCATCATCCAGGATAGAATGAGGCACATTAGGACAAGGCAGAAATGTAATACTTGAGGTGATTATATCAGAGAACATGAATCCTGAAAATAGGGTCATGCAGATTTTTTCTTGTTCATTAGTCGATATAATTAGTTTGTTTAACTGTGTAGTACATAATTAGGCATATTGCTTTACAGAAGAGAATTTACAAAGGTCAAGGTCCTCAAAATTAATTAAGGAACACTATCATTAGTCACTGATAGAGTAGAATCCAACTGATGCAGCAGAATCCAGCCAATGCTGGATAGCTTCAGTTTAAATGGGTTTACAAAATTATGATTTCTGCCAAGTCTAAACTTCTTTTTTTTAATTACTTTGAAGTTTACAACATTAAAAATAAATTGAAATGGCAACATATTAAAATATTTCTGGATTAAAAAAAAAAACATTCTCAGCATGAACTTTTTTAGATAGCCCATACATTAGGCAGAGCACATCTTTGGGAAGTGCAGCCTGCTTGTAATGCATATAGGATAAATTCAGGGTGACCTGGGAGCCACAGAGGAAAACCATAGCCCTGCTTAGAGAACAGCCTTGGACAGTGCTGAAATATAGAAATATATCTTTTTCCACCTGAGAAGATGCAGCACAGCAGGTGAGAGTTTGCAATAACTCTCCATTTCCCAGGCTGGTCAGTAAGGGCAGAAATTGAACCATCATTTCCACAGAGTCGTTTTTGGTAGGGACACACTACATGTCTTCCAGAGGAGGAAAATCAGACTGGATGCCAGCTATCCACTTAAACAATAATCATCTCAATTTTTTTTATTATGTGAACATTAATTTGCCAGTCGGACAAATCTAATTTAATATTACCTCATGCTCTTCCCATTAATTAAATCTGGAGAGTTTCAAATTGAATAACTGGAATTTCAATTTACTTTAAGCTTTTGGCTGACTTTAGACGGAAATATTTACATCCATTTTATTGCAGTTTTCAGAAACTACAGCAGCTTTTCCATAGCTGGAATTGTTACTCAATAACCACATTTTCTCCCCAGGGATATGACAGAGAGGTCTGTCAGTGGTGTTGCAAGAACAGAAGCAAACTTGTGCCAGAGGGAGTGTTCTTCCCTGGATTAAATACATCTCACTCATATTAGAAGGAAATAAGTGGTGCTACAGGACTCAGCTGTGTAGTTATTGATCTTGTTCTTACTTTATTAGCAAGGAACAATCTGAGCAGGTATTTCAGTGCTCAACATTTACAGCCATGGCAAAGTCTCTCCTCTCATCAGTCCACATGCCTCACCCAAGATCCCATTTCATTTCATGGCATTCTAATTGGTGCAGATTGAACTAAACTCTGACCAGCCATTACTACCTTGCAATTAGCTTTGAAATTTGCTGCTTCTCCCTCAGACTTCAGAAGAGGTTGCATGCTGAAACACCTATTTAATGCATCCAGGCTGGCATCTGTCCAGGTGGACAGCTTGCAAACCCCATTTCTTTTTCTAAGCGCTGTAGGGAAACAAATGGGAAGAGGCTGTGGGGTTTCCAGCGCATGCAAAGTGCCTCGTGCAGCCCGGAGTGCCATCAAGGACGGAGCTGCCTCCACCAGCAGAGCCTGGCTCCCGCTCTGCATGCAAATGGAAGCAGCCATAATCAAGTCA
>VRYO01000638.1:14908663-15058939 GCA_009812075.1 Sialia sialis | reverse complement strand
AGCAAGCAGGAGGAGAGGATGCACACAAAAGATGAGCTCAGAGGAAAAGCACAGCCCTGCAGACCAGGAGATGTGGGTGGCTGTGGGGATGGCACCAGGGTCACCTTTGTGCACTGAGCACTGCCCACACCATCAGCTCTCTGTGCTGGGTGATGGACCAGACTTGCAGACACATTCAGGGACCAAGCAAGAGCCAAGTCTTTATCAGTCCATTGGCGTTATGCACAGTATCCCCTCCTGTCACCTTTTTAGCCAAGTGCTTTAGAACGTAGAAGCCTTCCTACAGTTCTGCTCCTTGTCTGAGTCCTTCTGCTCATGGAAGACTTTTAGCAGAGGATTTATGGTTTCCATATGATAAGCCAGTATTGGTCACTTGCAATCACGGAATGGTTTAGGTTGGAAGGGACCTTAAACCCGTCCCATTCCAGCTCCCTTGCCATGGGCAGAGACATCTTCCACTATCCCAGGTTGTCCCAAGCCCCATCCCACCTGGCCTTGAACATTTCCAGGGATGGGACAGCCACAGCTTCTCTCTCTGCAACCTGTGCCAGGGCCTCACCACCCTCACAGCAAAGAATTCCTTCCAGCATCTAAACTGCCCTCTGTCAGCTGGAAGTTATTCCCCCTTGTCCTGTCGTTTCCCCCTTTGCCTTCCTAGAGGATATTTGTTTAGCAGGAAATGATGCAAGCCCATGCATTTAGAAATATTGGGACACGTTGGTTATTTTTATTTCCCATTACTCTGTTCCTGGAGTGTCTTTCAAGGAATTGGCGAGATTTATTAATCCAATAATTACACAGTTTCACTTAATTACAATGACAGTCCTTAGGAAGAGTAAAGTTTAAGAGAGGGAATCCTACACAGGGATTTATTCTCTACTGTACAGATTTAATAAAGGAATATTGATATAGAAGAACAGGCTCACAAACTTTCTGTCCCAATTTACTTTGCTAGTGGCTGGTTTTATTGATTTTAAATGTTGAGCTCACATTTTCACATTCAGAAAGCAGCTACACTTAATGCATCTACAGAGAGATTGGGAACATTCATTAAACCATACACCTGGCAACCTCAAAAGCCAATTTTGGACTCATTGTGTCATGTTTTCAAGCAGATGTCCTAGCTGCACTGGAATAAACTTTGTCTGTACCTTATCCAAAATAATAAAACAAAAATACATACAATTAAGCATCTATACTCACACAGGTGGTGAGCTCTAATCCATCTACCTTTAAAAGCAATAAGCTGGCACCTGCAGGCTTTAAAGATGCTAGACTGAGCCTATGCCTTATTCTGCTTGAGTTTCCAATAATGAATTTCATATTTCAATACAGACAATTCAAATTGGAACTTCAAGAAGGAAATACAGGTGAGAGGTTTTTTTTCACTATAAGGAGTATTTTCAGTCAAGTCCAGCAGTTCTTATTTTCAGATAAAGGACCTCCTCACCTCACAGGCTGGCAAAGGGCAAGTAAACTGAAGCAAAAGCCTGAAATCTCATCTCAGGTGTCTCCCAGAGGGAAGATGACACACAGTAGCATAGGAGCAAGGGTGCTTTCTTTATGGTCACACTGGCACCCAGAAGGACTTGTCCTGCCCAGGGCAGAGCACAGCCACCCTGGGCTTGCTTCAGGGGGCACTGGTGGCCACCATCCCCAGCAGGCTGGCCCAGAGCACTCAGCCGCAGAGAGCACAGCCCTGTCTGGATCCCACACCTGGATCCCAGCCCTGCCTGGATCCCATACCTGGATCCCACACTTGGATCCCACACTGGATCACACACTGGATCACACACTGGATCACACACCTGGATCCCAGCCCTGCCTGGATCCCACACCTGGATCCCACACCTGGATCCCACACTGGATCCCACACCTGGATCACACACTGGATCCCACACCTGGATCCCAGCCTTGCCTGGATCCCACACCTGGATCCCCCACTTGGATCCCAGCCCTGCCTGGATCCCAGCCCTGGATCCCAGCCCTGGATCCCAGCCCCACCTGGATCCCACACCTGGATCTCACACCTGGATCCCATACCTGGATTCCACACCTGGATCCCAGCCCTGCCTGGATCCCAGCCCTGGATCCCACACCTGGATCTCACACCTGGATCCCACACTGGATCACACACCTGTATCCCACACCTGGATCCCACACCTGGATCCCAGCCCTGCCTGGATCTCAGCCCTGGGTCCCACACCTGGATCCCATACACGATGCCCAGCCAGGAACAGCGCTGAGCCGGGAATGTGCTCTTTGCTAAACTTCACGATAAGGAGGGCCTTTGTCCCACCAGGTTTTTATCTCACACGTTTTTACCTGCCCAGCTTCCCCGTGTTTGTGCTGGGGCACACACTGCCCAGGCCAGCAGAAGGGAGCCTCACAGGGGGAGAGGAAGGAGCTGCTTTGTTCTCACCTGTGATGAAGCCCACGCAGATGTAGAGCTGCAGGATGCTGGTGCAGAAGGCAGCTGAGATCATGCCCACACCACACAGGAGGCCCCCAAACATGACCACAGGGCGGCTGCCATAGCGGTTCACCAAAATGCTGCTGATGGGACCTGGGGAAAGAGGGAAAAAGGCACCTTGAGGTCACATCTTCTGACAGGAGTCATGTTTGACACAAAGCAGGTAAAGCGCTGCAGCATCAATGGCCCTGAGTGCTGCTGACAGCTCCTGGGGTGTGCTCAGGAAGGAAATGGACCAGCAGAGATGATCCACGTGGAGATGGCAGTATGTCCAATGCCATGGGTGTGTAGTCAGTGACAGCTCCTGCCCCCAGGACTTCCAAATGTCACCAGAGAAGGCAAAGAGCAACAACAAATCATGTGAACGCAGGATCCCAGCACAGGAGCTTCATGATTTATGATGTTAAACATAAAGCAGTGGCTCATATTGCGAGGCTGATATCACAAATGCTCTTGCATTTTTAATGCCTCTATTTAATGCAATTCCAATACTGCTGACCAGGACCGAAGCTTCAGCAGAACAGTTGTTAATTAAAACTTAATAGCAGTCCATGTAGGTAGAAAGTTTGGGATGATTGATTAGCCAGAGCTTGAAAGAACCAGTTTGGACTTGCATTTATGCAAAGAGGAGGTTCAGGGCAGTGCAAAATTATGAAAGAAGGAAATGGTTTGACAAAAACTGTGCACACTGAAACAAAACATTGAAACTTGAGGAAGGAAGACCAGTAAAAATCAGAATCACAGTATGATGCATATTGAAGGGACTATGAGAGTACCTCAGGACCAACCTCCTGCTCAAAGAAAAGCCAGCTCTGAAGTTAGAACAGACTGAGAAGTCAGAGCTAGAGAAGACAAACTGAGCAGGAAAGAGCAGTCCAGATGTCCAAGCCATGAGATGTAAGGGAAAGATTCTGTATTACTCAAAAATCCCGAATCAAAATGCTCCAAAAGTGATAGTGGAAATAAGGAAGGGGAATGCAGGCAGATTTAATATCTGAACCTACCTGGCTATTTGTGGTGCTACTCATCATGCAGTAATGGTGTTTGAGAGCCCAGTGTGCCAGTCTGCCTTCATTCCTGCCTTCCCACCCACCCACACATACAGTACTGCAAACAGGCATTTTAAACTCACAGGCATCTCTGAAGAGTTTGGCTGTGGAACCTGCCTCACCACAGAGCCATGGCAGAATATTTGCCTTTGCTTAAATAATCTCAGCAGGAAATAACTCCAGAGCTCTCTCCAGACCCTGCAAACCACAGCACTCCTGATCACAGGAATGAAACCCAGAAACCCCAACATCAGCAGGGCTGACAGCATCCAAACAAGTTCTGTTATAATGTGCAAGAAGAGAAAACAGTAGGTATGGCTGGTTTAATGTGGGGAATTAAACCCATAGAAATACTTTCCACTTGATGTCTGAGGTCAATACACTCATAAATTAAATGCACACAAGCACAATCTCAACAGCATCCTTATAACTGTATGGTCTGTGACCTAGTCCCATCAAATGCACCATTCAATTAAAACTTCTGTGTGTGAATAATCACATGGAGAGATTTTTGCTAATCCTGTAACTGGATTCACACACGTGCATCCTTTTGCTGCACAGAGCACTACAGAATTCAATGGGAAGGTCTGGGGAGAGGGATACATATTTCAGATCAGCACAGTGAGAAAGAGACCCTCTTCTGTCTGAGTTTCCCCTGGTCAGGGCCAGAACTTGCACCGTGCTGAGCTGGTCTCAGCACGTCCTGTAATTCAATAGATCGAGCCAGTGTTCCTCAGAAAGGCACCAGCATATTCATCTGCAGCCTAAGGGCATGCAACTCTTCCATTTTTCAATTTTCCACATGTCCGCATTTCTGCAGAATCAATCTAATTACTCAACTAAGAAAATGTGGTTTCAATTACCTTGGCCCACTGGCAGAGGGTTTGCACCCTATAGGATGTTGTACCATGGAGCAAAGTGTTTAGACTCCACAATATTCCTGCTAAGGCTCCTCTCCTGCTCTGACCTGGGACAGCTACCCTGGAGAGAAGCCCCTGCTATGACAGGGAAATCAGAACTGCTCACACATGTCCTGCTCTTGCAGCATCCAGCTTAGGAAAAGGGAAATTAGGATTTATGTATTGGCTTCACCCATCAGGAGTGATGGGCTTGGAACATGACACAGATAATGAACTGGAAAGGGCTGAGGGTTGGATGCATTCTGCCCAGCTATGAGGACAGCCCAGGGCAGAGGCTGTAAAGAGGAAAATAAATGTTTATATCCAAACAACTGGCTTTACAAACAAGAGCAGCCTTTCTGTGTCCCTGGGGGACACTCCCTGTGTCCTCAGCCACATCCCAGCTCCACAGCAAGCACTTGTTAAGCCATGAGACTGAAACGTTCCTCCATTCTTGTCATGTGTGATCTCTCAGCAATGTTTTACAGGAGATCTGCATGACATTCAGCAAGCAGCCTTCATCTGCTGCAACCAGAACAATCAGTTTTACAACAGGAAAATCAGAGTCATGTTGGATGGGAGAGCTGTGCTCTCAAGGGCATCACCTGCCTGGGATGGGCTGAGCTCACAGGGATCTGTGACAAAATTCAGAAGCACAGAAACTTTTTTTTCCCACAACCTGAAAGCGTCCAGGCCCAGTGAGTCTGCTTTGGAAAAGAGGCACAGCCTAGAGGATCACAGCACCTGACCAGCCTCACCCACACAGAACTGGGGATCAGAGACCTCCCTGCATCCAGGTAGAGGAGAAAACAGGAGCAGAACATCTGGAATGAACCTTCTCAGCCACAGAGAATCCACAGCAAAAGCCATGATGAGCACTTGACCTGCTGGAAAAACTAGACCTAGCAGGAAAAGCTAGACTTACACAAGACACCAAAAAATCCAACCCAGAGCCTCAAACAGTTGGGAAATCAAAATTTCTTGAGCTGTTGCTCAAAGGCTAAAGGGTTTTTAACAGTCCTGAGCAGACCTTTCAAATGCATTGAAGCAAATGCAAAATCACATCCTCAAAATTACTTCCACTTAAGTCATTTGGACCTACAGAAACCATAGGCTTTAGCAGAGCAGCCTTTCAAAATCTGTCCTATCTCTGGGTGGAAAGTGGCACATACAGTCTGTCACATTTGGGAGCTGGGCACACTTTACTGCCCAACCCTGCCAGCCTGGGTAGGTGACAGAGCACACACAGACCCCTCAGCCTGCACAGGTGCCTGCAGCCATCAGCCTCACACCCAGCAGATCTGAGTGACCCTCCTGCCCTGCTCTGCCTCTGCCTCCTGCAGTGCACTTCTTGAGGGGGAAGTCGATTAAACATCAAACATCAGGTAAGTTTAACAGCAGCATTGTGGGGGTAGCTTCAGAAAACATTAAATAGCTCAATTTAAGGCAGAGGACTGAAGAAGAGGGAACACAAAGCCAGCACTGCAGTTGTGGGAAATGTGAAACACAATTACTGCTATGCTTGCAGCTATTGCACAAATTAAAAGCGTGACAGGCCCTGGCAGCACGGTGGAATTGAAAAGCAGGACCTGTCATTTACCTGTTATTCAGCTGGCATGGAAAGAATAAAGATATTGTCTATTACCACAGAGAAAGCATTTATGGTAACAGAGTGTGCAGCTTGGATCCCAAGGCCCCTTTAGCTGCTAATACCTGCCTGGCCAAATGTGCAGGAGCCACAGGCTCCCTGTCCTGGTATCCAAATGAAGTCACTGCTCCCTCCTCCAAGCCTGCAGTGGGAGAAGCTGAGGAGTCAGGATGATTTTTGCTTCTTAATTTACAGCATCAGGTGAGAACAGGGCAGGAGGAACAGCTGGCAAAGCTCTCAGAAAGCTGCACTGTACCTGGCTTGACCTTGCAGGAGCAGCCACAAAAACGCTGAAGAGTCAGAGCGAGGAGCAGAAGCCATCCCAGCTGCTGGGAATGTCCCCTGTGCCCTGAGGCTTCTCAGGGAGCAGAGCAGTCAGGGCTGTCCCCACAGCCCCATCACCAATACAGCACTGCAACTCCTAATGAGGAAATTAGGAACATCATTTAATTACAGTAATTTCACGACTATAAGGCACACCCTTTTGACTAAAATTTTGGTCAAAACCCGGAAGTGCGCCTTATAATCCAGTGTGCCTTATATATGGACAAAGTTTTGAAATTTACCAACCCGGAAGTGTGAGCCACGAGAGCCGCAGCAGCCAGGGGCGGACGGGAGTGCCGGGGCCCACGGCACAGGGAGCGTGCCTGGGGCTGTGTTTAAAGGCTGGGCCGATCTGTGAAAAATGTTTGCAAATTGAGCACCTGCCAGTAAACCCTGCGATCGATTCTGTTACTAATTCGTTACTTTGTTGCACGCGGATCCTCGCTACAAAAAAAAAGTGCACCTTATAGTCCTGTGTGCCTTAAAGTCATGAAATTACTGTAATCCCTTGCAGCCCCTTCCATGAGCCAGTGATGTCCCCCCTCCCAATGACCTTCCAGCCATGGCCATCTTTCATCACCCATTGCAGGGGGACAGCACAGGACAGCAGAGGACACAGTGGGGACACTGAGCCTCATCCTGCTGCTGGCTTCACCCAGAGCTGTGCCTGTGGCTCTGCACCTCCCCTGGCTCACAGGGACGCGATCTCCATCATCTCCATCAGCCCATGGTAAGAGCAAGGAATGCCTGCTCACAGCTTCTTCTCTTTTCACCCCAAGCCCTTGCCGGGCAGGGTGCCCATCATGAGGCTTCCACTTCTGCCTGCAGTAAAACTCTGCAGCCTAGAGAGCAACAGTTTGCACCAAATATCCCCAAAAGATGCAGCTGGGATCATGGAGCCCCTGGAAGACTGATGGAATGTAAAGCACTATCCTCAGCCCATATAAATCAGGCTGGTTTAGTGCATGTCCTGTTTAAAAAGTCTCTTTTCTCTTACCTGTGGCAGATTTCCATTCTTTGTTAGTTGGTACAGGAAAGGCCGTGTCAAAGAGGCTGCTCTTGGTGGCAAGAGAAACACAGAGACTCGCCAGTGGGGACTGCAGTAAGCCTGAACTCATTTGTTAGCTTGTCCAATTACTTTTCACCTTGAGTTTTGTGTTTGCAGAAGTGAAAAGGACCCTGAAGAGGAGACTGTAAAACCGTAAAGAAAAAGCAAAATACCCTGGACTCTCCTCTCTTCTCCTCCACAAAGCCAGGCTACCTTGTAATTCATTCTTTTTGAGTCACTGAACTATGGTCCAGAGAGGATCATAATGCAGAGCTGGCATATAACAAGAAATATCAATCCAGACTGGCTTAAACACTTGCAAGTATGACAGTGCTCAAAAAATAGGCACCTGAATTGCCTTCCTGTTTTCCTCAGCAAGCCTTATGAATTTTTTATGAGTTGCAAAACTTCCAGTGCTGGTGTGAAACTGATGTATTTCTAATAGGGACTAAAACATTCTTCTCTCCCATACCTCTGACCCTGTGTGTATATATATCCCTTATTTGTAAGGTTTGTTTTGGTTTTTTTAACTTAACCTGGTACTAATAGTAACGGTGCTCCTCCTTTCTGGTGGAACTAGTCCTGCATGAATTTCTGCTGCAGTATTTCTGTGTAGGGCTTTCAGATAAGCAGCTAAGAGCTGAGGCCCTGAAAATCTGTAACCCAGAGGCTTCCAGCAATGTGGGTTTTTTTCCAGGTTTCACAACAGTGACCTTCTGACAGTGTAAAGTGGCACAGAGCCAGTGCAAATATTCTAGGTCTGCAGTTCAGACCGTTTGATGACCACACAGGTGATAAAACAACAATAATTAAAATACTCAACTGCACAGACCACAGGGCTGGATGATTTGGGACCACCAGAGCCCCCATGGCTGGGGCTGCAGCCTGCAGCTCAGCTTTCCCTGCTTTTCCACAGTGATGGGTGGCTCTAAAGGGCTGCTCCCGCACAGGGACATTGGTCAGCACCAAAAGAACTGCTCAGACAGTAAATATTTTCCTAACTATTGTGAAAATACAAATAGGAGCTCAGCATGCCATGATTGCCATTGACTGTGGGGAGTCACTGGGGACGTAAGAAGGAGCGCAACGTGCTCAGCAGAGAGGGAGAGGGGGGAAATCGTTTTTACTAATGGAACAAAGTCTATTATTACACCAGTAGTAAAACAACGGCAGGAGCAGGCCTGCAATTTCCCCAGTAATAATCTCACTCCCTCTGTGGAATAACAACACTGCCTTTGGCTTTGTAATTTATCCACCAGGGTACCAGCCCATCATAACAGAGCAACCTCCTCATGGCCCCCCAGATGGAAGCAAGTGTCCCCACATTATAAATGTGCTGCCAGAGCCCAGCAGCCTCTGGAGAGGGGGGATCAGCCAGCAGCTCCTGGAAACAATGCCTGCAAGGGAGCCAACCAGAGAAAACACAGCTGTAACCTGGGGGAAAGGGAGGAGAGGGTTAAAGCTGCAGACTTCTCTCTGTCATGCCAGGAAAGACTTGGCTAGCTCATGCTTTTAGGTGTTTGTGCCACCAGGGTGTGGGGAACTGCTGCTCACCCTTGGTAACTGAGCCATTGCTGCAGATCACTGGAGAATAACTAGTGATACCTGCTAATAATGAAGCCTAATAATTATTAACCTGCTTGGTTCAGATGGTTTGGTTTGCACCTGCATGGGCCGAGGAGCACACAGAGAACCAGCCTTCCTCAGGCAGTGCTGCTGCAGACAGGATGGCCACACTCTGAGGACAAGTGACAGCGAGCACAGCCCCAGGTGACAACCACAGCCTCAAACACTCCTCTGCCACACCTGACAGAGCAGCTTCCAAAGAGCTGTCCACACCTAAATCACCCTGATGCCTTCAATTAGTGTGACTTTACATTGCAAATAATTGATTTTGAATAAACGGGCTGAAATCCAGCACATGCCACAGCTAACCTGGCCCCAGAGATGCTTCATTTGCTTCCTCATAAGTGAGGAAAACAGTCAGTTTCTCTAAGGGAGTGATGGCTGCAGCTCCAGCACAATCCTTGTGAGGTGATGCATAAGCCAAGCACGGGAGAAATTGTCTGGGCACGCATTATTCAGTCACCAAACTGGTCAGTCCTGGGTCTCCTGGGCAGGACTGGCACTGTATTCAGCTGGAAAAGTAGAGAGGGCAGTGATCCACTGCAGCAACCAGGCTGCAGCAATCCTCCCTCCCTGCATCCACTAGGCATGCCATGAACACAGGGACCCTGACCTCCCATCAGAAATACTTACATTTGCCATAGCAGCAACCTGATGTTGAAAAAAAGAAAAGAAAAAGAAAAAGGAAAAGGTAAAGGAAAAAAAGGAAAAGGAAAAGAAAAAGAAAGAAAAAGAAAAAGAAAAAGAAAAAGAAAAAGAAAAAGAAAAAGAAAAAGAAAAAGAAAAAGAAAAAGAAAAAGAAAAAGGAAGAAAAACAAAGCAGACAAAGCCCAACCTCCAGAAAGATAAAGTGTTCTCTTCCTTATTCAGTAGTCTTATCTGATCAGTGCTCTGGCATTTCAATTTCCACATTACCCAGCTTAGATGCTGCTCCTGCAGAGCACGGAGGAGCCACAGGCCAGCAGCTCCCAAATGGGGCTGGGGACAAGTTCCCTTGTGTCACTTTGTATTTAGGCAATTAAATAAAGCTCTCCTGCAAAGGGACAGCACTCAGTGGTTTCCCCAGCTGCAGGTTTGGATCTCACCACGCAGCAGATCATAGCTGTTCACCTTCACAAGGTCACAACATCACAGTGTTTGAGCTGCTCTCCTGTGATTTCTTCAGCTGTCCTTTTGCCTTGGCAGGACCACTGGCTTTGATCCCTGCCATTACTGGAAGCCCAGCTGCAGAGCAGGAGTTCCCTGTGTGGCTGGGACACCTATTCCTGGAGCTTACCAGGCCTCTGTTACCACTCTTAACATGCTGCTCCAGAAGCAATTTGGCCCCTGCCTTCTTGTGATCTCCAAAGGGCTTTGCCCACCCTGGGAACCTTGCCTGACTTGGCCAAGAGATCAGTGGAGAGCCCATCCAGGGGCAGAAGAGCTGCAATGCCCAGGGCCAGGCTGGCATCTGGGGGAAGAAGCTTCCACATGTTTGAATTCCACTTGGGGGAAATGGATTATAACTTACTCCTTGGCTTAGGACCATTAACAACCCCCCAGCCAAAACTCTTCACTTCCTTCTCCCTAGTTCTTATTAATCTTGGTTTTTATTAAGTCTATCACATCTCTATTACTGCTGACCTTGTTAGCTCCAATGAAGGGCAAAATGATAAAGCTTTGTGACCAAGCCCACGAACACAGAAATATTTCACCTGAACCTATAGTGCTATTATGGCTCTTAAGTAGGACAGAGCTATTTAAAAAAATAAAAAATATAAGCCCATACATGGTGACCTTGGAGTGCTCTCTGAGAGTCAGGAGAAGTATATGAATCTGCAGCACCATCCATTACAGAAATCAAACCATTCCTCATCCAGCTTTCTTATCAAAATCCAGGATTCTAATGGTGCTGCTACCTTGGGGATTGCCCCTGCATGGGAGGATGTCTTGTTTCCACAGCATGGGGAGGCTGATTGAGTGGGACTCCAGGAGGTGGGAAGGGTAAGGTAAAGGTGATGTCCAGCAACAAGCAGCGCCAGGGATCACCTGGCAGGGCTTGGGCCAGGATAGCAGGATGATGGATGTCCTCAGCACTGTGAATAAACAAAATAATCTTCTTCCTTTTGTTTCAGCCTCCACAAAATGCCCAGGTACAAAAGCACATGCCTAGAGAAATCCTAGTAATAGCTCCACTCGAGAATGAAAGTTTGTTAAACCAGTGAGAGCTGACACAGGTAAAAAAAAAAAAAAAAATCCCTCACGTGCCTCAGTTTCCCCTTGTAGTGCTGTGGTCCTTCACTGCATTTTGAAAGTACAGTAATTTTACGATTATAAGCCACACCATTTTCATTGAAGAATCCAGCTTACCCCAGTAGTGTGGCTTATATTCAGGTGCGGCTTATTTATGGACAAATCCCAGTGAAATGCCAACCCAGAAGTGAGAGCCGGCTGGGGAGGGTGCCTGGGGCTGCCTTTAAAGGCTTAGCTGGTCTATGAAAACTGTTTGCAACTTGAGCACCTGACACTAAACCCTGCTGGCAGCGATTCTGTTACTAACTCATTACTTTGTCAAGCATGGATCCTCACTTTTTTTTTTTTTTTTTTTTAAAAAGTGGCTTATATTCAGGTGCAGTTTATATATGGACAAATCCCATGGTCTACCCGGCTACTGGGACATGCGGCTTATAATCAGGCGCGGCTTATAATTGTGAAATTACTGTAACTGAGATGGGTGGAGAGCCCTGGGTGGGATCTTCTGGAGGCAGAGAAGGTTTTGATAGAGTCTGGACCAGAGCAGGAGAGAACATTGGCAGTTTTGATGAAGTTAAAAACTGCAGAATCAAACTCATTATTAATATAGCTTTATGCCACTGCATGTTGTAAGGTGCTTTCTAAAGCTGTCACTGCAATTTATCATGCTAGCAGTGTAATAAAATACAGCTATAAAATTTTGGATTAAATGTTCAAGGTCAATGGTGGACTTTCAGCTTCTCTTCCCTGCTGCTTTAGAAGATGCTCTATTAAGCACTTACAAGCTCTGAGAGAAAGTTTTTTTTGGAGGAAAGTTTTAGTTGTGGAGCATTTCCAGAATTAAATCTTTAGGTAATTTCATCTTCACCAAATTACAAACCAATAAATAACAAGAGTAATGGTTGGTTAGACTGACTGGTTTCAGGTGGAGGCTTTTTCACCAGAAACACTCTTATTTTTCCTGTGTTTTTAAAATGTGTCTCTCTGATGTTGCCTTTGTAAAATAGACAGAAAGTGATTCCTTAATTTTAATGGAAATTTAGATGTGTTAGAGCAGCACCCTGGAGATTTTGGGGGAAGTTTTACAGCAGGGTATAGCAAGACTGAGACAAGACTCCACTGCAGTACATTGTGAATAAAAACAATTCATGGTGCTGATGCCATCAGCCTGAGCTTTTTAGGTATTAAAGGGAAACAGAAACAGCACATATTTATACCTACAAGCTGTATACAAACATGCACAGCAATCACAAGAGCAAAATTCTTCAAAATTATTAAAAAGAAGCTCCAATGTCCCCTGGTGTAGCCCCAGCTATTCAGGCTGAGCAGCTGAAATGACTGCAGGAGGATCTGCTCTCTGAGCTGCCCTTGGACGATTCCTGTCACTCCATTATAAAGATGAAGGAAGCATTTGGCCACATAGTCACTATTAAAAAAAATTTTAAAAAGAAAATGCAGATCCTGTCCCAGTATTAAATTATTCTCTCTATTCTGGCACATGTGCCAGGAGGCTGGCTCGTTGTTCAAGCTCTAACAGTTGGCCATAATAAAATATATTACTTCTTCCCATGTAAAAGATAATACTTCTTCCCACGATCCTTACCTCTCTTACAGCCTTACAGGAGATCACAAGAGCTACAAGAACATTACTGCTATCAAATTAGTGGCATCACTATTTCTTATTTTTAGAACATTTGACTGTTTCCCTTGATGATGAATAGGGCAACTAATTTACTAGCAAATTAATACTGCTTATCTTTTCTTTACTGAGAGCTCTGCTGCCTCCTGCTTTCTCTGGGTAATGGCTATCCCCAGGGACACGTCTGTGGCCTGGCTTGAAATGTGTCACCCTTAAAAGTGGGAAAAGGGCAGCTGAGTTCAGTGAACCTGGCACCAAAACACAAGCCAAATCAGGAGATGAAAATGCCAAAGGCTTTTAGCTTGGCAATGAAATTGTTTCCTAAACAAAACTCACCTGGATGTAAGGCAAAACCTTGGGAATCTCGGTCTTGTGCTGGCCCAGAAAACAGTTCCCAAAAGGCAGTTTGCAAAAAGAAGCCCTGCCTGGGGTCCCTGGCAGCACAATGTCCACATTTGGGGACATTTACTCTGTCTTCCTCACCCCCGGAGCCTGTTATCTGGGTGCTGAGGTGCAGCTGCAAGCACCTTTAGGGAAGGATAATGCCATGGCCCTTGGTCCCTTACAGAATCAGAGAATCATTAAGGTTGGAAAATACCTCTAAGATCATTGATCAAATCCTTTTTCCTTTTTTTTTTTTTTTTCATACATCAAAGACTCTGCTCTGTAACACCTTTCTCATTTGGGTTAAGGAATGAGCTCTTCACCCATGACAAGAAAAAAGAAGAAAAGTAGAAACATTGTAAAACACATCCTTGATCAGATTGATAGGGCTTCAGCCTGTGGGATTTCGTCTGAGAAAAGCAATGTTCCCTCTCGCTCCTCACTCTCAAACTTCCCAGTCTGCCTTCTGCAATTGGAAATGTGGAATTGCTGAACAGGAGCTCTGGCAAGAGCTACAAGTACCCCATCATAAAGTCTAGGCTATCGACTTTACTGCACAGTAATCTGTTTTACTACTTGCATTATAGTGACAGAATTGTTTTCTGCAACCTAGTTCAGATTAAGAAACTAGGGGGATAAGACATATTAACTTCTGTAATATATATTGCCAGAGCCTTGGCTGGTATAAAACAGCTTCCTGGGGGAATTCAGCAGAAAGTGAAGGGCAGAAACAGTCCTGGCTGCTGATTTTCAGTCTTAGTCTGAAAAACTGGAACTCCTTTGGTACTACAAACAAAGCCTCAGGTGGTCACTGTAAATCTGCATCCATGCTGTCAAAATCAACACAGCTTCTCCAGTGGAGATTTGGGTTAGTTCATGTATTTTCAGAAAATAAGCTTCATTTGCATTATTTATGAAATGCAAACACAAGCTCTGTTACACTGTAAGCAGCACAGGCCAAAAAAAAGTCCTTAGTCCAACAACAACACCAAGGAAACCAAGCACTGTGTCAACAAAAGCTGTGGTCAGTGGAAACATCATCCCTCTGAGCGCCCTGCCAGGACACTGGGCAGCCGTGATACTCCTGGGGATGGAGGGAGCTGGAAGGGTCAGTCCTCATGGGAATTTCCTTCCATGGCCCTCCCCTGGCACCAGCAAATGCATCACTGGTCCTCCAGCCCCACCGGGGGCATGTGCCTGATGGTTCATGTGGGAGATGCTCAGTGTCCCCCCACTGTCCCCACAGGGCTGCAGGCAGCATCATCTGCACCTCCACACAGCCTGTGACTGTTCTGCCTCATTTGGGAAAGGAAGGGAAGGGATGGACGTGCTGTGGCAATAATCATCTGGTTTGCTAGCTCTATTAGTTACTCAGGAGTATGTTGAAACCTTGGAGTTTTTTGAATTTATATTTTTGGGAAGATGAGCATAAATCCAGTGTTAAACTGTTTTCTAGTTTTTCAGCAGAGTAAATCAAGCTTTGTTTCCTCACAGTTCTAACAGGCACTGCTGCAGAGCAAAACCTGAGCAGTTCAGAGGAGCTGTCCTTTAATGAGAATTTCCAAACCACTAGAGTCATTCATAAGCTACACCTGCTCTGGTGTTAAAAGCCCAGTCAATCAAAGCAGACGTGTTAAATACACTCTTGGGCACCCCTATTTCATTGACTCCGTGTTCCATCAGCTCCCCTCACGCCCTGCCTGCAGCCTCTGAGCCACCCAGCAGCTCAGCCAGAGTCATAGGGAGCATCCAACAAGCATCAGTCTCACTGCAGAGGAGGGGAGCACTGGTAACTGGACATAACTCTCAGCAGCTGGAAGGCAAGGGATTGTACAAAGGTGCAGTCCCCTGCAATTCCGTTGGATCATCCCCCACATCACCGTGTAATAGCATCAAGGTAATAAAGCTGAAGTCCCTGCAAAAAGGCAGGAGATGCTAAGTTAATCGGGGAAAAAGTCCTCTACAACATCCCAGGTACAGAGCACACAGCACTGACTTGGAACATGTGGAAAGATGACTCACCCTTTTCCCAGGGATCTTGGCTGTGTTATGCTGTAAAAAAAGGCACTTGTCTGAGACCAACCTGCTGTGGGCTTCAGCAAACTACCGGCCTGTTCTCGGGACAGAATACCAGGTAAAAAGTGGCTTCTCACACCCAGGATAGTTAATCAACCCTGGCTTAAATGAATCCCTTTAACGGGACTCCAAGTGAAGCATAAGGCTCTGAAAAACAGCCCCACGTTGGGCGCCAACTGACACACCCTCGCCCCTCTCTCTGACCTCCTGGCTAGCTCTCATTCAGAGATGGGGTGGGGTGGTCATGGACGTAGCAAGACAAAGGAGGCTCAGACCCCCTGCTGTGTTCCAAGGTTTATTCTCAAAGGAGTCCAGGGAGAAAGAGGACGGTCGCATGGTAACAGGGGTATTTCCAGGGTCCAGGAAAGCCGGCAGAATAGTAATTGGATCTCTTCCAACTCGGTATGGTCAGAGAGATAGGGTCAAGCCACAGGGTCAGGGAATGTATTATCTAAATACATGTTGGGTAGTGGAATGCAACAGAAAGACAGAGAAGGTGGGTTGGAAAATGAGCAGCTGGGAGGAGGCAGAGGTGATAAGCACCTGCACCAGCATTTCACCTGCTCTAACACCAGCTTGTGCTGAACCCCAAGGAGCTCAAGCTCCCCATCTAAATCCCTGTGAGCAACCTGAGGTGCTGCCAGTGCAGGGTTAATCTGCAGAGCATGTTCTTCACTTGGTCATGGTCAGGCACAAAGCATCTCTTCCATACCAGGGGAGAGGACAACTTTTTTTATTGGAAGACAAAGCAGATCTGCCAACAATTCACAGAGGCACCCAGGGAGCCCCTAGCCCCCAGGTTAATACTTTGACACATTGATTGCATTATAATGGGACAACAGCACTGGCACAAGCAGGGGATTTCTCTTTCTAAATCACTGCTTGGGTTCTGCCCTCCAAGTGCTCCATTTGTGGGTTCTTGTATAGGAAATCAGCCTTTGCAAAGCTCATCTCTGTAGGACCCAGTCTGGGTTACAACTGAGTGGACTGCAATAGCTCTGACTCAAGCCTCACTTCCACCTTACAAACTTATATAAAACAACTTTATTTTCATTAAAATGTGAGCAACTGTGCTCTTCAAAAACTGCTACAGTGCATTATTAAGGGGGGGAAAAAACCTCCTTTGTAAAAACAAAGATTTGTTTCAGAATTTCTTTAATAGACAGGAAAAATATTAATGAAGCTTCCTGCAATTGCAGAGTGTTTCCTGTCCACCTCCAACTGAAGATTTAATCAAGGCCAGCCCATGTATTTCATTCAGTCATGAAAGTGATATTGAAATAATAAAAAAGATCAAAGCTACATGAACTGCTTTACAACTGACAAGAGCAACTGGCGATTTTATTGCTGTGATTATCAGCACAATAAACAAGCAGCTACTTCATTTATTATTCTACTCCACACTCATCTCTGGCTGAAACCCAGATCTAGTTATTTCCACCAGCCTACTCTCAGCGCTTTTTCCCTGATGCCCATAGAAAGTTTTCATAGGTAATCTTCTGATTTCTGGGTAGGAGCCCCTCAGGCTCCACGTATGACTTGTCAGCTAAACAAATGTTTGGAAACATGATCAGAAAGTAGAGCTGTGGATGGTGCCCGTATAGATGGGCACTGGTTGGTCTCCCTCTACTCTCCGGATTTCTGGGTTATTCCTGCTCTTACACCTTTTACACCTGCTCTTACAGTTTTACTCCTGCTCTTACACCACACCATGCCCGGTGTGGATCACTGCAGGATCACTCACCTGCCCCGTACGTCGTGGCCAGCATGATGGAGGAGACCCACGCGATCTCGCTATAGGACGTGCCAAAGAAATCCTGGATTTCTTTGAAGAAGATGGCCAAGCCTTTGGGGAAGGCGTAGGCAAAGCCGATGGAAACGAAGGCTCCGAAAAGCACCACCCATCCCCAGCCGCCATCCGGCGGGCCGGGGGCTCGCCCTGCCTCAGCAGGCATGGCCGGGGGGACACGGTCCCCGGAGCCCTGGAATACAAACGGGGGAGTTGTGGGGTCAGGCCCAGGGTGCAGCTCCTTTGGACCCTTAGTCCCGGGATGCTGCTCCTCCAGACCCCAGTCCTAGGGCGCTGCTCCCCCGCCCCCCAGAACCGAGATTCTGCTCCCCTGGACACCCAGAAACGAGATTCTTCTCCCTGGAGTCCTGTTCCCCAACCCCCTAAGCCTGAGATTCTGCTCCCCTGGATTCCCAATCCTGGAATGCTGTTCCCCAAACCCCCAGTCGTGAGATTCTCTTCCCCTGAACCCCCAGTCCTGAGATTCTGATCTCCTGGACCCCCAACCCTGAGTTTCTCTTCCCCTGGATCCCCAGTCCTGAGATTCTGCTCCCCTGGACCCCCAGTCCCAGGACGCTGCTCCTCCAGACCCCGGTCTCGGGTTGTTTCCCCCCAGACCCCCATTCCCGGGATGCTGTTCCCACCCTGCAGCGCAGCTCTGTCCCCACACACCTGTGTTCAGGTGAGTCCCGTGCGGTGCTGTTCCCCCGGAGCGCTCCAGCTGCTGCCAGCTGTGCCGGAGCGGGACGGGGCAGGAATGCCACGTGGAACCGGGGCAAACCTGAAAATGCGGCTCCAGCCCGCTGCTCCGCCCTCCCCTGGGCCTGCCGAGCCCCGGGACACGCGTGGACACCGGTGGCACTGGTGGGACACTGGGGACACTGGTGGGACGCGGGACCCGCAGCTGCGGAGCGCGGCTCTGCCCGGGGAGCGGCACCGCTGCGGGCGGGACCGGCCCGCCCCGGCCCGGGACACCTCCAAACCTCCCCCGGAGTCACAGCCCTTACCCAGCACCCTGACCCCTGGTGTTTCCTCGCCCCCAGCCGAGGCAGCAGCACTACTCACTCCGCAGGCATTAATTAAACTACCCTTAAACGCAAATTATTCTTCTTTATTTCCACTGTGTTTCTACCTGCATCCCTCCCTTTTTCCATACTAAATCCCAGCTCTTCTCCATATCTGCTCTCCTGCCCCTGGACCACATCATCATTATTTTTTTTAAAAAGAGTGATTTTTTACACTGGTAGATTCTGTTATGATAAGAGGGAACAGTTTTAAACCATAAGAGGGAAGATTTTAGATTTGATGTTGGGAGAAAATTCTTCATGGTGAGTGTGACAGAGCATAGGGACAGGTTGCTCAGAGAAGTTGTGGATACCCCATTCCTGGAAGTGTTTAAGGACAGGTTGGATGGGGCTTGGTGCAACTGGGATAGGGGAAGGTAGCAGAGGGCTCAGAACAGGATGGGCTCTAAAGTCCCTTCCAGCCCCGTTCAGAATTCTGTGATTCTGTGATCATTGCAGGCTTCTGGCCCCTGCTCACATTCACCAGTTTGCTGTGCATTCTAGTTTTCACATTGAGCTCTGTTTGGGAAAACATTAAGCAGTGTTTGCTATGTCTGGAGAGGTGCAGTTTCACCACAGACCTTGTGTCTTACTCAACCTTGCCTCCCCCTGCCTTAGCTAACAGCCCCATCCAGGTGTGTCTCACTTTTCTACTTGCACCATGAGAGGAGCAAAAATCAGGGCCTTGCTCGGCAGTTCACCTGGCAGAGAATCTGGAGCCTTAAAATCTCCTCACAACTGTAAGATGTTTTATTACTACCATTTCTTTCTGCCTATAAAACAGAGCAAACTCAAAATGATCAGAAAGCTTTCCTCTCAGGGTCACAGCAGGATGACTTGGAGAGTTTTATTTTGGAACAGCCCTGACCCACTTTATGGTCTCTGAGGATACCTGCATTCAGTTGTTTCAACAGCTGCTTTTTGTGTTCTGGTAAAAATAAAAAATACCAAATCAGAATAAACACACCTAGGATTGAACTTGGCACATCCTGAGCAGCAGCTAAGGTGGGAGGACAGATGGAAAGCCCAGGGAGCAGAGGGATGAAGAAGCAGGTACAACTCCAGCCATGGAAGCTGCAGCTCTCCGCTGGAAAATGGGAATTTCATTCTCCAGAGCTACACAATCGTGTGTCATGCTAAAGAATGGCCCCTGCAGCCAGCCCCAGCAGGACACCTCTGGGTAAACTTTCACACAAACTCTTGGCAAACTCAGAACTGCAGCAGGAAAGCAGTTGCAGCAGGTGATGTTGGGGGTAAACAAATGATTCCCAAAGATGTCTGAACGGTGTTTGCACTGCTGTTGCTGCTCGGAGGAGAGTCACAAGCAAATCAGAACAGCCCAGGGCAGGGACTGGCACTGGAAATCTTGGGCTCACCAGGTCAAGGAGGACTTGCTTGCAATTTGGGAGGCCGGGCTCATGTCACAGCAGCTGCCTGTGCCAGTGCTCCCTCTCCATGTGGGGACCACAGCCTGTCCCCTGGGAGCAGGCTCTGCTCTCATCCACCCACAGCAGACACTTCCTGGAGGGCAGGATTTTTAATTTGCTGGCAAGCAGCAACAAAATCGATTAAACTTGCAAAGCACCTTTTCAAATGACTCATTTCCCTATCACAGCATTCCATGTAAATAAGTGACTGCTGTTGTAATTCCCAGTGCTCAGCTCCAGAGCTGTTCAAAGAAAAGGGAAAAGGGGCCAGGAGCAAAGCAGAGTCTGAAACTCTGCCTCTCCCCCCATTTTCTAACCTTCACAAAGCTTTAAGTGACAGTTCCCAGGTCATGATTTTTCAATCAAATGAACTAACAGCCTTTACTTATTGAAGCCCAAGTTTTGATGAGCAATATTTAAAATTATAGAAGCACAGAATGGATTGAGATCATCCCTTCCCTCTTCCACCAGACCAGGGTGTTCCAAGCCCCATGCAACCTGGACTTGAACATTTCCAGAGATGAGGCAGCCACAGTTTCCCTGGGCAATCTGTGCCAGAGCCTCACTTCACTTCATCCACATAGTGGAGCACTTAAATTCCCCCCCAAAAAAATGACTAGTGAGGACAACTTGAGTGTTTTTTCTTGTCTTGGAAAAAGAAAGAAAAAAATCAGGGTCAGGGGGAAAACCTCGAATCAAAAACATTTCTATTTCTTTTCAGTGAATGCCTTTGGTATTTGGAAATAATTTTATTCAATGCCTTTTATGTGAAGCAGTTTGTAGCAGCCAAAGGTAAGAGCTACAACTCTGTAACTCCAACTGAGTTTTTCCTTCACTGAGTCTTTGCAAGTCAATTAAAGTCTTTAGAAATTGCTTCAACATTAAAGAAAAAAAAATCCATACCTAGCTCTGCTGCTTGAAATCAGCATTTGTCAAATGCCAAAAGAGGAACCTCTGCACTTCTTTAAAGGGCCTTTAATGGCACACCCCAGTTCTTAAAACTGCTCTATTGTCATGTTCCATTTGCTCATAAAATGCAGCAGCAGTGAAATCCAATCCAGTACCACAGTTAAAATGGAGTTTCTGATTGAAGGAATGAGAATATTGGCAGAAATTTTCTGCAAAACCAAAGGGCTGGACCCATGTGATACCATCACTGGAAGATGAGAATTCCCTTCTCCAGAAATACTAAAGTGGGTGCCATTCTAAAGAACATCCCCTGCAGTTGCCTTGTGTGACCTGTCTTAGGAGGGAGACATCCCAGTCCTCAAAAAAAGGTCCATATTTTTATTTTCCTAATAAAATTCTTAACTTTTCCCAAGGGATCAGTCCATACAGAGTAATACTTGAGAGCAGATTTCAAGCCACCAAAATTCTTGGCTCTGGACTCCAAGCAGATGCCACCACAAAATGCCAGCTGGGGGACAAAGCATCGCTTCCATTCCCAGTGAGTGCAGAATTACCCTCATACCTTGTGTTCTCCCCACCACTGAGCATGACCAGGCTGATAAAACACATTCCTCTGTGTTGAGCCACAGGACTCCAGCATTCAGGGATTTACCACTAATATTTTCATGCCTGAGTTTTTAATTAAAAAGGCAACCTGACTCTGGCTGGTGGCACCTGAGCAGCAGAAGGGGTGCAGGCAGCACCCAACCAAAATGTTGTGAGTGGCATGTGTGGATCAAACATGGTCAATCCACATCCCCTGGGCTCTTTGGGAGTGGGGAGACCTGTAATTTCCCTGCAGCCTCTTTGCTGCT
The DNA here is from genome assembly GCA_009812075.1 of Sialia sialis. Lineage (NCBI taxonomy): Eukaryota > Metazoa > Chordata > Aves > Passeriformes > Turdidae > Sialia > Sialia sialis. The sequence continues at coordinate 15,037,498 of VRYO01000638.1, read as the reverse complement.
GTGTGAGAGGTTCTGCTGCAGCCTCTTACCCTGCACCTGCTGAAGGAGTGACACTGCACAGAGCCAGGTGACATCAGTGCTGGCACCAAAACCTCCTGGGACACTGGCAGAGCCTCCTGGCTTTGTTTTTCACTGAGTAATAACTTTTACAAGGGGGGCAAGGAGAGGTCAAAATAGAAAGCTATGAAATGTCAAACTTGCTTTTTGCTAAACCCAGTATTAATAGTGTAAAGTGCAGACAGGCAGAGGGATTCATGACATGAAATAAGTTCCTCCAGAGCCAGGAAACCTCTCAGACAGCCCCAGCCCCGTGTCTGTGCCATCGAACCAGCTAGGTGCGTGAAGCATCACTGCAGGATGTGCTGATTTCCTGCAGAAAACAGAATCAACCAAGCAGTAACATCACTTCTTCTGTTTTTCCCTTGTTGCAGGAGTTTAATCAGCAGCTCAAACCAAAACATTCTTGTTGGTAAAAAGATGGTGACAATTAATCTAGGTCTAATAAGTGGAATGTTTTCACTGGGGAATTAAAACAAATTATTCCTTTGCTGTTGCATCTTTGTCTCATTTACATTTTAATCCCAGAAGGATCTTCCTCTGTTATATTTGGAAAATGACTGCACAGAAAGGAAAAAACAACATGGTTGAAGTACTCAGAGATGCATCAAGAATTTAGCTATTAACTTTTATGGCAGAAGTCTGGTTGTGCCAAGACCTAAATGGCTGAAAATGAGGAGAAACACTGTGTTTTTTTCCAAACCCTGCAGAGCCTGAAGGCATTTAAGATTGTGCACACAGACAGGCAAACAAACAGCTGGGGCAGGAGGTTGTGTTGAAGGTGTAATTACTCATTAGCCAGGTCATTCTTTCATTTGGACTGGAAGTAAAGGAGACTCCACTGGTGGCACTGTGTGCAGAGAGAAACCTCTGCCTTCCCCACCCTGTGGCTCTCCAGTTCCAGACTCAAGCCTTGCTGTCCTTGCTGTGAGCTTTTACCACAGGATAATGAGTCCATACGTTTTTGCTCAAGGTAAACACACAATGAATAAAGACTCCTTAGTGTTGCCCAAGTGAAATCAGTGTGGCATCCCACCTTCTTCCAATCTGTCTTATCCACTTAGCCTGCCTGTGATTTCTGGTGGAAATTCTTGTGAAGGTTTCCTTACTCCCTTCAGTGAAAAGGACCCAGGTTGGCAAAGATCTGCAGCTCAGACTGCCAAAATTAAAAGGATGAATTGTGACACATCCTGACTCTTCACAAGTACCATCTCCAAGGCATGGCCCTCAGCAGCTGTGGCACATCTGGGTCCAGAAAACCACTGCTGTCTCCAGCTCACTTCTCAGTAAATTCTCAAGTAGTTGTCAACAGGGCAGAAAAAGGATCAGCTGCCTCCAGGCTGTCTGAATAACACTTCACCAAGTTGGAGAGCTTCAGATCTCATTAAAACCTCATGATGTTTGAGAGAGATGTTGCAGGATCACTGTGAAGAGTGATTCCCACTCCAGAGCAGAAAAAAACAGGAACTGCACAATGTTGACAGAGCATGAATTAAGGGTCAGTGACTGGGGACTGGGGGATGTCACAGCAGTTTCCAGGTAGTCTCTGGAACACATTGTTTGCAGATCATAGTACTCCTAGTCATTACATAATGCAGGTGTTTTCCACAAAATTAACCCCACCTCACCCAAGTTTTAAGATGATGGAGGGATAGTCAATTATAAGTACAGAAAAATATCATAAAGAGGCACCTGAGGCTCTGGTGTAGGCTTTGGTTCCCCACCAAATAAAATTGTGACAGGTGATGGTAACTCCACAAGGGTATCTCCTCTTGCCATAGGATTTTCCCCAAGAATTCTCTCTCTAGGACTGCAGTGTTGTGCTGTTTGCTGCACGTGTGTAGGACACTTTGATCTGCTTCAAGGACAAGGATGGTCTGAGCAGGAGCCAGGCTCAGCTGGCACCACACAGTGCTTGTCACCAGCGAGGCTCTGGGCACTGTGAGAGAGCAGGTGGGAAGCAGGACAACAGGATTGAGTCTGCAGCTCCTTGGAACACAACCAGCTGCTCCTGGTGGGGTGGAGGAAAGCCAGGAAGTTCCTCATTACCTTTCAAATTCAGTAAAACGCTGGGATATGGAAAAGAGAGACAGAAACAAACCTGGGAGGAGCTGAGTGCACACATCACGGGGTGCAGAGAGCTGTGCTTACATCCCTGTGCCCTCAGCACAGGGTGATGCAACACACAGGATTGCTGGGCTAAACTCAGCCAGGCTCCTGAATTCTCCGAGCTGCTTTGCCCTTCTGGCTGACCAATGTCCAGCAGATCAAGCACAATGCTTTAGCATTAACTTTCAAGGACTTACACAGAGTGTTCTTAAAGAACTTGCTGAATTTCTGAATTTCTGTTACCCCAAAGACTTTTTGGTCCAAGTGTGATATTTACTCAAGCCTGCTGTAATCCAGGCTTACAGACTGACCTTCCCAGGAGGCCCCTAAGTGGCACAGAAATGACTCCTTGTAAGAAATGCTTTGGAGAGGCACCCATTACCCAGGTAGGGCTTACAGGCACTCCACTTCTTCCCATTCCTGAAGAACTTTGGAGAAGTCTCCTTTCCCAAAATGCCTGAGGCTGAAATTTGCCAGGCTTCTGGTGCTGCAGTTCAGCAGGTCAAACTCAGCAGCTGAAAGATGAAATCCTGGCTCCACTAAAGGTCATGGCAAGATCCCTGATGACTTCAGTGCAACCCAGGTTTACCCAATTCAGTGTTTGTTGAAGCTTTTTTTTTTTTTTAATTTACTCTAGTGCAGGCTGTCCTAAACAACTGTTTTATATACAGATAGCTGCAGCTTTTCTGAATACTATAAAATAAAAGCTGGGGTTTGAAGGGATACCCTGCATTCATTCAACAACTCTGGGCAGATTTTTTTGGTGCTTTCCTCCTTCTCCAAACACAGCATGGAGCTTCACTGGATGCTACAGAATTGCTGTAGACTGATTCTGCCATGGCTGAAAGGAAGATCAAACTGAGTATTCAATTACTTATGCACTCAAAGGTATTTATTCCCCAAGATTAAACTCCTAAATCTGTTATTATTGCCATTCCCTCTTCTATTACTATTAGCATGCTGCTGCTTTCAGATCTATGGAGATGTCAACACCAGTTACTGGCAGCAAAACTGAAAGATGAGAACATGACAGGGAAATGTTTAGAATTATGAATCATGCACAAAAACAGATGAGACACTTGATCTTCCTTAATTCTAGAAGAGTACACAGGGATTTTTCCACAGATTTATGTTTTTCCAAGACCTATTTCAGATGCTGCAGGGATTTAAAGGCTGAATTGAACAGCAACAGGGAGTGTCTGGGGGACAGACCCCCAGAGAGGAAAGGTGCTCTTGGAACAGTGAACACAGGAGTTTGTGAAAGGGACAGGACCCCCCTACCAGCACTGAGTTCTTGGTGAATATAAATGCAATGCTGAAAAGGAAAAGCCAACTTGCTTCACAGCATCTCGTATTTTCCTGCTTGTGCTGCACCCTCCTCTTGTTCTGAGGTGCCATCTGGAAAAGTCAGGCACTTGCACACACAGCTGTGCTTTAGAATAACAGCTCTGCAGCAAGATGGTGTCATAAAAGTTTGGACTTAAAGATGGGAAGATGAAAACCACAATTCTGATACTGTAATGGCTTTTCCCCCATCAATACCACACCCAGCAGTTCCCTTGCTGTCCTCTCCTATTTCCATGCAGATGTCAAGGACTCTCGCTCAGGGAATGGGGAGAATAAAAAGCCAGAAATCCCAACCACTCTGAGACATGTGCAATGTCTGGTGCTCAGTTTCAGACATCCAGCTTGCAGAGGGCCCTGAACAGCCCCCCTGAGGAAATGACCCCTCTGAAAGAATCTCTCTTCAGTCTCTTGCTCTGACTGTCAGCCCTCCTCAGCTCCTGACACAAAACCACCAGAGCCAACAGCAGCCAGAGGTCACACAGGCATTGTTTCAAGGGGAAATCAGTGCTCAGTAGAGCTGCTGATTTATTCCCCCTGGAATTGAACCCTTCTGTCCATCTGCAGCAGAGAGCACAGCCCAAAGAGCCCAGGGAATCACTGGCAGTCTGATCCACTCCAGCCAGACCTGGAAAAGCTCTTTCTGCAAGCAGCTCATCCCTCACACCTCTCTGGTCACAGACATCTCCTTTCACCTTAATCCATTGCCACACAAGCTCCTTGTCTTATTGCCACATAAAACCAGTTCCTAAAGTACACGAGTGTGTGAATCTTCTGTACACAGGGTGCACCCCCGATCTTTGCAAGAGTGACCCAGTGTTAGAAGTGCATAACACATTGTTGGCTTTTTGCAACTATTTAAATAAATGCTCTATATATAATGTTAAAATAGCTTTTCTGTATAAATATAAGGTTTTTTTCTTTTCTTCTAATAGCAAAAGTTAAACATAAGTTTTTAAAAATAGTATGCTTAAACTACCCACTTAGTTAAAATAACAACCCATAAACGTGTTATAAAAAACCTACAACCAACACAATTACCAACACTCACCAACTGCAAAAAGCCAAAACCACCACCCAAATTAAAAAGTAATTAAAAAAAATTAAAACTACAAGCCAAAAAACACACATACTCTAAAAAAACAATGCCAAAATGTAGCCATGCTAAATAGTTCTCAAAAACATTTAACTATGCATAAAAAACTATAAATATGCAACAAGTTAATGCATATATTTAAAAAAACCTTCCCAAATCAGCCATGTGCTCTTAGCAGCTTACCAAACACCCAGTCGTTTTAACCCTTTACTTTATGTGAGTCTCCTATTGTCTTTTTATTAAACCTTTTAAATTTTACCAAAACAGTAAAACACATTTTTCACACCAGGAAGCCTCCAAACCACCCTGTCCTGAAGGGAGAGGCTACCAAGATCCCTCCATTCCAAAACTTTCTTTAATAATAAAGTGTGACTTGTTTTAGGAAGAATACAGGTTTGGGTAGGAACTCCCACTTGAGTGGCTATTTTGGTGTTGTTAAGTGTTAATCCTTTTACCTTTCACCCCTGCAAAACCAGCCAAGAACCGCCAGGATCTGCTAAGAGCCCAGGAATTGCTGCCAGTAGCTGCACCTCACAGGCAGCAGCAGCCTAAACCAGATGATCTCTACTAACCATTAACAGCAAGATTAACCAGCTAGGCAGACTGATAACCTGGAAACATCCCTCAGGGAACATCCAGTTGGTGTTTTCATGATGAGAACAGTAGATACATTCCCACAACAAAAACTTTTGCAGCCAAGGTACCCAGTGAACATTTTAATTTGAAGAAACCAGTGAATGTATTTTTTCTTGTAGAAAGATTCTGCAGAGAAAAGTCTAAAACATCATCCCTTACTTAGTTGAAGCAAGATTTTAGCAACAAATTTAGGGAAAAATGTATTTCCATACTGTCTCAAGATATAGGTTCACATATTCTGTACGTCAGCAAAATTCAGGATTTGAGTTTCAGTGGCTTCTCTGCAATCATGAGTACAAGTCACACATTTTTGTTTCAAAAGGAAAGACAGGAACAGGAACAGAACAAAAGACAATGTATGCTGAAATAACTGCCCAGACCAAATAATTCCAAGCCTCCACTCACCCACGCATAGCAAGATTTCTGATGAAATAATAATTGATGACTTCATATATGTTGGCAATAAAAAGCTCAGCAGTACTAGTTTTCTCAGTTTTGCCAATATAGATCATCAGAAAACAGAAAGCCAGGCTTAGAGTTAGCACTTTCCAGGAATTTTCACAAATAAATACATTCTCCCTTTTTCTCTTTGCAAAGGAAGACAGAGCCTTGCTTCACTCACCTCCTCCGTAGGTGGTAGCACACATGATGGATGTTGTCCAGGCAAGCTGGCTGTAGGAGATGCTGAAAACAGCCTGGATCTCTTTGAAGTAGATGGTGAAAGCTTTGGGAAAGGTAAATGCAAACCCAATGGAGATGGAGGCTCCAAACACCACTGCCCAGCCCCATCCACCATCGGGGGGGACATAGCCCAGGTCTGACAGGACCGCAGGAGCCATGGCCAGGGCAGATTCCAGAGCCAACTCTGCTTCCCAGTGTCCTGCAGAGCAGAGGAGATGTGTGTTGTACGCAATGTTCACAACCTGTGCTCAGGCATCACTCTAAAGCAAATTAAAATAATTTAGAGGTTCAGAGAATCACCCACTCTTGAAGCTTTAATCCTTTTGCTGCCTTTTAACAGTTTTATTGTTAATTCTAATACAACCCAGATCACCCTTCCCTCTCCAACAGCCCTGCCCAGCTCTGTTTCAAATACATACCCTCAAAATTCTCCTATGACCTCCATGAACAGGAGCAGACCTCAGTCCCAGATGAATTCAGTGCCTCCACTTTCTGTTCTCTGCCACATCCAGCCTGGGGCTCTGTGTCCCACCTGGGGAGATGGCTTCTGGAGCTTATTCCTGTCACAGTCCCTCTGGAGAGAACCCAGTGCTGTGGCTGCTCCTTTTTTAAGGTGAATCCTTCAATGAGTCAATTTTCAGATGTGGGTAGAAGTCCTCATGATTCCAGGTTATTCCTGTTTAAAAGAATAATCCCCATGATGTGAGCAGCAGGTGAGCAGCCCCACAGAGGGCCCAGCCTCCCTGTTCTGCAGGGGGACAGGGCTCTTTTGGCTGTTGCTTCCCTCAAACCAACAACCAAACTGAGAAACTGCTTGCAAAGGGGCTGGAGTTCCTTCCTACTTATGGGCAGCGATTCCACTCGTGCCTGCTGCCTGCCAGGTTACCAGATTATGCTCAGGAACAGCACAGATCAAAGAGGGCATTCACTCATTTGCATTCTTCCCATTCTCCCTGCTCGTTAAAATAGAAGGAGGATAAAAAGAAAATAAAGTAAAATATACATGTCTTTTCTGTGAATCTTTCAGATCCATCAGGGATAAGTTTTGGAATCTCCTTGCAAAATCGTCAGACCTCCATTGAAAACTTTCAGTGCTGTCCTGAAAGATAATCACTGACTTTTGTTCTTATACTTCCTCTTCACTCTTTTTTTGCTAGAGACCAAGCCCATTCATCTCCATTTATTGAAAGAAATGTATGTAAGTTAAAGAAATTTATGTAATGTATGTTCAGAGCTCTAGAGGCATCACTGCTGGTTCGGGGGCTCTCAAAGGGTGAGAGGTCATACTGGAGGAGATTCACCCCACTGCTGCTCCATCCTCAGCCTCATCCCTGGGCATCCCAGGAGTCCTGGGCAGATCCAATCTGCCAGGGCAGAGATTTCCCCAAAGCTCCAAGCTTTGATCCACTGAGAGGATTCACTGCCATTTACACACAGTCACAGAATGGTTTGGCTTGGAAAGGACCCTGAGGATCATCCAGGATTTCCAAGGATTTCACCGGAACATGAGATGAACTTGATTGTAACTGGAAAAATTATTAGCCCAAAAAGCTAATAATTAATAAATCTAGTCTTTAAGAGCTCTAGTTTCTATCTGGATAATATCCAGGTTAGCAGGTTGTTTGGTTTCCTGAGATTTCCTTGCTATAACAAGAGATAACGAAGTCATTTACAATAAAATGATAAATAATAAGGAAAATGCCCTGCTACTCTATGAGGGATGCTATGCTTTATCAAGGAAGATTGTACTTGAAAAGTTGCTCTTGCTCTGATATTAGGTAATAAAGTGGTCAGATAGATATTCATGAAACATTATTTTTCCCTTACAGGTATCTACAGTATATTGAACATTCTGATGCAGGGTCTGTTACACCCCATCATCTACGCCTTTCCATAAAAAGAAATAATTTTCTTTTAGAATTGCATTAATTCTACTTCATTACTGTAGGGTGAGATTTTAAAAGGAAAACCCAAGTTAAAAAGTAATAGTGGTGATGTTGGAATGCATGTCTGTTGTTGTTTAAGAGATCTTATAACTCATCAAATTCCATTTCATTATATGCTTCTTTCATTTGTGGCTATTCTACCCAGTTTAGGTCATTCAAATATTATGGAGAATACGAAACTCCCAAAAATATTGACATATACTAGTGGTTCTAAAATTAAGCAAAATAAAACTGATCAAGGGGTGGTTAGAGTGAGCACACATTTCCTTATTTAACATTATGTTTGGTGTTAATAATCTACTAAAATTTAGGATATGCAAAATTCTCAGGCCTCTCAAATTCAAAAATTTTTGTTAGTACTTTAAAAAGGGTGAGCCTGAACTTTATATATGGGATTTAAAAGAAAGGCTATTTTTTATTATCACCAATTCTAAAACTATGACCAATTATACACCACCTTTAGCAGTCTTATGTGATGAATACATTTGTACATTTAATTAGATTTTTTGTTTAATGAGATACATTGAGAATACATTAGCATAAAAGCAGATTATGGTATCAGATCATTGTCCAGCATTTCTATATCAAAGCAAATTAATACATAAAACCAAAGAGAGGAACCAAAGTTAAATGAAAATGTACTGTACGGTCAAAAATAAAAATCACACCTGACTCATACTCCCCCAAGTGTAAAACAAGGGTTCCAGAGGAAGATTTAGGGGAAGTCAACTTCAGGATTATAAAATTTGAGATTGTTTTTAGAGGATTGAAGCCTGAGCAAGCAGGAGACAGTGATGTGATGCAGTCCCTACCTCCCCTCGTTTCTCTGGGCACTGTCAGGGCATCACCCCTCCTGTTACCACCCTCTGAACCACAACTTTGGCATTTTAAAGCAAGAGTTGTCTTTGTCTGGCACGAATTCTCTTGTCAGCTCTCTCATTTTACTCCTGTTTCCTTTCTGTGAAGTTAAAAATGTCTGCATGTCCAATTTCTCCACTTATCACTCCCTGTAGGCTTCCTGCTTAATTTCTGTTTGCTTGTTTAGACTCATTCTTTAGACAGGTACTCTGGATCTTTTCTCCACTATTCTCCAACCCCATTCAGGAGTCTCTCTGAGGCTATTAATGACAAGATGGAAATAAAGCAATTCCAGGTCTCTTGCACCATCAAGGCCTTTCCGTCTCAGTCCAGCTGACATTTACCATCTTCTTTCCTTGATTTACTCAACTGCTGTCTTTTGGAACCAACCCATACAATCTTCATTCTGTAACCCAGACCAACTGGGGACTATTCTTGGGTCGTACAATTATTTTTCTACACCATTGCTTGTTTTGGCTGGGGCTGGGTTTTGGGTTTGTTTTTTTGGGTTGTTTTTTTTGTTTTTTTTTTTTTGCGAAATGAGAGCACCGTGAAAAATAAAACCAGATTTTAATAAAGCTCTGCCTGCTGCCCCAATGGCTCTGTGTGGCCAAGATTCCCTGAAGCCAAGCACTCCAGCACCCCCAACACTCACTGAGCAGTGTCTGATGGCTGCTCCCTGTCCGGCGAGGCGAGGCACTGCTCACATCCCGTCCCTTGGGAATACTGCTGGCTCCACCAGCAGCAACCTGCTGGCTTTTAAACCCCTCGTCCCCCAACCCAGATGCAGCTGGGATCAAAGATTGACATCGGAGGCTCTGTTCTCACTTGGAACACCCAGTTAGACCCCAAGGCTCCCATGTCTCGCATTAACTCCTCCTGAATTCACCTGCCTGGAACAAACCCAGGGCAAACTCTCCATCCACTTGGATTGCTGGCATGTCTCAGCTCCCTGGGGACGTTGATAAATTATTTGTCAGATATTGCTTTTCCTTGTACATATTAACTGATTCTTTCTTTACAGTGTGTTTTTGCAGGCTCTGCTCCCACTCTGTCCAGGGAAATTTGCACATGGAAGACTTTGCCCATCCTGCTAAAGGCAGTTTTACCCTTCTGTCTGAAGTTCTCCTGCACGACTTCTGGGTCACCCAAAATCCTGCCTCATAATGATTTTGATCACCCAAGAAATGAAGGAGTTGATAAGCCACAGCAACACTTATGAAGGGGTAAATGTCGCCCTAGAGTGAGGGGAAAAGATAGAGAAAATTCCTGAATTTTTTACCAGTAACCAAGTGGTTGACTTGGACTATTAAATGAGCAATGTCCACAGTGTGAGTCCGTGCTTAGTAAAGGTTAATGTAACCCAATTTCAGTAGGAATTTTTCCACCAGACTAATGTGCAAATCCCCATTTGGGGGATTTAAAACATTCCCCTGTGTGTTTATAATCCCGAAGCTGCAATGCACTACTGAAGCACAAAAAACATAGGGAAAAAACTGATTGTGGGTGGGCCAGAGAAATGTTTTCATCCAGTCCAAGTAGAAAATTCACCAGAAACGTACATGAAGACAGAAAAATGATACATCCAAGTTAACTTCGCCAGTCAGCATCTCCTGCAGCCAGTAATTCCTGCCTTGTAGTCACATGCACTCATCCACACTCTTCCAGCAGAAATACCTTCCCTGCAAGGACACAATAAATGCCCAAACCCACACAAGTTCCCATTTTGCATTATCACAAAAGGCTGCAAATGGTGCTCTCACAGCCAGCTCAGACGCTCTTCTCACAACACAGGACACACAATACACATCTCCCATTTAAAAAGATTCTCTACCAGGCAGTTGTAGCAGCTTGATAAAAAAGTCCCCAGTGGTCAAAAGACAGCAAGATAAATTCTGGGAAGAAATCCATGGAGGGCTATTAAACACAGAGATGTCACCTCTGGCATTGCAGATGGCAAATTGCTGGAGCTTGGGGAGTATTGACAGGCAGCTCCATGCCTGTCTCCCCAGGCACCCACCATTAGTTCAGAGGCAGGGAGAGAATTCCAATTCTCTCTCCCACGTTCCTTGGGCTGATCGATCCTGTGGTGCAGCTCTTTCTGCCTCACCAGTCATGGCTCCTGCCAGTTATTCTCTCTAAAAATGTTTTACAGCCAGAAATGTAACGAGCTTATCTGCTGCTTTTCCTGTCTTCTGAAATGAGTGAATCCTTAAAGGCAGTTCTAGGTGCTGTGGGGATTCATTTCAGATTGTTGGAGGTGCATCTGGTCCTCTGTGCTCCATGGGATGGCAGCAGGAAAATGCAACCACACCAGACCTAGAGACCATGGGAATCCTTTATTCCTAAAAGTGTAGTGTTGGAAGAATGCTACTGCAAAAAAGGATGGCATTGCAAGAGGGGAAATTCCTTTAGACTTTCAGAAGAAATTAGCTTCGACATCCAAAGATGTACTTCCTATTTTTCTGGTGGATACCTCACAGTTCCCTGAAATTCCTGTAGGCTTTCAGAAGAAGTTAGCTTCTACACTTCTAAAGATGTGCTTTCTGTTTTGCTTGTGGACACTTCACAGTTCCCTTGGCACTGAGCCACTTGAGGCTGGTGCTTGACCAGTCGAAACATGGATTAGCCTTTGTTAGATCCTGGCCCCCCTTCCACCTCTGTGTTAACAGCAGCTGCCTAATTTATAAAGGTTTTTGCTGATAGTTACTGGGCTGTGACCATTTCTAGTGCCCTTCAGACACAAAAGCAATTCATACTATTGAGACTGCTCTTCAGAATCACTTTGGAAAATCTTGGACACCTCCCTTGTGGCTGAGATGGACAAAAGCAGCAGAAACTCTGCTATTTCACTGGCCTATGAAAAATTGAAACTTGAATGACTAATTCAATGGTTCTTTCTTCTTAACACTGGCTCTCCATATTCTAGTTTTGATATAAAATGTGGTATAACTTTTACTTAAGAAAAATAAAATGTAAATTTGCAGAGTAAAGAAAATTTCAGTACTTAATTTATTGGCTGTTGGAGAAAGTTAATTTGCTATTCATCAAATATTCCTGGCCCTGAACTCTTCAGAATCTATAAAGAAATCTGTTACTGAAGGAATATGAACTGAATCAAAGTGGAAGGGTTTAAGGTAATTCAAAATTTATCTGTAAATCTCTTTCTGCAATTGATGTGTCACATACCATCTTGACTTCAAAATAATTAATCTAATGAAATTTAGAACTGAGTTTATAGATAATAAAAAATTAGATATGTATCATTAAATGAAAGGATCAAAAGCTGGCACAAAGTGAGCATACAGTTCTTTCACTTGGACTGGACATTGGTACTTTTGTGTGACAGTGAGGGCTGCAGAGCAGAGGTCATGTGCAGATCTAAGGAGAGTGAGAACACAGAGGGCAGTCCTGAAAATAGATACATTTGGTACCATTTGGGTTGATGTTTTACAGGTATGCTATCATTGCCAGCACTCAGTGACACTTAAAGGTCTAAATAAGCACGTACCACGCGTTAATTGTGGAGCTGATCTGTTAAACCACAGCAGCTCTTTGGGCACAACCCCCAGGTGTGGCTCACAGCCACAGAAAGGAGGGCAGGGGAGAAAGCTGTGACCCACTTGTGTGAATTACAGAGGTCCTTCCATGCTGGGAAGGTGTCCCCATCACCCAGGTACTACAAAGAGTAGGGCATCATGCTTTATTTATTTCTCTTTTGTTCCTCCTCAGGCAGATCCAGGCCTCCTTCACTCAAAGTTTGTGACCTGCAGCAATTCACCTAATCCTTTACAAACAGCCAAACCCAGCCAATTGTTCTCCAAGTGAGGATTTTTATTATTTTTTCCATGAGTAAATGCAATATTCAGCGTTTTGTGCATGTGCTTGATCACTCTGACTGTTCACCATTCCCCAGCTCCTCAGGTGGTGGCTGCTTTAAACTGTAGTTGTTAGAGGGCAAAACTTTCAAAGATATAAATATTTGTGTCCTAGTGATTGGTTAAAAACCAAGAGACCCCATCAGCACCTTCTGAAAGGGAAAGCTGACAAACACCTTTGTTGTAACTCAAAAATTCCTCTTGGAGAGGTGTTAGAAATGAGTTGGTTTTGCTGCTCTTACTTGTTAAGTAATTTGATCTTGGTAAAAGTTAATAAATACCTGCCTCATACCGTGGAAATTTGCATCATTATTTGTGTAAAACACAAAAACCAGCAGTGAGGCATGGAGACCTTAGTGAGATATTAAGAAATGGGGGAGGTTGCAGCTTTGTTGGTCTCACTCTTCCATCTTGGAGAGGCCCAGAGGGGAGAACATGTGCACTGAGATAAGGAGAAAGAACAGCTGGATGGTTGTTTCCCCACCTATTGGCTGCAAACGAGTGCCAAGCTGGGTGATATTCCACTGCCTGCAGCATGCACTGCACAGCTTGGGGGCATAAACACAGTGAAAAAGTTCATTTAAGCAATTCTATTTTGTTTTAGGTGGGATGCAGGGGTTTGTGTGTTCCTGTCCTTCAGCAGACACTTCCAAAATAACCTGACTCATTTTTAAAAGGATGGCTGAAAGGAAAAACATGCCCAGTAAATAATTCCACCCACAACCTGCAGAGGGAAAGAATCTCTCAAGGGCTCAGCTACTTCTCTCTTCAAAAAAATACATTGGAATTTATTTTAGTATGCAAAGAAGGAAAATCCTTATTGACACTTTTTTGAGTATAATCATTTGCAAACCTGTGGCTCCCCATCTCTCTCAGTCAGCTGCTCACCCTCCTTGCACCTGAGCAGGTTAACCTGACCTTGCAGTGATCTCATCCCCTTCTGTTACAGCACTGGCATTGTAACACATGCCAGCATTGAAAGGATTTCACAAGAGCTGCACACGAACTTGGGGCACTGGGGAGCAATCCATGTTTATTGCCATGACAGCAGAAATTAGGGAATCGAGGAGCACTATTGAAACACTCCTGTCCCTTTCTTGTTCTGACCCTGCCTCCATCTCCTGTGTGTTTCCTGCTTATGCAGGAACTGAATTCCTTTTTGAATCTCTTTCACCCAGATTCTCGTTCATCCGGTTGCATCATTTTAGACCCTGAAGGAAGTGATCCTTTAATACCTTGGAGCCCTGTTCCTATGGGATTGTTCCAAGATCTCTCCAGAGGCTGCCTGGGGGAAACCTCATCCTCTTGTGCTCAGGTGGGCTGCAGCAAACACCCACAGCAGGTCACAGCCAGACTGCCCTAGGAGCAGAGCCCCAAGTCTGGACTCACTCATCCCACCCCAATTCAGACTTTGATGCATTCCAAGTGTTGCCAGCAGATCCCCTGTGCCTTCCTGGCCTGTGTTTGCCAAAGAGCACAGCCCTCCAGAGCAACGCCCCAGCAGCCACAGTGAGATCAGAGCCCTGGCACAGTGCACAGACACTGCCTGAACAGAGCCTGCAACCTCAGCACTGTTCTCATTCTCTCAAACGAGAATTCCACGGTGCTTTCCTAGGCTGCCATGAGAATCGCTGGAAGGGAACCAAAAGCTCTCAAACAACTGGTGTTGTTCAAGCAGTAATTCTCAGCACCATGGCTGCAGCAGCAACCACAGATAATGCTGGAGCTCTGCTTGAAAAGGCAGGGGCCTCCAGTGCTCACCTCTGCAGCCAGGGTGTCAAGGGGATTGGGGCTTTCCAATAGAAGGCTGGAAAACTCCACTCGACATTCCTGCTGGAATGCCAGCTGCAGACAAAGGCAAGGAGAAAGGGAAGGGAAAGACCATGTCACCTGGGTGTAAACAAATGAGAAGTTACACCTGAACAGCCACATGGAATGAGACAAGAGAACAAAGCACTTCCCACCTTAAAAAAAAAAAAAGTGACATTACACACAGGTGAGGAACAAGTGCAGAAATAGAAGAACAAACAAAAATACATCAGATTAATTTTCAGAAATTTACTAAAATGCACACAGATTTGTCACAAAAACAGTTGAACTCCACTGTATTTCAACAATAGGTTTATTTTAAGAAACATAACATGACATTAAGTAAAAATGCAAAATTGTGCAATTATGGCAAAATGTTTAAAAATCCACACATTTGCCCTCATAGGACTACAGTACTTCTTACTAACATACCTGAGCACTGAATGTTGGATGCCACTTCTCAACAGCCTCGCAAACAGGGAGCTCTTGGATCTCTTGTAGAACATACACACGCTGCATGTCTGCTGCACCAAAACTGCTTTGAGTTATTCTAAATTTCATTGATGGAAGCAAGTGGAAATTACAAAATGTCTCCTTCTAAAGTAACTAATAATTTTGGAAGAGATTTACACTCACCTAAGTTCTTACAACACTAGAAATTCATTTCATAAAGGGAAACAAACGAATGAAAAAAATTCCAAATGAGCAAAATGTACAGATTACTGTTTCAAATGTTATCAGTACCTTTGGTGCAATTATTTTTTTTTTTGTGCTGTGCAAGTTTACTTAAGCCTGACTCTAAAGCAAAACGTTACCAGGAATCTGACTTTCAGCATAACGTAGAAGCATTTAAGAATTGGCAAAATGTCACAGCTACATTACTGTCTCAACAAACTCCTCATGCAAAAGATTTAGTATATTCTACTCCCACAGCAAGTTCCAGGATTTAGCTTTCAAACACATGACAGACTTGGATCACACCCTCGGTCTGAATGGTTAAACAGAATGGAGATCTTCGTACTTTAGTGCAGATAAACAAAATTAACAAACCTACTGCAGAATTAACCACAGCATATTGTACTTCTATACATCACATGACCAGTCAACTGCTAACTCAATTCTATTTCATAGTTTCAAGTAATATATTGAAATTTGTTCTACTAAATAAATATAGATTGTCAAAAAGCAGCAAGAAATCTTGTGAATATCCAAAAAAAAAAAACCAACCAAGAAAAAAACCCCAAAGAAACAAGGAAAAAAAATTACATAACACTTTGCAAAAAAAAAAACCAAAAAAAGGGGTCTTACACACAAATGCAACACTGTTAGGGAGGGTGCTTCAGAAAGCTTGCAGCTAGAGGCCTACAACAGCGCAAAGAGAGCTAGCCAAGGACCAAGGATCACTAGTTAATTAAATTAGTTGTGTTTTCAGAAAACCCTTATTCTTGGCTATGCATATAGATCAAACTAAACAAAGAAGCAATACACCTCAACACTGTTGGAAAATGCAGTCTTAGCAAGAATTGCCAAATTCAGGAAGAAAAAAATGCAGGTGCTCGCATTGGAAGAAGAGTTTGGTGAATCTCTGGAAGATGAGGTATGTAATGCAAAGAGGCATTTTTATTTTGCTTTTCATTTTCACAGTTTTTTTATTTATTTGTGCCTCTCAAGCATTTTGTGCAAGAATTAATAAATAGAACCAGGCAAGTATTTTCACGTATTCGGAAGATTCCATTTCGGATCAGGAAGACCACATAGTAAACAAACATTATCCAAATCCTCAGCCATGCCAGGGGGATAAACAATGAGCTAAATATTTGGCTGACTGAAGTATCAGCTGTTAAGCCAGATAATGGTAAGCACTTTCTGGCAGTGATGGCCAGTGCCATGTCAAGTCAACTGGTTTACTTAGGTCAACAGGAAAAAAAACAGGAAAGAGTTAGAACTTCAAACTCTGCAAAAAGAGCTGTAAGAAACCTGGTAAAATTACAGCAGATGCAAGTTTTAGGAGTCCTCTTTTCCCTTTTAAATCCAATTTTCACTACTGAAGTAGAGGCTGAAGTTTGAAGTTACTTTTTAAAAATAAGTTAAATGTTAAATACATAAAGAAAAGTGTTGCAGTAGATTCCTTGTTCTGTATTTCCCCAAAGATTATTCAAGCCATGGATGCTTATTGTCAATTTTGCTTTCATACACACTGGATAATGCTGACCGCTCAGTAGTGCAATTTTTCACATTATGGATCAGAAGGAAAGAGAAGATAGTTGGGGGCTTGACTGCAAAGAGAAAAGAAAAACAACTTGCAAAAAATCACACTTTTCCAAATCACCAGAGCACATGCCAACTCTGCACAGAGCACTGTACTGTAGTGGAGACAGAATGAACACTCCACACAAAGAAAAAATAAAAGAGAATCAGTGTTATTAAGGCCATATCCTGTCACCATTCTGTGCAAGAACACCACTGCAGTAAAAATGTTATGTTAGAAAAGACAATGTGATGACAGGACAGGGCCTCAAGACAGACACACACTCCATGGAAAATAACAGGCTGTCTCAAACAGTAGCAGAAGGCTGGCCCAGTTCAGACAAACAAGTATTAAAAATGTACTAGCACCATCAAATTTTGGGTTAAAGCCCTTTACGGGTGGAAAAAAAAAAAAGGTTTTAATCAGTGTTAAAAAAAAAAAAAAAGTTTTTACAGCACTATACCTATGTGGCAAAAAACAGGTGTTGGGTTTTTTCCCCACTATCATTAAGCTCAATCTCAACAAAAATCCACAGACAGGAACTGGTACAACAATATGAACAGGCCTCCATCCGGGGCAAAGGTACTCCACAATCCAATTCTGACTTGAGTTTTTCTCCCAAATTGCAGTGCACAAACAACATCACAAACATCTTAGCAGACTTCAAAAACAGTACAAAAAGAAGAGTTCATTATGAATCAAGATCTACCATTCCTCTCTATGTACTTTCAATCTATATTAGGAAAAAAAAAAAAAAAAAAAGAAAAGCAACAAAACTTAGTGATATTGCCTCAAATTTTACCCGTATTAAAAAAAAAAGAGAAAAAGAAGAAAAGTCACTTCAACACATCTTGGACATCCTTAACAATTAATGCTAGATTTCCTTTCACTGTAGTGCATAGTTATCCTGGCTCTTCCACTTAATTTGCTTTTACCACAAAAAAAACCCTTTAGTATGACATGATTAAGTGTTTACCAGAAAAAAAAATGCTGATAATTGCACTTTGTAACCTCCTTCTCATTTCCCAGGAAAATACCAGTAAATATGAAACTGAGCCAACAATTCCCTCCCCGGACTGCAACCTTTAAAGAGCACCCATCCCCATATACAAAAAACTGTCTGTTTCATCTTACAATAAATACTGACAGAATTTCTTTGTTTTCTTTTAAGACATGTTTTTTCTCTAGCCTCAAATTACCACTGAAATCACTAAGGCCTGTTACTGAGGAAAAAAAAAATAAAAAAAAATTAAATAACTTTCTGAAGACACTGCGGATACAATTTAGCAACAACACATTCAAAATGCCGGCCTAAATCCCAGAGCCTGTCTGGAGTCTCGTAGACTTTCTGCCATTGGTCAGTGACCTCATCGTACTGGTAGAGTGAATTCTTCCTGCTGGTTCTGAAAACGTGCTCTTCAACAGTGACTTGAGTAGCTCTGACGAAGAGGTGGAGTTTGTTTTTGAGGAGAACAAGTTTGATGTATGGGTTGATGGACTGGTCGCAGGGGAAGTCTTTTTTTCGAGTCCACTTGTTCTGCTCGATGTCGTAGGCCTCGACGGTGAACATGCGCTGATGGTTGCCGCAGGTGCCAGCGATGTAATAGATGGAGTCGTTGTACACTGTCGCCAAGCCCTGGATCCTAGGCACAGTCATGGGCGTCAGAAACCCCCAGTAATCCTTCTGAGGATCATAGCAAAGGAAAAACTCCCCTGGAAAGAGAGAGGAAAGGTAAAACGGAGCTCATGCTTTTGTTTTCAGGCCAAAGGTTCTGTGGCGATGAAGCTCTCAGGTTGTTCCACAGACAGAAATGCTCGACATTTTCTAAAGCCTGGATCCCAAAACAAACACCCCAGCACCATCAACTGCTTACTTTTAGTGTTTTACAAAAATATTAACAGCATGACTAACATCTACTTGGTTTCAGCTGAAGCAGAGGGAATCTAAAGCATATCAGAAACATTTCACAGTTTCTAGGTGCCCTTTATTACTTCTAAACCATACTTATTAATTTGTCACAAAACCTTTCAAGATTCCAGTCTTGAAATGTCTGAAGTACATTTGTTTCACTCTAACATCTTCACAGCATGTCATCTGCAGACAAGAAGTCTCACAATTATTTGCTCAGTTTTAATAGCTTTTAAATCCTGAATTCTCTTATACCACACACAGATGTTGGATACAGGTATCAGGTGGCTGGGTTGCAGATTTAGGCTGATTTGCTAAAAAGAAGGCCAAGTGAGAACCTGCATGAAGCTACTGATTCACAGGTAGGTGTGTGGTTAGATTATAAAACACTCTGCTCAGTGCACAGAGCAGCAGCTACAGACTGCAGAGACAGGAAGTTCAGATGACCAAACACTCATTTCATGAAAAGAACATGGATAAAGACCACCTTGACTTTTGGTAAAGTCCAGGAGGAGAAAGGCCTGACATCTGCCAAGTACCAGCATACCTCTATGATTTCACATGGCTATCTTCAGCTGTTGTGTGACCAAGCACCTCAAGTATAACTAAGAACACAGGAGTGAGACAGTAAAATTAGTGGAACGGAGTTTAAGAGATTAGATCTTACAGATAATATTGATTTTCATTATTAAGTTTTGTTTCACTGTGCAATCTCCTGTGACTGACATTTGCATTCCATAAGCATTTCACACGCTCATTGATTCTTACTGACTACTTCTAACTTATTTGTTCTACCTAGAAAAATTACTAAAAGTGAAGCTCTTTGTACTACAGCACAACCCAGTCAAGGTTTTTTCTAGTCACCCATAATAGTAATCTTTAGAATTTGCTGCTTAGCACAGAAGTAGCTTATTTATATGAGCAGTCAGTGGTCACTTAAAGCACTGAAGCACAGAATCAGTGCCGCTAAAAACAAAGTGCACTCTTATTCTATAGGTTATAATAACATCATTCACCCTTCATCAGTTCTAATAAACATTAGAAGAACAAATACTAAGCTCAGTATTCTTCCAGCATTCCTTTCTAACCACCTAAAGCAGACATCTGACTCAAGAGAGAGATTTAGAGAACTTTTTATCACAACAGAACTATTTAAAGCCACAACCAACAAGAGTCAAACACGATAGAGAAACAATGGAAGAAGAAAACTGCAAGTCACATGGAAGATCACAAATGCAAAGTCAAGAAATAATGTTAGCTTCTTCTAGTAAATAATAAGGACTTTACAGTACTCTCTATCCTGTTTCTTCCCTGTGCTCCAGCTTTGTATGGAAGTGACCCAAGAAGGAGCTGGTGTGCATCTGAGACCCCAACTTGTGCAGGTGTTTACAGAGGTGGCCCTCAGCAAAACAAAACTGGGACACCTCCCCTCTTCCTTCTTTCCACTTTGTGGGCCTCTTACCACAGCCTCAGACCAGTCCCAGCGTTTTTCAGTGTGCATTGAATGTAAAGCAGTATTGTAATTACTGACTAAAGAAACAGAGGTAACTAAGAGAGATGCTTTCTCTTTCTAGCTCCTGAGATGACTTCAGAAAGCAAGGTAGGGCAGGAAATGAAGACTTAGAAGTTGATTAACTTTTACAAGTCACCAAGAATAAAGACACCAGGAATTTTCACAGCTTTAGCCAAGTAAAATGCAAAATACTTTTTCATAGGACAGTATCTTTTCCTCAACATTGGTTGCATTTCACCCAGGGAAAGATTTAATGAAGAATTTTCAGAGTTAAGTTTCATACTGTTGACTCAGAATACCACCAAATTGTCATCTGTGCAGTAACTCAGTACTACAGCTTAGTGACACACTCCCAGGGCATGAGAAGCAGCAACATTCTCTTCCTATATATTCCCCACTCCACCCAAGGGGTTTCCCCAGATTGCTTAAGAAAACACAGTCAGGATGAACAACAGAACACCACAGAGGCAGTCCAACCACCTTACCCTGCAGAACATAGATGTTATCCTTATACTCCACAGCACTGTGGAACTCCATAGCTACTGGCATGGGACACACAGCTGTCCAGCAGTTCTCCCGGCTATCGTAGCACTCCACAGACTTGAGGGAGTTGCGCCCATCTCCTTCATAAACTCTGCCCCCGATGGCATAGAGCTTCCCACAGCAGTGAACCAACTTGCAGCCTATCCTGGCCCGCAGCAGAGGAGCCTTGGGAATCCACCTATTACCAGAGTGATCGTACATCCAAAAATCACTCTCCGCCCGGTGGTCGATGGAGACCTCACTACTGCTCGGCCTGTAACCACCCGCAATGTAAATATCGTTATCGGGGGACACGAGGATTCCCACCTCCCTCAAGTCGTTTGGTGGCTTGCATAGTTTAAACACTCTCCCTGTGACCGAATCTAAACAAGGCACTGTTTGCTTCTTTCCTGAGTGTTTGTGGGCAGCATCAAAGCAAATGATCATTTCGGAAGCAGTCATTCCAAGCCGTTGTGTGTAGCCGTTGGCACTGGGTTGTCCCTTTTGTACACAGCTTTTGGCCATCGCCTGTGCAAACACGGGAGGGATTTTCTCTAAAAATGTCTCGTCCAACAGAGGCATACGGATGCATTTGGCAAATATTTCTGGAAGGTGCGCTTCTCTCTTATTTTGTTCATGCTCAAACCACCTTATAATGCTCTCATAAACGTGTTCTTCTTTATCTACATTTAAATCATCACTGTTGAGGATACTTATCAGTTGGTCTTTTCTCAACTGAAGAAACTCTTGCTCTTTGGTGACACTCAGAAACTTCTTGCGAATGTAATCTTGTGACCTGTCCTTGAGTTCCTGATGGCCATAGTGATCAGCAAAGATGAACACCCCAATGGAGTTCTGTGGGTCCAAATGACTGATCATGTATTTAGCACACTGGTCTTGTATGGAAGGGATCTGGAAGATACTGGCTGCAGTGAACAAAGCTTGAACGTTGGCCTCTGTCAGCACTACTCTGGAGGTATATGCATAGTTCAACACTAAATGCATCGACTCTGCTTCCACACCAACGATCCGAACTTCCTTCTGGGTGCTCTCGGTAAGGCCGCTCGTGAACATCGATCTGCAAAGCAAAAACATCCAGCAGTTTGTCTGCAACTAACTACAAGCACAAAATTAAATAGTAAATATTGTACAGCTAGTCCCAGCGTGTTTGAACCTCCATCAGCACAAACAGGTGTTCAACTTGCCTGGTGGGGCACCTAAATTTGAGATAATTTCTACACTTACTGAAACAAAAATGGAACTTCTTGCTTTATCTCACTAACCCCATAAAATTCACAAAGCTCTTGACATATCCAAGTCTTTGCATTCGACTTTCAACAAGTGATTTCATATGCATACTCTGCCATGCTAAAATATGTAACTTGAAAAGAAAACAAGTATCATCAATGTGCTCTTATTGTATCTCATACCCTCAGAACCAGAGGCAGTTTTGCTTGGTTTAAAATTGTGCGATGTTTTTTCCCCAATGAAACTTTCCTTTGAGAAACAGACACTGATAATTCATTGACCTTAAGAGAACAACTTGCTAGGTGCACTATTAATACACAGAATTTATTTTCATTGAAAGAAAAACTTTTTTAAAAAGTCATACCTACACCAAGATTCTATCAGCTTTGATCACCACTAGAACAATGCACAGCTGTACCTGAAATAAGGACTGATTGCAGCAAGAACATTCCTATGACAGGAGAATGTTTTCCCATGATCCACTTCCACCACAATGTCTGTCAGCTGTCCTTCATCATACATGGTCTTCAGCTGCTGGAGAATACTACAAGCATGGAAGGGGTCCATTCCACTGGTGCCTTGGTTTGAGGGAGGAGCTCCGTTCAGTGTTTGTGAAAACTGACTTGGTTCTACAAAGCAAAATTGAAGCTTTAACACAAAACAACCAACAACAACCAAAAACAAAGCCTCCAAAAATTTTCACACATGTGCCAAAAACCCATGCCTAACCAAGAATTAGCACAAATTGATATTCCACACTTCCTCAGCATCATCATTTAGCAACAGCAAGCCAAATACTGTCAAGGGAAAGTAAATATATAAAGACACCTCAATACTTTTTTCCCCCCCTTTTCACAATGCACGTGTGTCAGTTACCATTAAACTATAAAGTTTATACCCCTATAAACTATAAAGTTTACAGCCATTAAGGAAAACAATAGAAATTGTTCAAACAACTGGGGAAAGAGGAAAACAAGTCAAGAAAAACAACACTTACTGGCCTGTAAACGAAAAGGGACAGAGGAATAAAATAAATCCCCAACCCACCCCACCATTACACAAGTCTGTATGTAAATATTTAATTTTACAGTGAAACAGGAACTGGCTCCTGCCTTTCACTGCCTTGAGCAGTGGCTCAAAGAAACAGCCCTACAGTAAGTCTGCTGGACAACAAACTTAAACTCACATAAATTTGCACATACAGTTACATGTTTTCTCCACAAATAAAACTGAATTATAATTTGAAATTTCTCAGGTGTGAGGAAGCTCATATATACCATCCTGGAAACATATCTAGTAGAGCATATGCTACAAAATAACATGTGATAAGCCTAATGAAGTAAATCCCAAAGTGAAAATTGAGCAATAGCCCAAGCACGAAAATCTGTTTCGCAATAGCACCAAAATTTTTACGCAACAACAACAACAAAGGAGCGCTCAAAAGAAAAACATTAGGTGGCAAGAGCTGCAAATCAGGTAAAGCTGCTGACTGCAACAGAGTGCTTCCAACAAAATTTAGGCAACACAAAGGGGCAAAGGGGAGAGAGAGCACACCCATTTTCATAGAAGCCTTTCACCAAGCCCGCTCCCCTCATGGGACAGCCTCCTTCCACCCTGCCTCAGCACACTGCCTCGCACACCCCAGTGCCTCACAGCCCCGCTCAGAGCCCTGCTGAGCCATCACCTCCCACACCCGAGCACCGCTGCTCCTCCCCGCAACCCCTCCCAGCCCGGGCACCCCCGAGCCCCCTCACACGGTGCTCCCCCTCCCGGCACAGGCCCGAACCCCCTCATGGCCACTCCTCCCCCAGACACCCCTCAACACACAGGCCCTGATACCCTTCACCAGGACCCCCCCTCTCGCACCGGGCGCTTCCCCAACGCCCAGCACCGACCTCCCAGCGCTGCCATCCTGGGCCCCGCTCGGGCAGCGGCTCCGGGGGCGGCCCGGCAGGAAATGTCACCGCGCCGCTTCCCTCGCTCGCCGCCGGCCGCGCACCCCGCAGTACCAACAACACCGATTGGTCCCTGTCCCCACCGCTTGCCGGGATATGTAGTGCCGGCTGGACGCCTCGGGCGCGTGGAACCTGCCGGAAGTTGTAGTCACTCCAGAGCGGGATGCCCGGGAGTTGTAGTTCTCGGGCAAAGGCGGGACATGCCGGTCGCGTAGCAACGAGACGGTGGCGCCTGAGGGCGAGCCGCCATTTTGGGCCCTTGGGCAGGGCCTTGTCCCAGCGGTTTGGAACCTCTTCCCTCCTCTCCAGGGACACCCTGCAGAAATGGCCTCTTCAGAGGCGTAAATTACCCCCTCCATCCCCAATCCCTGCAGTCCTCCTGTCCACGCTGAGCTGTGGCTCCAGGGGGGAAGCCTTGCTCAGGGAGCAGAGGTGTCACCTGGGGATGGCTGCCCAGCAGAGCTGCCACCACTGGCATTGCTGAAAACCTGCAGGAAAGGGGCACAGAAATGCCTGTCTGCTTCCTGATGCTGCCAGGATGTGCTGAGGGCCAGGGAGGCGTCAGAATGTCAGCCCCATAGCTGTGCGAGTTTGAATTGACCTTTAATAAAAACAAATAATTGGCTACTTGGTCTGAAAGCTTGTTAACCAGGAATATTCTTAATTTTTCCAGGGTTGGTAACCCCAGCACGCTGTAGGCAGCCAGGTCAGCCTGCTGGATGATTGCAGCACACATGGGACGATTTTGTTGGCCCTGACCCTTAATATCACAAAGCACATTTCTCTCTCCGTCCCAGAGCTCAACTGCATGGTAATCACCAGGTTTTTCAGTTTTCTGCAGAAATTAGCCACTGGTTTCATTCTTGGGAACTGTGTCACTATCAGGTGTTTGCTGTGGAAGAGGTTTTGAGGTCTTTAGTTGGTGAAACGTCATTAACAAATAATTAAATAATGGAAGCAGTGCAAAAATATGTCTATTTTTCCTGTTTTACACAAAATAGGTTTAATACAGCTTCACAGCTTTTAGCTGGGAAATTTTGTTCAGAAAAAAACATCAAAACCAATTTGAATAATATTTCTTAATTAATTTCCCATTAACTCTTAGAAACTAGTAGCCTGAGTACATGACTGCTCCTCTCAAGCAGGTGAATTTAAAGGCAGTGTCACCCCACTGGTTTTCGTTTTGCTTGCAAGGCACAGCCTTCCCCTCACTCAGCAATTATCAGTGGTGTCCAGGCTGCTCCGATGATAATGCTGCACCACGCAGGAGTGATGGAGACTCTGATGAGGGAGGTGTAAAAGAAAATAGAACTTCACGTCTGCAAATCGATTCTGCAGTTTTCCAATTTCCCCATTCAGCAATGTGAAATTGTCCCTAGAAATCTAAAATGAAGGGATGGAGGATTCCTCTACTCTTACCCTTTAGCAAATGACATTGCCTGATACAGTTCATTTCCTTCAGTGTGGGTGTGTAGGCTGGGCTGGATTAGTGTTGAAATGCAGAAGCTAAAATGTAAAATGTTTTCTAATACAGATCCCACGTTGAACTGGCACTTTGGAGCGTGAGCTTTTCTTGAAATAGCTTTCCTTTGTATGGTTTTTGGTGAAGCAAGGAAATTGCCATACAAACAGGTTTAGATGTGCTTTAAGAGGCATCAATAGCAGCACTTTTGCTAAGGCTGAAGCCTTTCTCAAGTGAAATAAAACCATCACCCTGTCCCCACCCCTCCCTTAGCACTCCTAGGATGCAGCACTCCCAGGGAAGTCAGGGGATCTGGATTTTTCACCCAGTTGTGCATACTATTCCCTGGAACTCTGAAGAATGAGATGTGCAAGCTGTTTTGAAATCCATGACAGTCACACACCATGTTAGAGCTTCACAGAAATGGCATTTGCCTTACACACAAATATTTGAGCCTGTTCTTTCAGAAGATGCTTAAAGGATTCCTCTCCCTTCTGCTTCATCATTTTCTTTCTCCTGTCATCGTTTTGTCTGTGAAGTGATGAAGGTCCGTATTTAAGTGTAGACATGAAAAATTGGGGTTTTAGCTTGATGCTGCCACAAATACCTTTATGCTGTTGATCAAATAATTTGATTTCATGAAATCTGGGTTCCCAGGAGACAATGGGGAGCTGTGAATACATATATTTGTCCAAATCTTTTTATCCTATATTAGTTTTTTATATGTATTTTAATATTTCTGGTACCTTTTGTTCTTTTTTTTAAGTTTTTCTGGCAGCAATGCACTGAAATTTCTTTTAGGATTTAGAAAGGATTCAAAGTCCTTGTTATGGAAGGACTGGAATGCTTTCATTTGTGCTTTAATTTCACACCTAATTTATCATTCCTGGAGACAGAGCTTGAAAACACACTTTGTGACAAAATTTTTCCATTTGATATTCCAAAGGTTCAAAACAAAAATAAAATTATGTCAACTGATAAGGAACACACAGTCTATGTCTGTCTTTTATGAGTGATTAGAGAGATTTGACTCCTTATAAACTCACAATTGGCACCGTGTTCTGGGATTCTTTCCTTCAGAATAAAAATATCTTTGTCATGAGAGAAAAGAGAGAAAAGAGGAAAAGGAAAAAGTTTCAGGAGACAAAATACAAACTTTTTCAGATATTTGAAAGCTTAGAAGATACCCATAAAAAGAGTTTGAGCAAACAATGAAGTTATTGAAAAGGTTTTCCTTTGTCACTGCACCTGCAGAGAAACTGGTTCATCTGGTTTCCTTCAACACAGGGACAGAGAGAAGATCATATTTATGGAGTGGTGGGTTTGGGTGACCTGGAAGGAACCTGCCCCAGTGCTCCTGCTGCACAAGGGAGGCTGCACAGAGCACTTCTGGAACAGGCAGCTCTTGCCACACACTATTAGGTGTGTAGGAAACTTCCTGTGTTTTCTCCCATCAGCAAAATGAAGATCAGAAATGCAACTGGACCAAAATTCAAAGAAAATGTGAACTGGGTTTGCAGGTTTAAAAGGGAACAACTTTTAATCCACATGAATATTCCCATTTTTATTTTGGCTATCATGTCTACTTTAAAGTTGTAGTAAGGTGCTTTCCTTTTTTGCTTTGCCCTTTCTCTGTTTTTTTTCACTGAAACGTGGGAATTGTGAAAGGGAGGCACAGCCTATCTCCATGTGTGCCATACAGCCTGAAAAGAGAAAACCAAGGGCTGCAGAAGCTCTCTAGTTTTTCATGACAACATTATGAATGGTGGCGTTTTGCATGACCCTTGAGTTTAAACAAGCAAACAAAAATCCCACCAAAATAACCCCACGGTGATTTCCAGCAAAATTGTTTACCTATAAAATTTAAATACAAACTCGTAAAAAACTCCAGTATTACTTGCTAACTCCCAAATATGTCTCAATTACTGCTTACAGTTCTTCAGTTATTTGCACCTGTTAATTTGCACTGTGACACTGTGAGAAGCAATAGAGCTGATGCAGCTCCAAAAACCCCTCATACTTTAATTGGAAAAATCTTGGTATTCACTGTGGAACAATCTAACCTTGAAAAACAATCTTTTACTAGGTTGTCTTTAATGCATAAAACACTGCTCATTTTCTGCAGTTCTGTCACCAAGGGGCACATTAATTTAGTTGCACAATAATTTAATACATCGATCCATTGATCGGAGCAGAGAGGTTTTTGTTTAGCGGTTCCAAGAAATCACACATTTCTTGCAGAATCCGTACAAAGGCAGTTCTGGCTGCAGTTTAAGTAGGGGGAATTGCAGATCATGAGGGAAAGTTGCCCTTCAAAGCCGATCGATCCCGCCACGCTGAGCACAGTGGGCGTCACATCAGCAGAGAGGGCAGCTGGCAGGGGGCAATTAATGGGGCAGATACGGGAGTGCTTCCCTGAATACCCCATGCCGGACAGTGGGCTCGGCCGTGCTGAGCCAGCCTGGTAGAAACAAGAACCCTGATGAGATATGGCTCTGCTAATGTCAAGGAGTGCCACTTCCTAGCAGCAGGAGGAACTTTATTGAAACCATCTGTTGTTTTGGAAGACACATGTGTGCACACACGTACTTCCTTCTCCCAAAGTCTTTAACCTTTCTCTTAAGACTGACTGAAATTGCAGAGCTAATCCCTCCTTAATCTCAGAATGACAGGCTCTGCTGTGGTCAGCAAGTCCCAGCAGCTGCTGCAATCCAGGGTGACTGGTGCCATTTAGGTGACGTGACAGTGATGTATCCTGGAGCAGTGAGTGCAGAACAAAACAGACATTCTTCCAGTGTCAAAATAAAGTTTGGCAGGAGTAGTGTGTGAAAAAGAGAAGGCTGGGGTACCTGCACCAAGACACGAACTCGGCACTCAGCTGGATCTCACTGCTCTGTGCAACACAGGGAACAGGAAAAAAGAGACTGAGAGACTTTTGTCCCCCCTGAAAACCAAATTTTTCAGCAGGTATAACACAAAGCCATCTGAAACGGTACAGCCCTTTTCCAGCTTGTCAAATCTCTAATCATCAGTTTTACAGTGATCTTTCCTTAAGACACCAGGACCTTTAAGCTTTTCATGGCTGTGTTGGAGGTGAGTATCAGAGCCAGCAGAAAATGTGGCACTACCAGAGCATCCTCGGAGACTGAATTACCTCCAGCCTCTTTGCAAGTAAAGTACTTTTGTTAGTGTTTCATGCATATCTGCATGCTTCTTATTTCTTATTCCTAAAAATGATGTTTAAAAGCATCACTTAAAAAGTAACCAGCTCCCAGCTCTTTGGAACAAACACTGCATATCAGATCTGGAATCTCCAAAATCCCTCTTGCCAGCAAACATGACCCATATCCCCCAGGCTTCTGGTCACTCTGTAAAACAAAGCTCACACAGATGTCAAATAGTGCCCCATGCAGGGCAGGAGAAGGTGTGTTTCTGTCCTTGTCTCCAGGATTTGAACAAATGGTTTAATCTCATCTCCAAGTCCTTTTGGCTATGTCCTCTTTACCTGCAGACAGCCCAGAACAAAGAAACCTTGGCAGTGATGGAAGAGGTAAGAACACAGAAGAGCAATGATGTCTTGCTGCCTCTTTCCTCCATCCATTTTTGCTTCTGCCTGCATGTGTGTTGCTGAAACTCTGCAGCTTGCATGGACAAACCCATAGCAGCCTCCACAGAAATGTGTCACTGGTGGCCTGACCAGTGGCAACAAAGAGCTGGGACTTTAATGCACTGCTGTGATGCAAACTGATCTCCCTGTGGTCAGAATGTGATTCAACTGTGGGGAAGGTGCAGCCCCTTCCCAAAGAGCACAGATGGATATAGAGAGATGAGAGCAAAAATGAAATGCCATTTCTGCCTGGAACAAGCCAAGAAAGGCAAGAGCAAACTAGTTTTCCTCCTTAATTGTGAGGAGTGAAACCAGAAGGATCTTTTAGCAGAAAGTAAACCTGAATTAGTCAACACCATCCTGTACCCCTGGGCTATTCTGAAGTCGTCAGTCTGAGCTGGTGTGTTTTTGAGTTCTTCCTCTCTTCAGTAACTTTTTTTCTTTTGCATTTTGAAGAATTTGAATATAAAACATACAATCCCCAGAGCTGCAATAGGAATGAATGTAGCATTCCCCTTCATCCTTTCAGCCTAGAGAAAACTGGAAGCTTAATACACTGGAGTTCTTTTTATATCTCAGAAGTCCTGTAGCTTAAAAACAAACATCTCAGACCTCTAACTTTTAATGGCTATTTTTGAGTCAGTACTATCTGAAAATATGGGGCAGTGTGGTGTTACTCAGAATGCAGAAAGGTAACAACCAGAAACAATCTTAACATCCTGGGGAAGGTAGTGGGTAGTGTGGCCCTTTTGATAACAGAGGAATAAGGGAATAATTTTAATACAGGGTATTAGTTTGGTTTTTTTTAAATAATGCAATAATTGGTGTGTTACAGATACCCCAATAGCTTTCTTTATTTACTTGCCCCATCCAAATTCAATTTAATAATTTATATTTTATGGACTATGATTATATTAAATTTGGAATATTTGACTGTAAAACTTCAGTATACATATTTCTGTTTATTGGCAATTTTTGCTTTCTCCTTGTGATCAGTATCTTTATTATTGAATGGAGGGACATTGAGTTGAGGTCCAGAATGAATAAGATAACTGGAAGTCAGACAGTGGCTGGATTCCTATAAATTATGTGCAAATACTGCATTAGAATATACAAAAAGGAAGATGACTGAGTCTGAAATCTAAAGCAGGAAGATGGATAGTGGGGTTTTCCATCATTTGACCCCCACCACCCACAAAAAAGATCACACAGGTTTTGGTCACTCATTCTTTTCCCAGGTGGGGCTGTGTCTAACTTCAGTCACTCAGCCTCAGCCTGACCCAGGGAGATCCAGCAGCAGCAGAGCTGTGCTGCTGCCAGCTGGGATCTGCCACCCAGTTTAGGCTCAGTGGCTTTAGGGTCCCTGACTTGTCACCTGGCTGCACTTCCCCATGTCCTGCCACTGCCCCTCTCAAGCAGAGGAGCCCTTCCAAACTGAATTCTTTTCATTTCTCCTCTACAAGTTCTGTCTTAATGATCTATGGGAGATAATTGCCAGTTGAAAAGGCCATTTGGAAAACTGCCTTTTTGAAAGTCCTGACACAGCACAGCTCTAAAGCCTGGAACTGTGTTCCACATACAGGAGGCCTTGAACTCTCTCTGGGCAGCCCACTTTCATATCCTCTTGGATGGAACACTTTCATATCCTCTGAGCTTATGTATTTCATGGTAATAAGCTGTGGGATTTAACTGTGCTGAGACAACATGCCTGCTCCCAGCCTAGTAGAATAAAGAAGAGTTTTCCAAATAAAACCAGTTAAGATGAAATGGTTTGTATTTTACCTGGCAGAGCATTCACTTTTTGCTGTTGGGTAGCAAGGGGAAGGTTGTCCAAGGTTTCAATTCTGATATTTTAAAAATTACACTGAATACGACTGTGTTGACTACTGAACATCCCTAGGGTATTTTAATAAACTGACATATAAATAAAAGTAGAAATTCATATATAGATATCTGTGTTATCCTGCTGTGACATCCATTCATATTAAAATTTATTTATTTTGTTCTGCTACACAGGTTTAAGAGCAAACACTGAAGGCCACATTGGAATTGAAAATCAGGATTCTTATTTATTCATTTGCCCCAGGTCATATGCCAGGCAAGCACAGGCCATACAATTCCCGTAGGAAATCTGAGACAGTCACACTAGGGATCAGGAGGGCACCCATCCTGGAGGATCCATCACTGCAACATCTGCACTTTTTTTAAAGATTGTGCCTCCAGAGTTAAACCTGCTGATCAGCAAGAGAGCCAGGGGACAAACTGGTCTGGCTGGGCCAGCCCATGTTCCCATGGGCTCCGTGTGAAATCCTGAGGCCACTGCAGGCTCAGCCTTCCCTGCCCACACCTGCTTGGGAAGCGCTCCTCCCTGGCTGGGAAGTGACCTTTGTCTCCTGCTGCCACAACAAACAGGAAGGGAAAACTTGGCAGCCACACCAGGAGCCCCAGAACTGAAGGGAAAAAGGGAAAGAATGTCTTAATGCATTTTTGTCATGCTTGCTTACCATGGGCATGAAAAACTCTGAGTTTGGTTCTTTTTATTAATACTAGCAATAGTAAGGGAAAGTAATTTTATTGCCACTTCCTTCTTGCAGAGACTGTTCTCATTTCAAGGTCTCAGGACATTCCCTCTTAGTCACCACTCTTTTTACATTTCAAATCAGGGGAAGTTAAAATTTTCCTCAATTTGCCAAAGATGGCAATTGCACCTTGGGGACCTGGTAATAAGACAGTTAAGTGTCATTTTTTGCAGCCAGCATAGCCACTCATCTAAAAGATTCTAATCTTTGTAAATAAGGATTTTATAAATTCAGATCTGAATAAAGGTTCATCTTTTTGTCATTAAAAAAAAATTAAACTGAGTTCTGTCACAGTCAATATAAATATCCCTTGGAGACAAAGGAAACGCTGGGAGAAAATTCCCTATAATCCAGACATTTCTCCACAGAGCAGTGGAAATGAAACCTGGGCCAGAACTTAATTCTTTCAGTGACTGAAATATCAACAGTTGGGAAAGCAAAAGCATTTACTTGCTGAGAGGGGCTCCTGTGTGCTAATGGTGGAAGTCTCTTATGTCTTCCTGAATTTATATGCAGACTATTGATCCTGGCATTGCAGCTTTTATGTCAGGAGTAATGGACTGAAGCATACACATATTAAACGCAATGTACATAATTTGGGTATATATGTAATCCATTATGTATTGGATCTACTTTCCATGAAATATATAGGCCTGTCATTCAACTAAACAGAGACAGACCTGGAATTAGATACAACACACATTGTTAAGTGTAAAGCATCTGTTTCAACTAATATATTAAACCCTTTACCTTGGAGCCAGGGGCCAGGCTCAGCTCCTGCCTCATTGTTCTCCTCTCCAGCTGAAATGTGGGATTAGTTCCACTCCCTGCATTCAATGCATAGCTAAGCTTACCTGATGTGACTTGAGGACAGCTCCTCAGCAGGGAGGTTTGAAACCTAATAGTGGAGCAGAAGAGAGCAGCTCCCCAGCGAGCGCAGGGTGTGCAAGGCAGAGCTGCCACTCCAGCCTGGCAGCTGAGCACTGCTCCTGGCAGCAGAGCACACACACCAGAGCAGGATGCAGCTCCAGGAGGAGAGGCTGGAACAGCATCACTGAGGAGAGGAGACACTCAGTGTCAGCATTTTGGAAAATCAGCTTGGTTGGAAAGTTCGAACCGCAAAGTCTGGGATTTAACACTCTTCCAAAAATCTTTGTTTTTTTCAAGAGCATTCCAGTTTTCTTTCGTAGATGTTGCAGCATAGAGAGGAAAACAAAAGAATTAGTGGTGGCAAAAAGGAGATGAGCCAACTGTGAGTGCCAGAGGAAGGTGTGAATGTCACACCACAGTGCTCCACACTCAGCAGCTGTGGCCGTGTCCTGATTTCTGCCACCTCATCCCTGCCAGACCTTACCTGGTGTGGCAGGTGAACATTCAGAGTGAAAGGAAGAGCACAGAAAATAAAGAGAACACACAGACCAGTGGGGAGCAGAGCTGCCTTGCAGAGGCAGGGAATGTGTGTCCTTAGCAGTGATCTCACTCCAACCTCTGCTTCCCCAAATCTGCCCACAGAGTGCTGCAATGTCAGCATTTCTCTGTGAAATCTGTCAGCACCAACACTCTCCCCTCAGTGACACACTCCTGCCAGCAGGACTTGGCTGCTGCTGCGTGCCAGTGATTTGAGTTTGCTCAGACACAAAGGGCTGATCCACAGACAAAGGGGCTGTGTCACCAGTTTAGTGGCTTCTGGGTCAGAGCAGCTCCCAGAGCAGAGGGCAGGACAGTGGACTGCCTGCTGTCATCATCCCAGCAGGCAGTGTGTGGTACTGGGTTACCTCTGCTGGGCTCTTTCCATGAGGAATACAGGATGGATGCTTAATGGCATCACTAATTCAAATTTTCACTTTTAATTTACACCAAAAAAGCCAACCAAAACCAACAAAACCAAAGACTACTTTGCATGACCCTAAGGTGGAAGCAAATAAAACACATCTCAACCCTGTATTTGCCTGGCATTTCCCCCTCTCTTTGCTCTGAGCCAGACCCTAGACTTTTACCTCCATTCTGCTGATTTTGAGGCTGAGTATTTCTGAGCTGCAACTGTGCAGCTCAGCATCACTTCAGAACCTAACAGAGCTTTGCTGTTTTACAGCAGTGGAGCATCCTTAATCGAGGAAAAAGCTCAGGAGAACAGCAGCATGTAATGAATGCAGTCCAATTTCCAAGCAGCAATATTCATTTCAAGGCCAGGATCTTTCAGCCTCCCTGCACTGCCACACATCACCTGCCAAACCTCCCCACACTTGTGGACTGGAACAATACCAGAAATGTTGATTAGAGTTAGTCAGTAAATAACATAGGATGAAAACAAATTAGGTAGTAAAAGGACCCTTGAGAAATTAAGAAAAAAGCTCTCTAGCCTTTCAGCTTATTCATGATTTACCAGAAAGTTGTGTAATGTAGCAGGCCTAAGAGCTAGCTAAAATACTTCTAAGACCAAAATATCCCGATTTGAATTGTTATAGTATCTACTGAAAGCCTAGGGAAGTGTTTAAAGTAAGTTAAAAAGAAAAGTGATACTCTCCCTTCCCCCCACCCTAAACCTTTGATTAAAAAAAAAAGGCAACAAAAATGCTAATCTTCTGTGGTTAAGCAGAAAGGCTTAAGAAGTGGCTGACAAACAACATGAATTATTCAGGGACAAGGTTACTGCTGTTCCATACACATTGCTCCGGGATGCCAGTGCAAAGCCGCACAAGCACAATAATTTCTACGAGTGTTACAGTGATAAAATAGTTTCGAGTAACCTCCTTTAATTGCATCAACATAATATAGCCTTTAACGCTCCATAAAAGAGTCTCTAAAAATAAGAGCCTGATCCCAGCCTAAATTGAACAAGTTTTATGTATCATGGGACTTCAGGAGGGCAAGTATGTGCCGGATGGGTATGATCAGAAGCAGTTCCATTCTTCCATCTGTTTCCATGACTCAAATTTAGATTTTCCATGTTCCTAACCATTGCCATCTTCCCTAAGCCCACAAGAACCTTGTCCTGCTGCAGATTGCAGCCACATCTCTGTATCTGTGCACAGGTCCATTTCTTTAGCCAGAAAGGGGAGGAGGAGCAGGCAGTGCAGTTTTAGAGATGAATGACCACAGCAACTGCCCAGACCTCAAAGCACAGGAGGGACCCTGTGTGAGACACTTTCTGCAGGGTTTGGAGGAGGCACTAAGAGCCTCACAAGCCTTCTCTTGGCCCAGCTCCCAGCTCAGCAGCTTGGGGTCCTGCTGAGAAGCACTGGGACACCTTTGTCCCCATTGTCTCTCACTCTGTGCCTCACCTGCAGCTCTGCAAAGCCTCTGGCCTGCTGCCCCACAGAGCTCATTAAGGAAACAAGTTGAGGGGAATCAGAATAAGGGATTTATCCAGGAGCTGTCCTAAAGGGGGCTGCACATGACCCAGCACCTCCAGAGCACAAAGCAGGGCCAAGTCAGTGAATGTATCTCTGACCAAACACCTACAGAACCAAAAAGCAGTCAGAACCCTACTTGCAGTCCTGTTAAGGAGCCCCTCAGCCCAGAAAGACCCTTTATTGCCACTCATATCTGTGGTTAGACTGTCAGCTTGGTGCTGGTGTCGCAAGGAAAATCATCTGATGCTGCAGCACATCAGGTTGATGAGGAAGCCAGTGTGGTTGCCAGCAATGCTGTTGACTGCACAGCTGTATGCATTGATTTGTCTTCTGTCAGTGGGGTTTGGAAGAGGATGGAAAGTAGAAAAACAGACACAGAGAAGCTCAGTTACAAGAAAACCAAAGGTAAAGCTTCCAATTAAACACATAGCAGTCAAGTTAAAATTATAGGTGACAATTACTGTAACTTGATTAGGCACAATAGCAAATTCACTTCCCTAAATCACTTTCACAACTCTCCTAGGAGGTCTGAAAGATGTAGTATATGAGGTTCATTTAATTTCTAATGTAGTAATTATCACTACTGAAAAAAAATAGCGGTGACAGACCCAGGAAATAAATTTAGCACTTGAGGTTTTAATAAAATTTTTATGTGCAACCCCGTTGCTTAGAAATTGTTTAATCAATCTTATCTGGTTCACAGACTTTCTGCTGAGCTTTTGCTTCATGTTATTACAAGGCAATATGCTGCAGCACCTTCTCAGCATCCCAAGTTGCAAAGCCACAACGCTGTTGCATCCAAAGCCACTGCAAGCTCCTCTTCCAGCTGTGAGCACCCACAGTTTTGTCCGTGTGCCACCAGTTGTTTTCAGGTTGTAGAGCTGGTTTAAGAGCTGGTAACTCCAGAGGAGTGTCCAGTCCTCTCTGCCTGGTGCTGGAAGGAGTCTCTGCTCTAGATGATAAGAGGGATCCAGTGAGCTAAATCAGGCTTTCAAGATGTGTAGGAGACAGTGCCAGTCCTGTCTGAAGGGGCTTTTTGTTCCATACTGTGATACAGCACCTGGAGAGGAATCCATCCCAGCCTCTGCTGCCCCTCCAGGCTCATCCCATGGGCTCACCTTGAGACCAGCCCAGTGGTTTGCTCAGGGGTGGTGGAAACAAATGAAAGAAACTAAGCCTGCAATCCAGGATGAGCGGATTTTCTGAGGTTTTCCTGGCTCCAGAGGTTTTTCCTTAAAATTCACATTTTCCCAAGCTCCTGGGCACAGGTAAAGAGAATGCTGAGCCCAGGTCTCCTGTCCTCCTACTTGCAGGGTCACTGCCCTGCATAAATTAAGCTGTAATGGCTTGTTTCTATTTGCAGACCAGGTCAGTGGGAGTAGCAGAGAAGCTAAAATGCAGAAATTAGTATCTAGGAGGAAAAACCCAGCAGGATTCCTGGACTATGTCAGTATTTCTCTTATTTAACCAAAAAAAGTCCAGCTCCTCTGTTCTACCAAGTGGTTCTCAATGCTGAGCTGCTTAAAACTGTTTTAAAGTGTGCCAGTGTGAATTAGTTAGCATCACTTTAGTTGGCTTTGGTACCAATCTGAAACTCAAGGAACAAGCATGGCACTTACTGGGCTTTCTCTATTTTTGTCCATCACTAAAAGGTCTTCCCTGGGATTTAGCTCTGTTCTTTCTCTTTGCTGGAACTCTCTGCCCCACCACACAGAATAGTGAATCATCCAAGCTGGCTATTCTCTTTTCCTGTTTGCAGTTATTACACTAATAAATTCTGGAGTGGCTAACAGGTAAATTGATAGCCTCCAGCTCAATTAAAAGAAATTCAACAAATATTTGGGCATCATCATAAACAAAATGCATTCAGGGCCCCATATTCCACTCCTGCAGAGGAGGTTTATTAGGTGAGAGCATCTTCAAAAGACACAGCCTGTGGCCTCCTGGCCCAGCTTTTGTTCCTTGCCCCAGTTTCAGTGCTGAGGGCCTGGCAGGCAGGAGTACCAGTGCAGGATTGGTGCCAGGGCACAGGAGGCTCTAAAATGATAAAGCCAGAGCCATTCAGCATCTTCCAAAGCCTCATGAGATCAAGGACCAAGATGCAGGATGCCACAAATCCTCACTTACCCCTGGGGAGCTCCTCAGATGGGCACCCCAAAATCCCCACGACCTGCAAAAACCCTGCTCTTTGCTTTCACTTGTCAGTGCAGCATCAAAGCCACAAAATTATTAATTAAAATATGCCTAAAGATAGGAATTCTCTTCCTTGACTTTCTAAGTTGGCCTCTGTGTGTCATTTTGACACACTAAATAACTACATCATGTAGATACTCTCTGCAATTTCATTTTGATGGCCCGTGTGGGAACTGATGGAGCTGAAGGAGCTGCCAGCATCTTCACCTAGAGCTGGATGCAAAGGCCACTGCTGCCATCTGGTGTCACTGTCACCGATGAGGAGAGCTGGGATAACCCAGGCAGAACTTGCTGCTGGATAAATGAGAAGTGACTTGATCCCAGACACAGGAAGGACAGAGTCTTCCCTGGCAAAGGACTCTGCACATCCCAGCTGCCTCTCATCCATCTCCATCTCAAAGGAACCAGTTTGTGTGCTTGGAGGTAAAGCAGGAGACCTAAGAGAGAAGGGAAATTTTGCTTTTTGCTGTGAGTTATGGATCAGCAGCTCTGGACATCCTGCTCTATAAAAGCCACCAGGAAATGCTCATGAAAGGGGGAGGTTTACAAAACTACAGAGCAGAGCAAGAAGTTCAGGTGTTTGGGAGCTCACACTGGAGCTGTATGGGGAGGAGGAGGAGGCAGTGGTCTTTGTCTTAAGTAGTTTTACATGAGAAGGCAACATTCTCTGAAGGCTAAAATGCATCTCACATCTCCCAGAGAGTGGGATCTAATTATGCCTCCCACCTCATTAGGTGGGCTTATGGCCCCAGTGGTTTTTTTTAAGTGACAATCATGATGCACATCATTAAAAACCCCAAGGGGGAAGGTAGGTAAGGTCCACCAAAATGGCTCTAGGTTTGGGCAGCTGAACATTGATCATAACCTGGGCTTTGGTCCTCAAATCTCACCAGGGTTTGTCAGCCCCACAGCCACAGCCATGTCTGTGCACTTGCATTGGGAAAAAGAAAGGGATGCAGCAGTGGTTTTATGCTTTAAATCCTACAAGGTTGTAAATCCCACAAGGTTTTAGATGTGGACTTGGCTTTACCCCCTGTGAAGAGCTCCAAAAAAGTTGCAGGAGGGTGATGAAAGGGGATTGGGGTGCTGGCCACAGGAGGAGCTGTGTTCAATTCTCCTGTGCTGTTTTAAGCACATCATGAAGGTTCAGCACCTCAAAGCCTCATTGGAATCATCCTTTTACATCCCTGGAGACTTAGCCTGAGAGCCACAGCTCTGAAATGAAATTCCCCTGCCTTCCAAAGGTGCCCTGATGCTAAATCTCATCATGGGACTCGGGTGCAAACCTCATGGGAAAGAGGGGCTGTTAGTCACGAGGCCTTGGGGAAGATTGGAAAGGCAAACGGACCTGTGTAGCCTGGTTAAACCATGAAACTGCTTCAGAAGAGAAGAAAATATCTCTTAGGAGAGTCTGTATGGATAGAAATGTGATTTGGGGATGATTTCCTAGCTAGTTTCTCCATCCTCCCCAAGCTTGGTGTGGCCAGTTCCCTGCAGGGTGTCCCACTCAGGAGCCCAGGATGCCAATTCTGGGGCAGGATGGGATCAGGAGCACTCACCCCTCTGCTGTGCTCAGGTCTGAGTGAGCTCCAGGCTCATCCAGGCTCTCCTGGAGACAGCAGAGCAGAGAACCCCAAGAAATGCATACAACATTTTCCAAAATCCTTCCTTTTGTAGCAATTCCTGTTCTTCAGGCACTGTCCCATAAAAAAGAAAAAAAAGAGTTCCACAAGTTAAGCATGAAATAAAACCAGCAGTAAGGGAATAGTAAGTATTTGATCAGCTCCCAGGGTATCAAACGGCAGTAAATTGAGCTTCAGTTTAAAAAGCAGACAATTTTCAGTGTCAAACCACGACATTTTTCAAAGCTAATTTAACTATTCCATTAAAAAATGAAAACATATTCAAATTAAAACACCCATAAGATATGAAAGGAGGGAAGAAAGCCTTGTTGGAGAGACGACACGAAATGCATCAGTAATTTCCCATCAGGCAACAGTTCCCTTAACTGACCATGACAGTCAAAGATGAAATAGAAATTTCTATATCAAACAGGAACACAAAGGAGAGCTGACCTTTGATCAAATGTCTGTTTGTAGTTTTGACAAGAAAATTTGCATTAAAATAATTTATGCTGGACACTTACAGGAGAAGTTAACTCCCAGCATGTAAAGGAAGAGAGAGGTCAAACCATCCTTAAACAGCCTGTCAGATGAAAGCCAAATTCTCCCAGCTATGTGAAGTTTCCAGCCATTCAGGCTCTTTTTCTAAAATCCCAATGCTGCAGGTTTTGTGATGCAATTTTTCAAAGTGCTATTTATGCAGGGGTGGGAAAAGCCTGTTTCAGGCAAACAAAGGCTTTCTCACACAAAGAAATCCCACTTTTAGCATAGCAGAAAAAGGAATATAAAAAAAAAATCAAAAAGCACTAATTAATTATAATATTTAAGCTATAGGCTTAATCCTCCTTGTCTTCCAGCAGGAAAAAGAATTTTTTTTTAAAAGGAAGCAAGCTGAGAAGGGAGATGTGGATCTGTCTGGAGGCAGAGCACTGCCAGGGAGCTGCAGAGGGGTGAGTGCTGCTCCTTCCTGAAAGCAAATGGGAGTTCCCAGCTTACAGCTCAGCTCTGCTGTGAGGTGCAGGTGTTGAAATATGCAGCTGGGAAATATCAGCTGAATGAGGCACTTTGAGATGGTTACATAAGTAAGAGGGATTTGTAGAAATCCATAAGAATAGGGAGATGTTTGGCTTATCTTGTCAGGAAAATTACTGCTGCTGCTGATTTGAATTCTTACTACAACTGCACAATAACAACCATTTTTCATACAGGTTTTTACAGATTGTCGTACTAAGAGGTTTACCAGATTCCTTCAGGGAATGATACCCTCTCAAACACATTTGATAACCTCTTGGATTTTCTCCTTTCTTCCTAATACTTATTTACTATTTCCCAGGTTGCCCAATTTCCTCACAGGCATCATTTTGCAGCCCTCAGTTTTACCCCTAATTTTCCCCCAGGAAGGACTAAGATGGATTTTGGGATGCTTCCAGGTATCCTTTGTCCTTATACAGTGATTTATTTCTGCAATAATAACTCACAATCACAGATGCTTTGTTAAAGATACCAAGGGAGATCTGCAAGCCTCAGAGGGTTGGTTCTTCCTCTTTTGCTGCCTTTTAACTGTGAGCTGTGTCCCATCCCTGCTTCCCAGCAGGAATATTTTCCCAGGGCAGGTGTGGATGGCTGAGAGTTGTCCAGGTCTGGCCAGGAGAGGTCAGTGAACACCCACACACAGAGCCCACAGCCTGCAAGCCTGCCCTGAAACTTGTGCGTTCCATGAAAAGGAGCATTTGGCTGGGGCTGCCAGGAGGGGAGGTGAAATCTCCTCCCACGGACAGAAAGCACTCAGCATTTTGGGAATGCAGCAGAGACATCTCCAGCTGATGTTTGCCATGGCTCAGTGTCTCTGCTTCTTTCTGTGTCCCAGCTGATGGAGCTGCAAGAGCCCAGACAGTGATGGGAACAGTGACTTTTGTGCCAGAAAGGAGTGGAAAGAGACTGAGCTGGAATTTTACAGAATTTTACAGCAACAGCCAAGTAACCAACGTATCTCTGTCCATCTGTTCCTTGGGAGTCACTGCTTTCATTCCTGTTCAATTAATTGTATGGATTTTGAGTACTCTCCATGAAAACATCTATTTCCTGAACCTATTATGGTTATTTCAGCTTATTTCAAATGTTCACACTCTTGGTGTTTCCTCACATTGTGCTTTGAGACTTAATTAAATATTTCTTCTGTTTCTTAGTAGAAAACTCCTTCAGAATTATGGTACTTTTTAAATAAACTTCAGTTTGAATCTAGCATATGCAGCACTGTCAACACAGATCCTTCCTTCCATCAGCAAGCCCTTTAAAGGACAGGGTTACAAATATCACGTTGACCCTTTAACATATGTAGGTAATAGATAGTAGATACATGCTGATAACAGCCCACACTCCTGTCCTGGGGACTGCCAGGATATTAAATTAGTGTTTGGGAAGTGAAAGGCTTCTGCTGGGAACAGGTGCACAGCTCAAATGCTACCATGGCATTTAGGCCAGGAGAGGAAATCTCCTGGGGAAGCTTACAGACAATTTACAGCACCCACAAACTCATGACTGAATTAAAATGAATTAAACCTCAGAGGGTGGCATCAGGGCTGTTTGCCTTCAGGATCAGGTTTGCCTTCCCCACCCTCTTTCTGCTGCCTGCTTAGTGCTCAAAAGGAAAGATTTCAGCTGAGCAACTTGAGCTGCTTTTCCTGCTGCTTGGAAATTAGAGCATCTCATTTCAAGCAGATATTATCTGACTTTATTTGAGCTATACCATTTCCTGCCAGCAATGGATCTTGTTCTCTAAATCAGAGCTGCCATACAAGAAGGAGAATCTTGCCCTAGCCCTGCTTCTTTACCCCAGGGCAGGGATTCTCGTTCTGTGGCATCTCCACAGGGATGGTGTGAATGGTGTCTGGAAAAAAAAATAGTCCATGTTCAACCAAGAGAGAGCCTTCCAGATATACCAGGAACAAATCTGTACCCACTAGAAATCACCTTCTATGAGTGTGGAAGAGTCTGCACCTGCTCCCTGAATATGCACAAGGGTG
Organism: Sialia sialis; assembly: GCA_009812075.1. Taxonomy (NCBI): domain Eukaryota; kingdom Metazoa; phylum Chordata; class Aves; order Passeriformes; family Turdidae; genus Sialia; species Sialia sialis. The sequence goes on along the minus strand of VRYO01000638.1, from coordinate 14,995,850 downwards.
AAGGAAGGCACATCCCAAGGTTCCTAAATTGCTGCAGCTGATTTCCTACCATAAATATTGAGTGAAACTTATGGGTGAGAAATTACCACAGTGCTTGGAAGGCAAAGTCCAAGTTGGGTGGCTGCTGCTTGTCCACAGTAAATGTTTTCCACCCAAGCTCCTGACTGTGAGCTAAAAGAAGCCAGAAATGGCTTGTGAGTTATTGCTTGCTGGCCTCTGTGGCACAGGATCTTGCTGTTGCAGGGAATCAGAGCAATGTGTTCTGCTTAAAAAAACACCAAGCAAACAAAACAAAAATGAAAAGTAAACCCACATCAGAAGCAGCAGTGCTGCACTGACCCAGCTGTGCTCAGAGCAGTCTGTTTTGGGGCTGAGCTGATCTGGCTGTCAATATCCAAATATTTCACTCTAGGCAGGTGCTGTCTGCTCTTCCTCTGTGCCCTCTGTGTTCTTGGCAGTTTGATTTGCAGCCCAAAGCCACAGAAGCTCTGAGTGAGGACAGAGGGGTCTGTCCCTCTCATTTCAAGTGTGGCCTTCCAGCCCTGTAAAGGCACATCATAAATCCCTCCAGCTCTGGGGAAAAGCAGAGGAAGGTCACAGGAGGTGGAAGGAACCACCACAACAGGGACAGCAAAGCCAGGGCAGTGTCAGAGCTGCTTTCATGTCCTGCCAGCACAGTCCCCCAGCCCCAGTTCCCTCCAGGGAAGGGCTGGGGGGGTCGAGGAGCCTTTTCCACTCTGGCACCATTCCTGGAGGCAGGACTGGGGCTCAGCACCCCTTGGCAGGGCTATGAACCCACTGGTGGGACTCGTCCCCCCTTTGTCCCCCCTTGTGACCACTGAAAGCATTTTATTCTCCTCCCCTGGATAGTCCTTGGCTGTATCAGCTCCTTTCCTTGCATGTTTAGGAAGGTGGCCAGAGACTATTATAACAGAAAAGGTTCCAAATAACCGCAAAAATGAAAGACTTCCAGCACATGCTCTCACAAGCACTGGTTGGGAAGAGCCTCCTTAAACCAGAGAACATTCAAGGACACCCTTAATTCCCACCTGTGTTCTCCTGCAGGATCCCAGAGCAAAGGTGGAAAGCGTCACCTGGTCCCTGGATGGTGTCTCCAGTAGCGTTTTGTGGTTCTATTTCAGTTACCTCATTGCTACCAAACCAAACTGAGCTGAAACAGCCCTCAGTCTGTCTCCCTGCTGGTGTTCCTTGCATGTCCTGTCCAGGTGAGCAGGCATTGTACAGGTCAGCTGCAACAGAGGGACAGCGTCCCAAACCAAAGCAAGAGGATTTGGTGAGTAAAACTGGCACGTTCCTTGTGCTGTGTGTGAAGTGGGTTCACCTGGAGGAGTGCAGAAAGCTGAACCCCTGCCAGAGGAATAATCTGGTAAACTTCCTAATGAATATTTCTGCAACACAAAGTCTCTTTGTGGATTTAAATTAATCTAAAGCACATTCATTAATTCATAGCTAGGAATTGAATTATATTTTGTTGCTGACCTCCATGTTGTTTGTCTGTAACTAGATTTCCCCTTAAAGGCAGCAGCACTATTTAATCATAATGCCAACCTTTGGATCTACTTCAGCAGCAATTACCCTGAGGTTTGACTTTGATATAATTTATATTTCAGAACACATCATAAATAACTCTTTCTTCTCCTTTCAGTAGGGCTGTGTGAATGTGCACAAACCCATGGAAATGTGAATCACAGCCTATTTATCTCATTCAGGCTGCGTGAGCAAATGCTGCTGCCCTGGCCACACGTCCCTGTCTGCCCCATGGTGACATTTTCATGTTCTCGTGCGAGATGAGAGCTGTGTGTGCTCTCCATGGAGCTCCTCCAGCAAAACCACCAGGCAGAGGGTCCTGAAAGTGCCATAAGATGGACCAAAACCCCTTGCTTGGATACAGAAAAAAGACAAATTCAGTGCAGCTGTCAGGAGGAGCCTAAGAACAAAATTTGAAAGGCAGCAGTATGAGATTCCCAACAACCCTAATAAAATTAACTCCCAAATCATCAAAAATCCCATGAAATTCTGCTGGTTTGGATCTGAGCTGCAATTAGCAGGAGAGATAACTCATGCTAGAGCAAACCTGGTGGCAATGGGCACGTTTAGGTGCTGTGTGTTTGAACCCACAGGGGAGAGTTAATGCTGATCCTGCTGACTAAAACTCTCTCTGAATGCCCAGGAGGGTTTGCAGGCTGTGTCCATGAGGGAACAGAGCAGTGAAGGTGCAGCACGAGCTCTGGCACTCTGCTTTTCCAGCTGCTGCCAGTAAAGTGCAGGATTTAAATGTGTCTGTCAAGACTGGCAGGGAAGGGAGAAAAGCTGCAGAAATCTTCAGTCTGTAATGAGCAGAGTTGGGTCTTCACAGAAGAAATGGGTTTTTATGTTCTTTAGTTTGTTCTGGATGAGTTTCACCCAAGAGGATGACAGATTGTGAAAATCATTATGCATTGATTTTTTTTTTTTTTCCACTTTTATCCTAATGTTAAAATAAGACTACAAAGTGCTTCTGCAGGAGTCCAGCATAGCCTTGCAATTAAATTCAAGTTGCTTTCATGAGGAATGGCAGCCCAGTGCTGGGAAGAAACCTGCAAAAGGAATGCCTAGCACTGTCAAAGCAATCAAATAACATCTGTTAACTTCTGCTCAGGAGCAGAACTCCGGGCATCTCTCAAAACCTCCTTAATCTCAGCAAACACACAATAAACCTGCATGATGGAGGCACAGCTTTCATGAATCCAGTGAGAACCCATGGCTTCCCAAATCCTGAAGTGTTGTGTCACAGGGATGTTTGTCACATCCCAGTGGTTGGGTACAAACCCTGCCTTTTGGCTACTTGCATCCAAAGGAAAACCCCAACATCTAAACCATAAATTTAGATCTTTTTAAAGGATGAGAAATTCCCATAAGTCTTTCCTGTTGCTCAGCCAGTACAAGGGAGGACCTGAAGCATGGGGGCTTTGGAATATCACGATGCCCCTTGGCTGTACAGTGATTTCTCGAGGCAGTTTCTGTCCATTTTTTGTTTTCCACGTTGACCAGGTGGGCCCAAAACCAATCTCCCTGGCAGCAGCTGTACTTGTGACCAGCTTGTGCTGCAGAAGAGCTCCTGCCATCCCTGCCTGGCCTCTCCCATCACTGGGACAACTCAAACAGTGGCTCCTATACCAAATTTAGCTTTGTGCACCCTGAAGGCTCCAAGTGGGAGAGACATTACTAATGCTTGTCTTTTCAAAGTAGAATTCCTGTTCAAGTCAAGTTTCTGCTTCTCTGCCTGGACAAGGCTCCATCCTCCTGCCAGAGGTGCCTTTCCTGGCCACAAGTCACCCAATGGTTGACCAGTTGCACAGTTCTCTGTCACTTCTCACTGTCTCTCAATAAAAAGCCTTTGAGGTAACAACGTGTGGTTTTTCTCTCTGATTATTCTGCATTGGGATGCTTATAAGTGAAGTGCCATCCAGAGACAGTGGCCACGGCCCATAAATTTAATTACTAACCTTTAATTCATGGGTGGCAGGAACAGTTCTTCAAGCATCTGAGTTAATCAGGCTTTGCTGACAGTGGCAATCAATTGTTCAGCAGCCTGCTTTTTGCTTAATTACTGTTGGACTGCATTGCATTTTCAAAATGTCAAGAATCCTCTTTTAGAAATGCAATAAATCATTTCCATGTGGTGTGCCAGGCTGGGGTAGGAGACTATTATTCTCTCACACCTGACCTTGGTTACAAGGAACAGAAATTGATCATTTACTGTACCAGTGAAATATCATTTAAGGAAAAATGAGTATTAACTAAGAAATGCAGCTCACTGAAAGGAAAGAGAGTTATTTTCTGGCCAAGGAAGATGCTGGCAGGGTGGCACCATTAAAAGTCATCTGTTAATGAGGCACCATCTACACTGGGAATCAATATCAGAGTACCAATTTCAGCAGGAATCCACAAAGCACTTTTGCCCAGGTTTTCACAGAGACACCCTGATTCCTGTCCTTGTACGAGGCCAGGATATTCACCTGTCCACCAAAGAGCCATCCAGTCCTCCAAGTTTCACAAAGGCTGTTCCAGTGAAGGCAATTCAGCCAGTCTGAACTTGTTGAAGATAAAAAAACTTGACTGTTGGGAGTGCATTAATTACAAAAATCAAGAAACTTCTCAGAACACTTCTGGGGCTCACCATCCTCACCTGGAACATCTCACTGCTGGCTCCAGGCTGGCTCATGAGCTCTGTGGTGGATGGAGCTGGAGATGGACTGTGCCCTTCACAGAAAGCACCTAAGGCACAGAAGAGGAGACTTTCCAGAGCACAGCTCTGCTCCAGCACCTCACCTGCCCTGATTCTGCCCTAAGGGACTGTGCCAAGGGTCTGCCCATCCCCACTGGTCTCCACCTCTCAGAAATAGTGAGCAAATCTTAATTGTATGTACAGTAATTTCACGACTTTAAGGCGCACCGGACTATAAGGCGCACTTTTTTTTTGCAGCGAGGATCCGCACGCAACAAAGTAACGAATTAGTAACGGAATCGCAGGATCATGGGGTTTACTGGCAGGTGCTCAATTTGCAAACATTTTTTCACGGATCGGCGCAGCCTTTAAACGCAGCCCCAGGCGCCCTCCCAGTGCCTCCCCAGGCACTCCCGCTCGCCCCCGGCGCAGCTCTCACGGCTTGCACTTCCGGGTTGGCAAATTTCCGAATTTTGTCCATTTATAAGGCGCACCGGATTATAAGGCTCACTTCTGGGTTTCGATCAAAATTTTAGTCAAAAGGGTGCACCTTACAGTCGTGAAATTACTGTAATTACATCAACTAACACAGAGGAAGCCTGCTCTCCACTCACTCCCCAGAGACCAAGGGGTAGAAATAATAAATGACACCTCCCTGGCTGAGAAATGGGAGGTGTTTTCAGCAGCAGGACTGTGCTCAAGTGTGTTGAGAGCAGGACATGGGTTGTGGCTGGTGTCAGCCAAGATAATGTGAAGATAAAAAATCCTTTGAGAATGCTGCCAGAAATAAGAAGGAAGAGGCTGTGTGGAATCATATGGATCAAATTTCCTTTCTCATTGTGTTTAATAGAAAAGTTTTTCACCTCTCAAGGGCACCAATGAAAATTTTCTTCAGACCAGAGGTAGGATGAGTTTTTTGGCTGTCCTTTTTCATTAAACATACATGCATTCAGAAAAGAAAAATCTTTTTTCCTTTTAGAAAGCAGAGCTGATTAGACCCAGGAGCCAACAGCAAACAAACTGTGATCAAGAAATGAAATAAAGCAATAAAGTGTTCAACACTTGCAAGACAATAAAAAATATTTCTTAGAGGAAAGAAATAAAAGGAAGAAAGTTACAAAAGAAGTCTCTAGCCTAAACTAACATTGCTCTTTTCCTAATTCAAAGCATTTTCTCCCCATTTTTGCCAGTGGCACCTGTCACCCCAGGAGTGTGAGTGCCATCCCCTGTTGGCTGGAACGTGGTGCTGTGCTGGCAGCAGAGTTTGTACAGGTTGTACAAGGTGCCAGGTTGGGAAGGAGTTTCCCAGCATGAGAGTGTCCCAGGTTTGGAGGGATCCTTGCCAGTAGAGTGAGGACAGGAGTCACCACCAGGAGGGGACAGCCCTGCAGACCTACCTGTGATTCCCATTCCAGAGGTGATTCCCGGGGGAAATCCCAGTGTCTAAGGGGCTTTCCTCTGTGTCTCATCTCTCCGTGGTGTCCCAGTCTCTCCTCACTCCTGGCCACCTTGGCCACCACCCATGCAGCTCCTCCAGGAGAAGGGCAAGCATGACCACCCCATGCCCAGGGAATGAGGGATTTATGTCCATCTGTCTGTGCTGTCAGCTCGGACCAGAGCTCTGCTCTCTGTTTTTTTCTCTTTATTTCACTTTCCCAGCTTTGTCCAAAAGGCAGCAGCACTAGAGGGCACTGCCTGCCCGTGTGAGAAAAGGGGACACATCTCCAGCCATCTCCCAGGACACCCAATTTTGGCTTTTGCTGGCACCTTCCCTTCCCACCTGTGCCCTTTCTCTAGGGAAAATCATGGAGCCAGCTGGGGCCAATAATTTTCCTGGCTGCAGATGAGGTTGGCAGCACAAGGTGATGTACAGGAGCACTCCCAACACACAGATTTGGGAAAGCCAAAGTGAGACATTGTCAGGCAAGCTTGTCCCAGGCCCAAAGCAGGCAATGGAACAGCTGCACACACGTTTAGGCCAAAAGATCAAGTCATGCTAGGGGTGTCCAGGGGAAGACAGAGCCTCACAGAGCCCCTTGCTGGGGTGTCCAGCTGTGCTGGGGGGAATCTCACTGCTGCATCTCTGCTCCAAACCCCTCCTGTGGACAGAAATTCCCTTCTGGATCCAGCCAGGGTGAAAAATCCAGTCAGCTGATCCAGCCCATCCTCCTGATGCAGCAGAAAAGACTCATGTCTGGAGAAAACTAATTCAGATTAACCCAAGGTGTGTGAGCTAAAGCTTTCAACCAGCATTGAGCTCTGCAGGGCTGGCCTGGGTTACAGGGAACTTCTAGCCCAGGTGACAGAGGAACTGAGCCCCTTGTGCTGCCAAAAGCATCTCACTGAGCCCAGGAGGAGCCAGGCTCTGCTACCAGCACAGGTTCAGCTTTGGGCCCTCTTTCTCCATGCCACATCCAGCCTCACCTTGCCCCACAGATCCTCCCTGCTCCCTGGATGTCACTTCCACACCAAAAAGCCATCAGGCTTGGACAGTCTGCTGTGTTAGATGAAGTCCAGACAGTGCCAAACTCCTCCAGTCTTTCCTCTGGGGCCCTGTGCAGCTGAATTGACACTCCCGTGACTGATTTCTTCCAGCCTGAACTATTTCCCTTGATGATCTGCCCTAATGGAAAAACAGCTTTTCCACCTTTCAAATGAAAGCAAGATAAAAAATGCCTTCCTGATTCCAACAGCACGTGGAAATGCTGCCAAAGATTATGCATGTTAATAACATATCCTTTGTATGAGAAGACAGTGCTGAAATTTCAAGTGATGTCCCCAGAATACAAACAATACCCAGAGAATGGCAAGGAGATTAAAATAATCCTTGGGATGCCTTTCAGTTTTCATGGCTTTTGTCAAATAAGTACAAATTAGCAGTGTATTACAGACTTCCAAAAGCTGATGTTTCCACCCCAAAGGATTCCTCTCTGCAATTAATAAAAACTACTTGCATAGATAGCAGGTCCCCAAGGCTGAGGCGTTATTTCTGAAATAAATTGCTTATTTGAAAAATAAGCAGGGAAATCACTGTGTTTGGGATGTTTGAAGACTTTTCTAATTAATCCAGGAGCATGAGGGAGGGCACAGATTCCCTTGTCAGAGCAGGGTTTCACCAAGTGCTCAGTGTAAAACTGAGCCTGCAGCCTCAAGGAGTTTGGGGACTTGTTCCAGAGGAGAATGACTTGGTGGTGCTGTTAAAACACTTTTTTTTCACCTACCAGCAAACAACCCAGCTGTTTGTTTTGCAGGAATCAGGGAATGCAGCACCACAGCCACCTCCTCAACAGAAGATATTTCTGTAGAGAGGGACAAGCCTGCCTGTTCTGGGGGAATACCTGGGCTCTGCTGCAGGGGAACATGTTTCCTTTTCTAACAGAGGGAAATGATGCTGCCTTGACACCCCCTGAGCATTCCTTGGCTGGGAGCTGCAGGGCCAGAGCCAGAAATCTGCACGAGATTCATGGCAATTTTTCTTTTCTCCTGGTTAGAAAAAAGAAAAGCAGACACTGGCATTCCCAAGACAGGGAGGTGACATCCTCCCTCAGCAAAGCCATCTCCTGTGCTTTGTGAGAGTCCTTTCCACATGCTGACACTTCCCTATAGAGCTCCCCATGGAATGTGCAGCCCAGTGCCCAGCTCAGCCCTGCAGAAAATGCCTGTGGCACTTACATGGGGCACCACATCCCAATCCAGAGGAGATGGATCCCGAGCCCCTCCAGGACAGGGCTGTCCCTTAAAGACACAATGCAAAAGCCCAGGATGTATTTTGGGCTTTGATTTGTTAAATACTCTGTGTTAATTAAAAATAAAAGTGGATATCCATGATGAAATGCCATGAGATATTCCTTGCTGCTGGAGGAGCAGATTTGGAGATCAGAGAAATCCACACAGGAAGAAAACACCCTCCTTTTGGCCTGGAGATGCCCAAGTTCTTGTGAGTGACCAAACATCCAGCCCCTGGAGTGCAGGGCTGAGGCTGCCTCGGGGATTTTGGCTCGCAGGGCCACCAAGGAGCAAACACAGCCCTGCAGCACAAGGGACAAGCCTGCACCTGGAGGTGCTCTGTGTTCCCACACTGCTCCTGCAGGTACAGGTCATTCTTGGCACGACCCACCCCTCCAGTCCCTCCACCACTTCCTGCCACCTGTGAACTCAGCCTTCTGGAAAAGAACATAAAAATAAATGGGAGCACTTGAACGTTTCTATAGGATGGAGCAATTTCAGGATACTGATGTGTGGAAATGACTGTGAACCTACTGTATTTACTTTAGAAACAAATAAACAAACAATCCCCCGCCCCAAAAAAAACCCAAAATCAAAATAACAAAAAGAGAGTTCCCATTTTTAAACTGATTTAATTAAAATATAAATAAATAAGGGGGCTTGCTTTGTAAATGTGTATTTATAGAGACCACCCTCCCACCTTTCATCTCTGCCAGACTAAATGAGCTGGTTTAGCTGCTTCTCTGACAGATTCCCCATTGCTTCCCCATCCCCAGCCTTGCCATGCACCCTCTCTGGGTCTGTGAGTTCTGGATGGTGCCTCACTCACAGCTTCTATAAGCTTGATCCATCCATCCCTGCTCCTCCTGGAATATTCCCAGAGAATATTTCGTGCATCACAGATACACTGCAGAACTTTTTCTCTAAGGACCTTCCAGCACTTTTGCAATTGAGAAGGACATTGATGGCTTTGGTTTCCATCTTTTCCATCCCCTTGGTGTCCTTGTGAAGCCCAGTCTCTTCTCACACTGGTGACAGCTGAGGGGCACAGCTCATCACAGGGCTGGGTGAAGCAGTGGGATGCACTTGGGTCTGTTCATCTCCCAGTTCCTGAAATCCCTGCCCAGCTCCTGGAGGCAGGCAGAGGGAGAATGTGTTGGTCTGCCATGAATACATGTCATGAGAGAGGTGCAGGTGGACGGGATGTCCTCAGATTTCTTTTCATTAGGTGGAAATCACACTGGTTTGCCCACTCATGTCTTATCCCAGAGTCCAGACCTTGCCCCTTTCCTGGCTGGCTGGACCCAGCCATGGACAGGACTGAGAACTTGAACCACCAACCTTGACCCATCCCATTCCCCTGGCTGTGCTGGCACTTCCCAAAACGTGCTGAAGTGTGTGCCTGGAGGCAGAGAAGGGACAGTGTGTGCAGATTGAGGAAGCCCATGGCTCCTTTGGTTAATGGCCCTTGCAGTGGGCAGCACAGTGTATTTTTACTCATTAAATCAAAGTGGCTGCTCCTTGCCCTTCAAGTCCCCAGAGAGCAACTATTCCTGATAACAGCCAGTCCCCACAGACTCATTAAGCTTTTCTGGAAGCTGTTTGCAGAGGCAGGGTGCTAATCTATGAAGATAAGAAGTCAAACCTTTCACTACGAGGACGTTTTTTACTACTTGTCTCCTGCTCTCCTTCGTAATTTCATCAAAGGCCAAACCTAAAATCCTATCTAATCTGTCAGAAAGGCCAATCTAATCTATCATTATTAAACACTTTTATGGAGAAAAATGGATTGCAACATTAGAGAACTTGTGATTTAGCACATGAAAGAGATGGAAAAAATGTCTCTGAAATGACAAACAATACAAAATCTGCTTTCCCAAAAGAACAGATTAGCTGGTGACACAAATAAATAAGTAAATGCAGTTAAAACTGCTTAGGTTTATGGCTGGAGGTGTAGAAAATGCCTGAGACTTGCCAGTGATAGCCTTTTATGGCAGAAGAAGATTTTATTGGACTTACATTGAAATGAACTCTCACCTACTCTGGGAGCTCTGGGAGCCAAGTGCCTTGGAAGCAAACCATGCAAGGTCTGTTCTGGGCTTGGAAAAGCCTTTGAAAGGTGGTGGGTGAAGAGAGGGGTGGTGTTGAATGTAGGAAACATGATGAGGAGAAGATTTGTACTCATACAGTCCGGGGAGAAAAATGGGCTTTTCCAGAAGATAATCAAAGACAGGGACAAAATCCAGCCCAAATGTCCTTGTGCAGCAATTCTCAGCACTTCCCTCTCCAGCCAAAGACCTGGGAGAGATGGAACTTTTCTCTGTAGGCACAGAAGAATTGTTTGCTCCATCATTTCCACCTGAACAGGGAAAGCACAGACCTGGCCACAGGAGTTTTGGATGCTCTGTAAAATTCAAAGTCTGAGCCCTCCTTGCACCACAGCTGAGGTGCTCAGTGAGGTTCAGAGCTGCCCTCAGCAGGGCTCTGGCACTCTGGGGGCCATGCTGAGCCCAGGGCTTTCTGCTGGAATAAAGACTCTGATTTCAACAAGGGCAAACTTGTCATCCTCACAGACAGATTAATTAGGCTTGGCAGGCTTCTCACTAGCTGGAAACGAGATCTGGTGCCATGAAAACGGGGAAGGTGGGGGGAAAGAGGTGATTTGTACAAGGGATGTATTTGCCTGGGTGCTGGCTGGCAGCAGTCCCTGGAAATCAGGGTCCAGAGCTCAGTCTGTGCACAGCCAGGGCTGAGGATGGCATTGGGATGCAGCAGCAAACCCAACCCATTCTTCCCTCAGCTCCTGCAGTGCTGGGGCAGCACTGGGAGTGACTGGGGTGTTCAGCCATTCCCTGCTTTGCTCAAATTAACTCAAGCTCTGCCACATGAGCTACCAGGCCACCAAACTGCAGCCTGAGCCATGGATGGCATCATCTTCCTGCAGAGCAAATGCCCCACAGCAGGGGAGGGATGCTGAGCCTGGCTGTGATGCCTTCAGCTTCAGCTTTCATATTTTCCAGACTCTGTTCTGCATTAGCATATAACTCTGAACTTCATATAAAGCGTTGCAAGTTCTCCTCACAGCTCAGGCACACAAAACAATCCTTTTTTCAGCCCCAGAACCAAGGACAGGCTGCAGCTCCAGCCCCAAAAAGTGCAAACAGCAGTGAATTGAGGAGAGCAATTTGGAAGGATGGGACTGCAGAACCTGGAGCTGGAATTGGACAATGAACCCCAATATGTAAATGGACCAGAACGTATAAAAGTGTGAAAACTCATGACTATCCATCCATCTTGGGTCTATCTTGGGTGCAGCCACAGCCAGGCCCTTGCACTGCCCAGGGTGAATCCTTTGAATGCCTTTTAATCAATCCCTACTATATTCCTTTAGCTCTGTCCTGCCTCTGTTCTGAGTAACCCTCAAGGCATCAGCTGTGCCTGCAAAGGGCTGGGAACACAACAATCCCACCTGCAAAGCAGGATGTGTGCCCCGACCCCTGCACTGACATTTGGGTTGGAAATCTGCTCTTTAACTGCGCTGAACACTTCCAGATTTCCAGCATTTCAAGGGAGATTTGGCAGGGCTCACTTGTGCTTGATTTTATTTCAGATGCCATAACATTTGGGCCTTTTTATGCAGCTTTTGGCTGGTGTTGAAGCAATTTCTGTCTGTTTCTTCTTTCTCTTCCTCCTCTCCCTTGCCATCCATGGTGGGAGGCTGACAAAAGTCAGTGACTCAGCCCCAGAAGAGAATGGAAAACTCCAACAGGGCTTTGAATTGAAATGCAGGCAAGGAAGGAGAGACCCAAGGGGAGGTTGGAGAAAGAGAAGGAAAGGGATTGTAATGAGAAAAAACATGAAGAGAGCAAATAAATGCTTTATTTGAATAAGCAAGCAAGAATAAATTCTTACAGGAAAGTCACTCATACTTCACAGGCTGGGGAAGGAGAAATTTGCATACAAAAAAAACCCAAATTATTTTAACAAACAAGGAATTTCAGAACTATAGCCTGATTAAGCACAAATTTGTGTCTTCTGTGCCCTTCCCAGCACCTCCTTTCTCTGTGTCTTTTACCAAGCAAGAAAGAGACTGTCTTAGGGCTTAAAATGTGAGGGACAAGCAGGGAAGAAAAGAAGTGCCTCTAAATTTCATGGTGTGTGGGAGACATCATATTAAAATCCAGCAGTGGGTTTGAATGCCAGCCCTTCTATCAAATTCCCACTTATCACACAGGGGCTGTGCAAGTTGTTCAGTTCCTCAGGACAGCCAGCTTCTCTGCTACCCAGGTTTGTGTACATCCTGAACACTCTCTGTGATGGGTGTGAGATATCCACGTCCTCCCAGGCCATCCCAACACCAAATTACTCAGCTCTGGGTCCTGGAAATATTTCCAAGTCCAAATCTGCCATTTTGGGCTATGGGTCTCCCTCAATGCCTCATTGTGCCAAGGAAGGGTGACAACCAGCTCATTGTCCTGGCAAGCATTTCTCTGTCCTGGGCAAGCCTGCCCCACTCTAAAGAGCTGCTGTCTCTTGCTTGCCACCACACCACCATAACACATCTCACACATCCATGGCAGCCCACTCGCTTCCCATTCACAAATTCCTGCCCTGAATAACACCAAAGAGTTAAGGCTTTGTCAAAAGGTTGCGCTCTGGGAAGGGAAACTGGAGGGAAAATGGCTTTCAATGCAATGGGAGCATAGACAATGCTGTTTTGTAACTGCGCCGTTTGATGTGCAGTGACAGGAATTAATCATTTTACTTAACAGAATTACTCTTTGTTATGTAAACTTTGTAAAGTCAGTCTCATGTGACCTCTTTCAATTAGGAACAAATTGTTTAAAACTGCCGTCTTTCTGAAGGCGCACTATTCCTAAGAGCGACCTCGGGGATGGGTTGTCATTTCACCCTGGAGTACTCACAGCTGTGCAGTTCCACACCAAATGGAGACCAAAATGTGCAGAATTACTCTCTTTTTTTTCTTTTTTTTTTTCCAACAGAGCAAGCAATCCCTCTGCACTAATTCTAATATGGGTTGAACATTTGTTTATCATTTCATTTTCAGCTCTGACAGAGCTGGATGTGTTTTTATAGGTTTCTCATCACCTCAGTCTGCAAGCACCTCAGTGGTGAGAACAGACGTGCATCCTGAGAGCCCCTTGGAGAAAAAGAAACATTTTCTATCTACCAAGAGAGAACCGAGACCAGAAAAGATGAAGGACCCCATCGTCAGCAAATGAAAACCATTTCTTCGCACAAAAAAAAAGTAGAGCGAATGTCATGCAGCAAGTCTGTAGCAGGGCCAAGAATCGTCTCCAGAGGTTCATGATTTCACCCAACATCTCAGCCTCCTCTCCTGGTTCCCATAACCTTGAGAGCTGCCGCAGCTCTTTGCTGCCAAACAGTTTCACACAAACTGTTTGACCTGGGAAGGCTGGAAGTGTCCTCTGTTACACACACAGGAATGCTCAGACTTTGTAGTATTGGCCATGCTAAGGCACAAGGTGAGACTGCCAGGCTGGTGTGGGCACCACAGGTTTGCTTGCAGAGCTGCTTACACGAGTGAGGCAGCAGCAGCCTCAGGATGTGCCTGCCCTGCCAATGCTGGGGACAGCTGAGCCACACCTGATGGGCTCTGGGTTCAGCCCTCTTTGGAGATCCCATTTCACCTCTGCTGCCCATGTTCCCACTCCAAACTCATTGCACCTCATAACGTCTCTCAGCAGCATCAACAGGCTCAATTTTTGTCCTCTTAATGCTGTGTTCAGCTACTAACCAGCCACGATTGCTCTGGGTGATAAAAGCATTTGCTCTGGGTGTTTCCCATGCATAATGCAAGGTTTATGCTGGGTCCAGGCACTTTCAAAGGGTGGCTGTGCAACTTTAGTTAAGAGCCCAATCACAAGTTATTCTGCTGCTTCACCTTGAAAGGCTTCGGCTGAACTTTGATCTCAGTTCCCCGCCTGCCCTGCCCAGCAGCCTTGGCTGCATTAAGAAAAAACAACCTGCCCTGTCCAGACAAGGAGAAGGATCGCATCCAAGGGCTTTCAAGTTGAGTTGAGCCATTAAATCCATCCCCCTGAAATCAAACATGGTCAGGGATTGCAGAAGGAGCAGTGACAGCGGCGCCTGTCAGCTGAGCTTGTCCCTCAAACTCCCTGAAAGGAGGCTGTACACGGGTGAGGGTTGGTCTTTTCTTCCAGGTAACAAGAAGGAACAGCCTGAAGTTTCACCAGGAGAGGTTTAGATTGGATATTAGGAAATATTTCACTACTGAAAGGGTGGTCAGGCATTGGAACAGGCTGCCCAGGGAAATGGTGGAATCACCATCCCTGGAAGTATTCAAAGAGCAGGTAGATGTCATATTTAGGGATGTGGTTTAGTGGTGGGCTTGGCAGTGTTAGGTTAATGATTGGAGTCAATAATCTGAGAGTTCTTCTCCAGCTTCAATTATTCTGTAGTTCTGTACCCATATGGACTTCCCCAACCTGCAAATCCCCAGTGGGACTGGTGTGGACTAGCACTCACTGCTTACCCCATGTAAAGTGAGAAATCTGTGGGGTCTACAAGGTTGGATTAAAGCTGCAGCCACAGCCCTGGTAAACAGCAGCCCAGGAATTCAAGCACTGCAGTAGGTTTTTCTGAACATCTTCCCATGGGAGTTGCTGAACACAACCCCCATCCCCTCCAGGTGAAAGGTGCAGAAGGATGGAGCCCCAGGAGATTAAGCAGGTGCATGGAGGAGTCTGGGGAGACTGCAGCATAGCTCATATCACAGCTGACATCCCCAGGGACAGCAGGCTGGACTTTGCAGGATGCTGTCACAGGATGGAAACCACGTGGGCTCATGCTCTGCAATAAGCCATGCTGCAAACCAAACCCCATGAGCAGCATTTATTGAACAGGCAGGCTGCAAGGATCTGCAGCAGCTAATAATATTGTGTTCCCCTAACAAGCTCATTAGCTTCTGGAGCAGTGAAATCATCTCTGGCATATCCCTCTTGATCACTGTGGTTGTATCTTGTGTTTCTATCGAGACATTACTAATAGCTAATATTCATTGTGGTATTACAATATGGGATTTACTCCCACTCTGCAGAATAGCCCTGGTTCAGCCCCAGGGAATAAAAACAACAGCAGCTATCGGAAGTGTTAAGTAGTTGAGAATTTTCCCTCTCTGTTTGTGCCAGTCTTTTACATCATTTCATCAGTTCTTTGTGAAAAGGAGCCCTTCTTCCCTGGGACAGAGGCTGTGTGTGCTGGGCAGAGCCTGTCCCAGGGGAGCAGGAAAGTGCCTTGGCTGCACCATGGGTGGAAACAGGCTTGTATCTTGGCACTGCCACAAACACATCCCTGCAAACAGCCAGTGCTAGTGACCCCTGAGCCAAGGAAATCAGCTAAAGGTGGGGAACCAGGCACTGATCCCATGAATAAAGAATAATGCATCAGCCCACGAGACCGAGCTACCTCACAACTGAAACACCAGGCAACAGGATGCCCACTCTGCAAAGCCATTCCTCAGCCTTTACTGTATTTCTCAGTCCTCTTCTGGTCTCTGTATGTGATACCGCATTTACATTCCCAACTGCAGCCTTCAGTAGTGTCCAGTAGTGTTCAGGTTCTCCTACAGACCATGCACACTGCCCACTGGAAGCCACCAGCACTCACAAGCTACACCATCTGACAGGTTCCTTCACCTGCAGCATGGTTTTTGGCAGCATTAACAGAGAGTGTGGACACTCTCCAGCTCCAGCTTGGATCCTGTGGATGGAGCCAATGGTTATCAGCAGAGTCTGCCATCATCCCAGCCTCCTGTCTTGTTTTCAGTCACAGGCTCCATTCCTCCGGGTTTTATTTTCACTAAGAATTCTTCATAACTTCTATTTATTTACTCAATGTCAGTTAGATGTCTGCTTTTCTGCCTGGGCTATCTTTAGCTTCCAAAATATTTTGCATTTCAGGGAAGCATTTGAGCAACTTTTCTGAGAAGAAATAAGGCAGACCATCAGCAGACAGAAACTGTCCTATTTGCTTTTTCTCTTTTCTATGTGCGAGTATCCACGACCTGTCCCAAAATGACTGAGCAAGGCTTGTACCCAAGGTAGGATTAGTGAGACTCATGGAAATAGGATGGCAATGGCAGCACACAGTCTTGCACAGCCCAGCTCACAGTTTTTCACTAAAGAAGATTTCCATCTAATGCCCAAGGAGGGAATGAGAGTAAAACTGAACTCCCAGAAAACTTGCAGGATTAGTTTTCTCTTTTTGTTGTCGCTGAGACAGTTGTTTGCCTGTAATACTTGCCATGTGGTTTGGGTGCTGGTTTTCCTTCTCAAGACTTTTCTTTGAAGAATCAGTGCCTGCACTATTTGCAGGCAATTAACCATTGGCATATTAACTTCTGTTTTGCATATGCAAATTAGCTAATTGCCTTTTCTATTTTGATTTTAGCACATAAATACAGCAGGCTAAGAAAACAACAGGAATTTACTTTGTTATAAATATGTTGTTATAATATTATCATATAATATGGGATGTTTTGGAAAATGTTCTGCACACAGACTCAGGCATTAATGGTAGGGAGTCCCCTTTGAGAGAAGTGAGCAGGAGAGGTTTGGCAGTGTCGGTCTAGAACTGGCACAGCCCCAGTGACCCATCCTTCCCATGCAGGTTGTCCCACTGAATGCAGTCTGGGGTCTGTTTGGACCATAAGCATCACTCAGGGTGGGAGTTAACCCATCCCAGTGATCTCCAGAGACCTCTGCCACTTAGGAGGACAGCTCACTGGGAGCTGGAACAGATCTGGCTCTTCTCAGCCATCGCAGCACACACAGGTAGAGCTCACCACTGTGGGATTTTGCTGATGCCCAGCTCCATCCATCCGTGGTGCTGCAGAGCTGCCAGGATCATTACCTCTGCTGCTGCTCTTCATCAAAGCCCTGCCTGTGTGTGTGTGTGAGTGAGGGGGGCACACAGCGGGCTGCAGAGTGGCCCAGTGGAGCTTGTCATCGTTAATGAGATTACACTGCCCTAATCTCACAGCAAATCCAATTGTCATGGTGCGCACACTGATGGCTCAGGGAGCGGCAGCCGGCCGGGGCAGTGCAGGGCAGCACGGGCATCCACTCCTTTGGTGTCTCCTGAAACCAGACAGGAGGGGCTGGTGGATTTTCCTTGGGCTGGGAGCGAGTGTGACCGTGCAGGAGAGGGGAAGGAGGCACATCTGAGCACACACCTCTGGCGGGGAGCAGAGCGCAGCTCTTGGCATGCTGTCCGGCACCAACAGCTGCGCTGTTTTCTGCAGGGTTATGCAACTGCTTTGTTCCCAAATAATATAAGCAGTGTTATGTTTAAATTCATACCAAATCTTGTTTATCTTGCTGCAGTTTCACAGAGAAATCATGTGTGAAATTTTAGCAGGGCCTGAGGATAGCTGGCCACGACCACTGCCTCGTGTGGATCCTTCCAGGCAGGCTGGGGGCTCTTCCAGCCCCTCACTGGGGACTGAGTTCTGCTCCTGGTTGGGGACACAGCCTCCTGGCTGATCACAGCTTGTCCTGCCTCAATAAGGGCTGCAATCCCAGAGCAACAGCCCCGTGGTGAAACCCTGCTGCCTGATCCATGCGGACACGGAGCAGGAGATGAGATGGCATCCCCAAAAACACCCGGTGGGAAGAGCAAGTGCCCAAACCACAGAACATCCCTCAACCTAAAGGAGACCTTTCATCTCCTGGTAAGCCCAAAGCAACAATTACATCTACCACTGGCCGATCTGACAAAACAGCCACATTTCTTTTCAAGCACTCATCAGAAACATGGTAAAGTGCCAAGGTCCTGCTCTGAGTGAGAAAAGAGGTTCCTGTAACCTCTCTGGGCTCCTGCTGCAGCCAGACTCACACTCCTGTGAATTCAAGTCCAAACTCAGGGGCTGTGGCATCACTGGAGGTGGGAGCAGCATCCCTGCATGTGCTGGGCAGAAACTGCACAGGAAGTCATGTGTGTGCAACTGAATTTTAGGAGTCCCAGCCCAACTGTTCAGCTACATATTTAGGACAAAGCTGCAATAACCAGAGAGGCTTTTGAACTTGGGAACAATAGGAGCTATTTTCAATGGGTGAATAATGGTGAAAATCTGTCCCTTAATGTCAGCTCGCAGAGTCATCATTTTTCCCAGCAAAAAATATAAAAGTTTAATTTTTTCTCAATGGATTTCAATGCAACATTTACTCTGAGACTGTTTATTCCTCCTCCAAGAATAACAGGGAGACCCACTGAAAAGGGACAAGATGATCTTTATCATTTTAAATAGAGCAATTCCAATTTTTTTGAATCATCTTACTGTAGTTCTGCATGCTTAAATGCATGCCATAAAAACAATTTTACAAAATAATTTCTTTTCATGTTTTGCATCACATGCCTTTGATGAAGATAAATTAAGCTGAAACTCACAGATACTGCTACTGTTGGTGTAAATAAAATAAAACAATTAGTTTTTTTATGCAAAAACGAGGCATGTCCAAAGTAATGTACTTCAGGAGGCTGTTTTGATGTTTAAAGGAAAAGAAACGTTATTCAACTGGATGATTTTTCATGGTAATAATTTACAAATGTTCACTGAAGGCTTGAATATTGTAGGAGACATATTTTGACTGGCATAATATTTTGACACTACTAAAAAAACTTTCTGAATAGACACATTTCAGAAACTCAACTTGGAATGGAAACTAATTTTGAAACACTGGAATCCCTCTGATTTCAAAGGTCTCCTCATTACTCAGTGGAAGTATCTCTTCTTAATTAAAAGAATACTTAGAAGCATTTTTCATAGCCTGGCAGCATTGTGTTGGGCAAATAATGAATCTTGCATTGTCTTTTTGGCAGTGTAGCCCTTTCCTGCAACACCACTTGGACAGAAGTTTATCCCTGCATGAACTAGGAGCAGGCTCTGCAAAAATAAATTTCTGATGTGGATATATTATAAGGACTGCAATTTTATTGTCACAAAAGCAGCTTTGCACAACAATTAGAAATAGCAGCTTATTTAATCCTGTGTTTCATGAACATGGGTCTCATTTTGTCAATTCAGAGATGCCATCTTGCTCATGTCAGTCTGTGCTTGCAGTATTTTCTTTTTTGCTTCTTGTTGTGCACATTTAAACACCTGGTTTCCATTAGTGACCCCCCAAAATGCAACTTGCCACTGTGGCACAGGCAAAAGTGTTGAGGATGGCCATGAAACCCCAGCTTTTGTTTAGAACAGCGTTGCCAGAGTAGATTATTTAAACTGATAAAACTCCACACAATCTCAGGATATGGATGTTGCTGTTCTGGCCACTTCTCTTTAGGGGATGGTTTTGGCCAAGGGGCTCCTGCTGATCTTGTGGCTGTTGTTTGTAACCTCCTGCCCGGCGATGATTTCTGCTGCTTCTTGACACCGTTCTGCTGTGATGGGAAATGATCACAGCTCTGAAACAGAGGGATGGGCAGAGCTCCTGTCTCACACAGATGTGGGCAGGGCTCTCTGATGCAATTCCACGAGTGATCAGCTGCGGCATCCGTTGCAGTGCTGCATCCTCTGACACCAGCAGGAGTGTCCCCAAGCCAGTGTCCCCAAGCCAGTGTCCCACCGTGCATCACCTTCACCTCACTGCTGGCCACAGCTTGGGGCTGATACAAGAGGGATAAAGAAGGAGGCAGCAAGGGAGCCAGCAGCGTCCTTTGGTGATGTTCTGCACGTGGAGCAGGCTGGAAATGCTTCAAGTTAAAGCAAAAGGATGGGGATGTTGGCTCCCTGCAATGTTCATCCCTTTAGGCAGCAGCAAAGCAGAGCTGGAGCAAACTGCATTTCTCCCGTAGTGACAACAGCAGCTGCTTCCCAGAGTTTCTGGGTGGCTGCTGTCCTTACAAACCACCTGCTGTAGCACAGCCCCAGGCTGGGCTCAGGGCACATCTGACAGCCACGCACCCAGCAATTTCCTGCCACGGTTCCACTGCCATCAGAGAAGGCTGTAAATGCCTGGGTGGCTGCTCCTCTGCACTAATTAATGCTGTAATTCTACACAGTCCTTTTTCAGACCAGCAGTTTCTCATGCTTTGTAGCCCAGATGCTTTCCCTGCCTGTTCCAGCACTTGCTTCTCCTCTGGCAGGACAGGGCAGAATCCAGTGAGCAGTTTCCACCTCCCCTCAAGGCACTGACACATTGGCAAGCAGAGAGAAGATCCCTTGAGTTTAATCTTGAGCAGAACTGACTGATTGTGGCTGGCTTTTGCCCCAAGTTCAAGAACATGGAAATTTGTAATGCATGTTTTGATATGTCCTGGGATAATCTGTGGCCTTTTGAGTCCTTTTATACCCAAAGCAAACTTCAGAACACGATCCTGGCAGATTGCTTGGAATTGTGACGCTGAGTGATTCTACAGATGTTCCAAGTGATGCTCTGAGAGGAATGAAAATATTTTCAAATTATGTCCCACTTACCCAGGGATGAAAGTGAACAGTAAATACTGAGTGCTCATTGCATGGGAAGCTGTCAGAGCAGTCCATTTTTATGTCTGTATTGTGTATCCTAGTTCCAAAGGAATTCCTTGCATGTTTCTGTAAAATTTAAATAATGCCCACTCTTCAGAAAACAATTTGTTTCACAGCCTTCATATGCTTTTCAGAGCATTTGGGGGTAGGGAGTTCTGCTCTTTCTCAGGGTTGCAGTTAGTTTGAATTTGTCCATTTTACCTCATCCAGAGTGTCCCACGGCAGAGCTGCCTGGGCACAGCACAGCCAGGTGTCCCTGCATGACTGTCCCCATGGCCAGAGCAATGTCTGCATCGTGTCCTTCACCCAGAGCAAAGCAAACTTCCCCAAAAATGGGGTGGGACTTGCTGGAGACAGCCGTGGCTGAGCAGGCTTTACTCAAGGACACAGCAGGTTGTGTTTTCAAAGCTGAGTTGCCCCCTGTGCATGCAGGGCATGAGGAGCTCCTCATTACTGTCTCATTGTAAAAGTCAAGAATTATTTTCCCTAACCCTAACCTGTCTAAACTCCTTGAGGAACTCCTCCATTACCATGGAGCAGGGCAGACTTGGTAAAGAGCCTCCAAATAAAGAAGATTTTAGCCTAGGTAATCACTTCTCCCCTGCACCAGGAACAGAATTTCTCTCACCCTTAAACTCTTGTGGCTGTAACTAACCCTTCTGATGGCCAAGAGAAGATAATTCAGTCTTCCTCTGATGCCAAGTACCCATTTAACCTGTTCCATTTTCAAGACAACCCTTCAGAAGCTCTGCAAGCACCAGCCAAATGTGTCACAGCTAAAACTCTGTCTCACAGATTTTAAACAAATGCTTGACTGTGTGTCGGCACAGCTCAGCACCTTTTTCATTGACCACTGGATTCTGGAGCGTTTAAAGGATTGTCTTAGATACCTGCTGGCTAATAATTTGGGTTGGATCAGCCTTTCTTCAGCTGCACCCTTTGTCATTGCTAAGGGAGGTCCAAGGGTATTTGCCACAAAGAGAAAGAAGAGAGGACAATGATCTCAAACGACATAATGAAGACATAAACGCAGTGGCATCTGTCAGGAGATGTTGTTGTAGGAAACACAGTGTTTGTGTGCTTGTTTACTTCAAAATCACTTTGTTTGGCTGCCAGGAGGACATTGCATGAGGAACTTTCTTTCCAAACATCATGTAGATGCCATCAGCCCCCACTCCTTCCTAGTCCAGATGAGTTTGTTGCATGTGATTCCTGAGCAGAAGGAGTGGATGAACCTCTCTACTCAACTTGTCCTGCTTCTATGGGAAAGAGAACAAGAAAAACACACGGTCTTCATTCTGGAGAGGACAGCAGCATGTGTGCAAGTCCATCTTTGTTCATCAAAGCACTTAAGCTCGTGCTTAAAGCTAAGAAAACACTTAAGTGCTTTGATAAAAAGGGAAGATCCAGTGAATTGGGACTAAAGAGATGCTACAGTTAATTGATTTCCTTTGAGAGCAGCCAGTATTTCCCCCAAAGGGCTAATACTGTAGTTCTTCTTTTCAACTCTAAAGCTGTTCCAAAGCTGCAGCAAGTTTGATAGGGTTGGCATTTCTTAGAAGCTATTTATTCACCCATGACCAAAGTATTAAGACTCTCTCTCTGCAGTAAATATGCACAAGTGGACACACACTGGGAAATTCTTTGTCTTGTCCTGTTCTGCTGCTGAAGGAAGACACATGGTTTCAATGATGTCTTTGTTATCTGATCAAGCATTCAGTCCAATTTGCAATTTTAATGAAAATCAGACACCTGCACTGCAACTGATCTCCACTCCCAGGATTAACAACAACAAGGAAAAGAAGCAATGCCCCTTATCGGCAGAACTGAAGCCACAGTATCCTGTTACCAGAGCTCAGGCTGTGATTTCAGATGTTACCCAGAAGAAAGGAACCCTTTATCCCTCTCTGGACAGTGATCTCCTCAGATGGAGAACCAGCCTGAAGTGGCCAGCTATGGGTAACATTAGCCTGAGTGCAGAGCCACAGGCTGGGGAGCTCTGGCTATACCAAACCTCTGCAAGCTCCAGAGACAGGCGGTGCTGGCTGGACATGGAAGCACAAACATTGCACTGACCACAGACAGCTCTCCTTTCAACATCATCTTCCCAGAATTATTACCAGAACATGCAGCTTTTGGTGTTGATTCAAGTTTTTTCCTCTTTTTAAGTCTGCGCAGGTTCATTTTTAGTCTTAGATATGAAGATGCCAAACACTATAGCCTGAGAAAACCCCCAAAATGAAGTTGGAAGGGGATTCGGAAATGGAACAGGTGTCCTGGCTCCAATGCCACCCAGGAGAGGCCCCCAGCACATCACCTTGTCACAGCTGAGCCTGAGCAATGCCCAGGAGGGAGAATGGGCAGGGGCTGCACAAGGGACATGCAAACATCAGGAGCAAAAGAGCAGCTCAGCACATACCTGAAACCTGTTTGCAAAGCCACAGCTCCAATTGTGTGCTCCAAAAATCTCCACAGCTCTCTAAATTGGGAGAAGGACACGTGTGTGCAAGAAATGGGAAATCATGTAACAGGCTGCACCAGAGTGTATCCTCCACTCCAAGACGTGAAGAAATCCACTTTCTCAGAGTTTTAGCCAATGTTTACTGAAGTGCTTTCCAAAATGTTTCCTGGTTTCTCCTCTTGCCTGAAGCCCACTTGTTCCCGGCATCTGGGTTGTTTGTGTTGGTTGCTGTTTTTCACTTAGGGAGAGAAGAATAGGAGAAGAAAAGGAGGAAGTAACAACACTAGTGAGCACCTTCAGTGAGTTCATAAACATCAAAGACTACCCCAAATCAAGTACTTCTACTAATACAGGCATTTTTTCTCACAGCCTTTGGTGTTAAAACTTTTTTCAGTTGAATCCCTGCTCTGCTCAGGTAGATCTGATAGATCAGGGGAGTTTTACATTCCAGAACTCGTGGAATCTTCCTTGTCCTGGGAAGAAAGTTTTATCTGCAATAGGACAAGAAGAAGGGGCCTCAAATTGCACTGGGGGAAGGTTTAGAAAAATCTTCACAGAAAAGGTTGTGTTGGAGAGCACAGGAACAGGCTGCCCAGGGAAGTGGTGGAGTCAGCATTCCTGGAAGGATTGAAGAGCTGTGACATGGTTTAGTGGTGATGGTGGCAGTGCTGGGGACATGGTTGGACTCGATGCTCTTGGAGGTCCTTTCCAGCCTGGAGGATTCCCTGGTTCCCTGATCTCTTGTCTCCTTTAACTGGAGCTCCCTCTTTTGCCCTGTGAAGGTAAGTCAGGCAGCCCCGAAGAAAGGGATTTCAAATTGTTTCAAGCCGTGGCTCTCTTCCTGTCCTACAGCAAGGCAAACAATTTGGAGACCCCAGGTCATTTGTATTGCTGAATTGAGCTCTTTATGTGCCTGGCCTTATGTTTCAGAGAGGCAATGATGCTTTTTATAGCAAGACTATTTTCTATTCAGCTTCCCTGATAAGGATTCTTCACCCCATTTTGCAAAGGAAATTGCACTCTTTTGAAACAACATTTAGCCACCCCAGCCTCAGAAAATATTCTTGAAAACACTGTGGAATAACAGAGGGAGCTTTCTCCCCAGGCTGTTTCTTTTTTTGTGTGGTTTGGGGACAGCCACTCCACCACACAGTGGTTTGTGTCCTGTGGTAACACACCCAAGCCCAGCAGGCTGGTGGAGCTGCTGAGAACATCCACACTCATTTCTAACATGATCCAGGGCTCGTGTAAGTTGATGGAAAAATTCTCCTGCTGATTCCAGGAGAGCTGGACACCCCTGCAACATCCCTGTGTGGCTTTGGACATGCCAGTGCAAGTGCTGCAGCAGTTCTAACACAAAAGGAACTCCTTAAGAGCCTGTTTGGTGTCCTGAATGACACCCACAGCACCTCTCTGTGCCATCAGTCATCTTCCTGCCTCCTGTAAACACCAAGTCTGAAAAGTCATTAAACCACAATAAATGTTTAAACACCACCTTCAGGTCTGTGTAATGTCTCAGATCTCTTCTCCGAGTCCCACTGTCCCTGTGCATGTTGGCTGAGGAGCATTTGGGGAAGATAGAAACACAGTGGGACATTTGCAGGAACCAAGAGATGGTGTTTGAAAACTCCATCACAGGTGGGGTGATGTGACTTAATGCTGAAAATTGGATGTTTGTGTCCTGAAGCTCAGGGCTGTGCTCACCCCATGCCCTGCACAGCAGTCCTAGGAGGAGTCCTGGAGGCAGCACAGCTGGGCTGGCTCTTTATGCAGAGAGGAGCTGTTCTGATACAGCTACACTTTCTAACAAACAAAACTTGATTTTTGACAGCTTCCAGCAGGATTTGTGCCCAAGATGAGCAGAAGTGCCTATTTCAGTTGTGCCTAACCGATTTCAGTGCCCAAAGTTAACCCTGAATTGAAGGAGTTTTAGGAAAATTCTCTGCAAAAACATCTGTAAGCTGGCACGGAGGGGATGTTACAGAGCTGAGCACAGCTCCTGAGAATGTCCCCCTGCTCTGGGAAGGCAGAAGCAAGCCTGTCCAAGAGCTGTGCACATGTCCTGGGCACATCCCTGCTCAGTTGTCACTGGCTGTGCTCAGCATGTCCCTGTGGGCACAGCAGGGCCATCGAGGTTTCTTCCACCAGAGCCTCGAGGGACCATCAAGGTCCAAAACCAAATCAGCAACTTCAGCTCTGCCTCCATCCAAGGCTTTTAGCAGTTGTGGTGAAACTGTTGGGAGGGAAAATTTAAAGCTTTGTTTTTTCCTTCCTCTCTCTCTCTCTCTCTGCTCCTTTTTTCTCTCCTTTTGTTTTTGAAGCAGGCAAACATCTGCAGAGCACTTTGAGATAACCATAGCAATGACATGAGGACAGTTGGCAGGCACTCCCTGTGCTGCTCAGCTGGGATTCACTGGCCCAGCAAGGAGGGACCTCTCTGCATCGGGACCTTGCCCTGGGATCAGAGATAGAGCAACGAGAACTTCCACTGGAGCAGAACGGGGGGAATGCAGATATCAGGGGATTTTCAATGGAAATCACAGGTGTTTCTTCCCTGCCTCCTCCCTCTGAGAGGCCCCTCTATGTTCTGTTACGATTTGTTTTTCTGGCAGCCAGCGTGCTCTATTTTTCTTGCCTGTGTTTTTATGACTTATGTTTGGTTTCTGCTAAAACAACAGAAAACAGCGCAGGGCTGAGGATGGTTTCTTTTTTCTTTTTTTTTTTTTTTTTGAGTGGGTTATTGTCTTTTTCCTTTTCCTTTCAGGAACTATGCAAAGGGTCATTTGGAAACCCTGATTCCAGTGAAACTTTGCAGAAGGATTGATGGAGGTTTCGGATCAGCTGAAGGTCACAGGTCAAATGGTTTACCCCCCAGGCGGGCGAGAAGATGAGATTTGCAGCCACGGCTGAGCCCTGGAAGGGGACACGGCTCCACAGGACAGCTCAGCAGCAGCAGGAAAAGGAGCTTTTAACAGTGGGCTTGCAAACAACTGTTCCAAAATGTCCCGCTGAAGAGCCTCCCTTCCACCCCATCTCAGCAGAGAAAGCGAACTGCAGCTGGCCACAAGTGAGCAATTGGGAGGAAGCAGACACGAGTTCACACAAGAGCAGCAGAATAAATATCTTGTTGTTTAGAGGAAGAGATTTTTTTACATTTTGGTGGAGGACAAAGGGGTTTTTTTACAATAGCTGATACTATGTTTAAAAGCAAAATCAATTGCAATTCGGTGCAGACCTGAGCCAGAAATCAAGCAGGAAGTAAGAGCACATTAAAATAAATCTTTAGAGGAGTTGCTTTCAAAGGCATCTATGCTTTGCTCAAGACATGAAGCATTGGTGTTGGTAAAATGCATTATCCACACACTTCCATCTAGCCAGAGAAGGATTTTGGCTGTTTCAAGGAAAAGAATCAGTGGCATATGGTCTGCATAAAGCATAAACATGACACGTTCTTTTGGCTGATTTTGGCACAGGGGAGGTCACGAAATCATCTTTCAGAAACCCCAGCTGGACCGAGATTGAGCCTTCTCCCATTTCCCTACTTCTCCTACCAAGACCCTTATTCAGAACTGTGATTGTTATCGTCAAGAAATGTCTTCCCAGGACCAAAAATTGTCTGTTTTAAGCACAGAAGCATCTTGCTTTTTCACATGGAAGACGGGGTAGAGGTTTAAAAACCACCCAAACCAACAGGTATTGTTCCCTGAGAAATGCATGTAATTCATTTTATTATCATTATCATCAGGGTTGCAAAAGACCCTCGAGATCATTAGGTCCAACTGTTAACATGGCACAGCCAAACTCTCCACTGAAGATATCCCTTAAGAACTGTCCACGCTTCTTTTAAATATCTGCAGGGACTTCTAACATTTCAGATTTTCCCCCCAATGCATTTCTGTTGAAGGGAGAGGAGCCCAGGCTCTCCCGCTCGTGTTGCACATTGAATATTCACAGCAGCAATTGCTGCCAACTGTGCATCCCCAGCCCGAGGTAATGAGCACCCCTCACTTCCACGAGTAACCCTACCTGCAAAGCAGCTTTCAGGGGGAGGAGGACGCTGGAAAGCCTGGAAACAGAATATGGAAAGGAAAAATCCAAGGCCTGCACGTTACATGAGCTGGTGAAGGGGAACTGCACAGCTCTGTAAGCAAACCCAGCAGGGCTCATTGGCATGAACAGCATCCTTGCTCTGCCTTCACAAAAGCTTTGCAGAGCATTGAGGGTTTGGTTACTTGAGATCATGCAGAATGAGCAAACCTTATTCCCTCAGTCCTTGAGATGGGAAGAAGTGTGTTTCCCCCCAGCCCAGCTGGGAAATGTGTTTGCAGGATGGCCACAGCATTTATTTAGCTGGGAGGTATTGCAGAGGGTTTGTTCCTCAAAGCAGAAAAAGAAGCTAGGCTGCCTTTTTCCTCTACACAAAAGGTGATTTATTTAAAGCCAAAAAGTGTGAAGGATTATCTTTTGAACGTGCCAAACTGGCTGCAAACATCCTGAAGAGCAGATTTTATTGTTATTATTTTGCATTATTCTCTTCTTAAAAGAATGAAGGAAGCATTAGAAGCAGAGAGATGAAAACTAGCTGTCCCTTGACATATTTATTCCCCAGATTAAGTGTGTGTAACTGTGAGCTATACACACAGCAGTGCAGATAACAGAGGTGTGACTGTGGGACACTGCAACATCCGGGATGTAATTTAAATCTCTCCCCACTCCTCACTCTCAAACACATTTGGCTCATCATATTTGGCATTTCTGGACTCTGGCAGGCCCCAGCATTTCTGCAGTCACTGTTCTTGAGGGGCTGGTTTGTCAATAGCCATTTGTGCTGTGTTTACCCAGGTATTATCCAGCTTTGTACCACTGAGACAAGCTGGTTCACGCCAGCTCTGTTCCTCACATTGTTTATTCTCCGGCATTTTTAACCTTCCAGTTCATCTATGAAATGTGTCCAACCAGCACTTCTAGAAGCTGCTGGGAGGCTGCAGAGAGGAGGACAGGGATAGGATAAGATTAGGATAGGATAGGATAGGATAGGATAGGATAGGATAGGATAGGATAGGATAGGATCGGATCTAGGATCTAGGATCTTGGATCTTGGATCTAGAATAGGATCTAGGATAGGATAGGATAGGATAGGATAGGATAGGATAGGATAGGATAGGATAGGATCGGATCTAGGATCTAGGATCTAGGATCTAGGATCTTGGATCTAGAATAGGATCTAGGATAGGATAGGATAGGATAGGAAATAGGATATAGGATATAGGATACAAAAGATGATGATAGGATAGGATAGGATAGGATAGGATAGGATAGGATAGGATAGATAAGAAATGATGTTGAGCAACACCAGTTAGAAAAAGATTAATTTGACATTTCTATTAAACTTGATGTCTTCAAATTTAATACACAGCAGAGGCATCACTCCTCTGTCCTTAACCTCATGGCATGAAGGTCAGTCACAGCTTTGGCAGACCTGTTGCCACTCCACAAGATAAGCTGGGATATCTCAGGAAGGTGTTTTTTCCTTGTTTTACATTTAACCATCACAGATTGTGTCTCAAGGGGAAATTCTGCCCTTTTCCCATTCCAGTCAAGTACAATTCCAAGGAAAACGAAAGCATCACAGTACAGCAGGTAACATTTGGAGCCCAACCCCTCTGCCCTCATGGAGCATGACTCTGGAAGAGCATCTGAGGATGCCAGGGATGCTCCACCAAACACAACTGCAACCATCAAAGTGTCTGCTCCACAAAGACCTCCAAGGACTGGGTCCTGACATTTTACAAGCCCAATTTCAGAGGATGGATATTCAAAGCTCTCTGAAAACCAAGACCTTTAGAAGTTTCTTCAGCTGGACACCCAATAGCTGAGGTGTCCCAAATCCCTGGCTATTTCTGACCATCTTGGCACACGGTGCTGAGCATAGGAAGTGCATGAGATTAACAACTTCAAGTCACACATCGGACAGGATATGAGGGGCTACATGTGCTATGTGCATAATATGTCCCTTTTGCCAGTGTCAATCAAATTTTAAAGCACAAAAAAGACTTTGTACCCACTTGGACACCAAACATTTCACTTCTCCGGGTCAAAACTTAGGGGAAATATCCTCTTTGTACTCATCCTACTGCCATGGTCTGAGCTGGAGAATACAATTATCCAATATTAAAAATAAAAGTAAATAGACCAGCAAGTTTACAAGCTAAAAATTCAGCGGGAACTTCTCCCTCTCTCTGAACTCCCGGCGTTCTTGTTGCCTGAGAGAAGACTGAGCTTTTCCAAAGGTGTATCCAAGGATCTCGCACAAACACGCTCTGCAGCAGCAGACATTCCTTATCAGCCCTGATAGGAAACGTGCCATTCATTCACAGCCTGCTGCTGGGGATCTCGGGCTATCTGGGGCGCGTTATCACACGCTTTGTATTGTCTGCTCCATCCTGAGCAAGAAACGCTGTAATCAGACCGACTTTTTCTCCTTCTGCAAATCACCAGCTTTTTGTGTTGATTAAACACCTTCCTGTTGAAACAGTAACTGGACAACCACAAAAAAAGAAAAAAAAAAATACTTGGAAACTCGGTATCAGCTTCCCAGATTCCTGTTGGCTTTCACATGAGAACAGAGTTATTCTGAATGCACAGGCAGGGAGTGTGTGGGGAAGGACTGGAAGAAGAAATTTGGGTGCTTGGTTTAGTGATGTTCACACCTAGTGCCACCCTGCACCTGTGCAAGTGGCTTGGATTGGATTCCTTTGGGTTTGGATCATGGTGCCCAGGAAGGATCTGCAGATCTGCTGCTGCTGAGCACAGGGACATTTCTTCCATGAGCAAATTCATACCTACTTGAAATATTGAGGCCAAAAAATTGAAATCTGACACCACCCAGAAATTCTGGGAAATTTTACAGTTCACTCATTGAAACCAAGTCTGATTTTTTTTTTCCAGCAGAATGTTTTTCTGTTTTACTATGGAAAAAGGTTTTCCCATTTTTCTATCAAAAAGGCTTTCCCTTGCACTCCTCATTTAGATATGCTCATTCTAATAAATTCCAACTTTCTGAATATTTTTACCTGCACTTCCCAGCATGGGATACATTTGCTGTGTCCTTTTACACCTTAGCTGGTGTAAAAGGATATTTTCCAATAGGAAGGAGAACTCAGTCATTAAAAATGTACATACACTAGCTCAGAGGCGGTGCACTTGTAAGAGTAACATTTATCTAATCACAACAATATCAACCTGCTGTGACACTGCTTCCCAGAAAGGGAAAAAATTACACCAAAGTTAACATTGCAGTGAGATAAAGGGGATTTTAAAAGTAATTGTGCCTTTCAATTAGTTTCTAGCACTTATGCTTCTATGCCGCCCTCTTTGCAATTGTCCTTCCCTTAAAGGCTGTTTTTAACTTTTTACTTCATGAAATTTCAGTGCAGGAAAACCAAAACTGCTCATCTTTATTTCCTACACTAGCAAGCATCTAGATCTCAGGCTGCTTCTGGGAATATCCAAGGAAAAAATGCAAAAATGTAACATCCTGTCTATACGGGAAATTAAACATTCTGTGGATAACAAAATATTCCCTCTATTACAATTCTTATCAGCTGAAAGAAGAGAAATAATATGTTCCAGAAGTTATTTTAATTTCAGAAAGCCCATAGCAAAATTCTAACTGTGCAGGGAGAATCCTTAACCCTCTGTTGCTCATGTTTATAATAACCAAGTTGAGCACTTTGTGTCCTTCCCAGGCAAATCCTGCACTGGGCTTCAGGATTCTGCACTGGGTTTGTGTCAGCTGTCTCTGACAAAGGACCCTGAGTTCAGTGGGGCACAGGGACTTTGTGAGCTCAGTGATGTGCAGGAAACAGGCTGGGTACAGAAACAATCCCATGAAAATGAAAATCCCGACAGAGTTCCCCAGACATTGTTCAACTCCATGAGGACATTCAATTGTCCTGGTAAGGAGAGATCCCAAATTCATCTTTGCCCAGATGAATCTCAGTTTTGGTCTGGATCTCTTCTTTTTTCAATGCTCATGTTTCTTTAACCCTTCTTCTTGAAGATTTTCCTCATGGCTACAACAGCACATACTCTGGTATTCATTAAATGACAATTCTGCATGAGTATATTTAGCTTGGGCACTGCCAATATATGAATTCATACACAAATATGAAACATATCAAAAAGTGAAAATGGCCCATTGCTCCCCTTAGCGCATCACACACTGATGAAAAATAGCAAATAACAAATTGTTTCTTGGTTAAAATCTTATTAGCAGGCATTTCAAATCCTTACAAAGTTCACCTTATATCAGAGCTCAGCTGAAATTACTCATCAAATTCCACTCCAATCTGAGGGAAATAGTTCCCTAAGCTTTGTCTGGAAAGATGCTGAGCATGAAGAGGGAGCTGACTGCTGCATGCACACGTACACAGAAATCCAGGGAAGATTTAAGAGCCACCTTCTGCTGCAGCTGTTTTCATAATTTGGACCCAATGTTCTCACTCTTTGCACGTAGTTGTATCAGTCAGGTTTACAGGACCTAAATCTGAGTTCAAATCTAAGCCCTCCTCATCCATCTTAGTCATTTTACAGGCTTCCAGCAGGAGTTTGTCCTCAGAAGAGCACATACAAGCCTTTCCTCAGAGCAGAGCTGTAATTTATTGCAGTCCAGCCACTTTGGGAGGATGACAGTGTGATGACAGCAGGCCTGGACCATCAGTCTTTCTGGGAGCAGCATGGTGATAACATCTTTGATGTCTCATGAAATTCAAAGCTTCTATGGAGCACATTGGAGCAGCAGTTTAAAAAGGGGATGAAAGTTTAGGCCAGCGAGAATGATCCAACCTCCTGAATTAATGAGATCTTGTTATCTGTGTAATTCCTGCCATAATTTGCCTGTCCTCTGGCCAATCCTCAGCGGATTTTGCGTCAGTTCTTGCATTCTTAACCAAACCAGACACCCACTTTACAGTGAACTCCTCCCAAATTATCTGTTGTTTCTGATTTCTTTACTTCCCACAGGTGCTGAGCTCCCTCTCAGAGCAGAGACTCTGCTGCACAGCACTGAAATCTCACAGTAAAAGGATCCCTTTGATCCAGTGCTTCAGATCACTCCCTAATATTACTGATAAGCTGAGATATCATTTTGAGAAGTAGAAAACAAGTAA
Organism: Sialia sialis; assembly: GCA_009812075.1. Taxonomy (NCBI): domain Eukaryota; kingdom Metazoa; phylum Chordata; class Aves; order Passeriformes; family Turdidae; genus Sialia; species Sialia sialis. The sequence continues at coordinate 14,963,733 of VRYO01000638.1, read as the reverse complement.
TACCACAAGAAGAGATGGAGAACCACTTCGAAGAAGAGAGCCTTAGGCTTGAGAGTGAAGCTATCCTTGGTCTGATTAATTTCCATTCAAACTTGATGGGTTTTTCTGGGAAATCCTGACCCTTGAGACATCAGCATAAGAATGAATTCCTTGTTTTATTTCTACACAAAGCTCCCTCCTCTTGATATTTCTTCATAAACTGTGACATCTTCTATTACAGTTGCTTCCAAGTGCAATCTTTATTGTTTAGAGGGTTTTGTATTTGGGTTTCTTTCTATTTGTCCACAGACCTATGCACATATATTGAGTATAATTCAGGTTTAAGCATCAGTGGATGAGTCATTCCTAGAGAGTTTGCTTTTGTGCAGCACTCCAATTTTCTGTCAAAGAATATCTGAGGTGGCTGTAGCTGAGCACATCCTCTGTTAAATTCAGCCCTGGCTCAGGCAGGAGAGGCCAGGCTACAAGGCTGGGTCTCATTTCTTGTTTAGATCACACACAGCAAAAAGTTTCATTATTGCTGCATATCCCAATTACTTCTGCAGTTTTCCTGGGTACTATTGGCCTCTAGTCAATCTGCTGGATATGTGCAGGATGCATCAATTCACTGCAGCATCTCCTCTTCCTTCTGTAAAAGGAGGCTTTGTCCAAATGCCAAAATTCCATGGCTGGATTTCCAAAAGCACCATTTCCATAACTTTGTCTTACTGACTGCCCAGTGAACTGTTAAAACACCAACCTCCATGTCTAGAAAACTGAGTGGTGGGTGATTTCTGGGGAAGGATCTGGCTTTCAATGCAGGAAAATTCACAGGTACAGTGTTTGGACTCTGAATGCAGCTCCTCCATTCCCATCAGAGACCCAGATCTGCTTCCTCCTTCACTGACTCCCTGATTTATCATTCCAGCATTGGCTGGCCACGTCCTCAGAGGGCACAGGACATGCCATGGTGTGTGCCATGCTGCCTAGAAAATCCCCACCAAGGACAGTGTCACATCCTGCAGTTTTTAAGAGCTGCCAATTTTTTTCTTCCTAAAATGGAAGCAAACCTTTGCAGACAAACTCATGCCTGGTGTAAGCACACTGAAGCCAAGTCCAGTATCAGTAAATCAGTGCCCTCATCAGGAAAGCAATCACATGGTTGTTTTTATCTGCTATTATCTGTAAGTTTAATTGGAGTACAAAAAGTAAGTAAATTTTTAATGACAGCTGCATTCCCCATCACAGCCTGTTGTATGACCTTCAGATATTGAAAACAAATGAATAATTGAAAACAATTCGATCATGCAACTTTTAGGTGTTTTTGAAGCTTGCCTAAGAGACCTCAAAAGACTTCTTGCTCCTACCAGAAAGCAAATACTTCAATCAATTCTGATATTAACCATTTCTCCTTTAAAAATAATTAAAATCTATTTCTGTACCTCTCTGATACAGAAAAAAAAATCTATATAGAAGCTGAATTCTGCTGGTTTTCCTGTGGCTTAAGTCAAATAAATTGCTGTGTATTTACACAAGGAATTCACTGTCTTTATGTTGGGAGATTTCAGCTTTGGTACTCATAAAGTCAATTTTCAGTAGAAACACTGAATTTTCTTGCAGAAAGAGAAGAAATGTATTTTTCCATAAATAAACTAGGCAGGTCAGAGGTTCTGAACCAGCTCTGGACCATTTTAGCTGAGACTGTGTGTGTCTCCCAGTGTGGCTCAGGAATGAAGCTGCAGGAGGAGCATTGGGGCCACACAGGGAGAGCCCAAAGATGTGGTGACAGTCAGGAGACATCACACCGCCATTCCTAACCACTGAATGTGAAAACCAAACCAACATCCATCTCACAGCAGTGGGAAGTGCAGGGAAATACCAGTGGGAAACACAAATGTCCTATTTCCAGCGAGCACTTTGAGTGGTGGGGGACCAGGAAAGCATCAGCCCTGCAGGATGACAAGAGCTTCTTCCACCACATGCCAGGCCATACACCTGCCAAAGTGATGCCTTGTCTGATAAAAACACTGACTGCAGGCTGGATTTCTGCACAAACTCTCTCTGTTCAGGGTGTAGGAGAAACAGCTCTGCCCACCAGCTGTTTCCTTGAAGGAAAAGGATGACACAACCAGGAAATTCACCTTCTATATGCATCCAAAAAACAATCCACCACTTATTCAGAATCCCTCCTTTGCTCTTTGCTCTGTCTCACCCCAGCATGGCCCATCCCAGCTGCTGCCCAGGAGGTTGGGACACATTTCCAGAGACAGGGCTGAGCTGCTGTGAAATGCTGCACATTGCAGCCGGGCCCAGGGCACTCACCAGCGGGTTAGAAAGAAGCCCCTGAGATTTCCTTAGTTGGAAGAAAAAACATTCTCTGAATTCCCTGCTTGGGCTTTTGCTTTGTCTTAAAGAAAAAAATAGCAGAGGGGCAGGGAGGGAGAGCCCACACTGCTGTGAGGGAGAGAAATTACTCCTGGAATTGTAAATAATCACCTGTGCATGAAGCACAGAGTGACAGGCAAATGCTGCCTGCAGCAAAAGCTGGACCTGGTGACAGATGCCCAGGGAGAACAGGCTGCTGACAGCAGCATGAACCAGGGCTTTAATCCCAGGGCAGTTGCTTGTTTCAGATAAATTCCCCTAGCTGATGTCCATGCTATCAGTTTGATGCTCACAGGTGTCATCACCCTGGCAGGGCATCCTGCTCATCTCACCCAGAACACCTCACTGTTCCTGCAGTTTCTTCATTTTAGAAGCATCTTAGAAAGGAAAATAATTTTTTTTCCTGCCAGTTAAGCCTTTCCCAGTGCTGCACAGCTGAAAGTTGCCTTGGACAAAATGCAACTGAAAAGGTTTTTCCGGCAAAGCTGGTGTTTTATTTTCTGTCTTTTAACTCAGAGGTGCTAGAAGAAAACAGTGCATGTAATAATATGTATATATATGTAATATATATATGTGTGTGTGTGTGTGTGCACCATCTCATATTTTAGTAAAAATTTAGTGTCATTGAGAAAATCATTCCTCAGGGCAAAACAGTCAATAACTATTAATTTCCCAGTGTGGCAGGAGATACTTCTAATATCTGGAGCAGATTGCAGCACTTTTACTAGTGACAGTCTCATGTAATTTTCTTGTCCCACTTCATGCCAGCAACTGCCTATTCACTATTGGATTAATCATCATCCTTGGCAAGGAAGTATGGGGTTATATTGGAACAAAGTATGAAACTTTTGCAGTTATTTAAAGTTTAGAGGATTTTAAACTGACTAAACAACTGGCATTCCAGTTATTAGGAAGGAATATATTCTCATTTTTACCTACTGGATCTCCCTCATAAAGAAAATTATCTTTGTTTAAATAGCTGAATCAAGCAGCATTTATCCAAAAAGGAAAATTCTGCATGCAGGATGTGAGTGATCAACAGCTCTAGAAATGAACAGGAACTGAGCACTATTTCCCTAAAACATCTTTGCAAACCTCATACTGAAGCTATATTTATACACCTTGACCCCAGTCTGAATGAGGCTTCCAGCCCAGATTTCTCCCCTTATCCTGATTTTTGTTTCAAATGTACATTTTACCTTTAAGAAATTAATCTTTTAAATATGAATTGCTCTTCTAAGATGCCTGGCTATGATAAAAGGCTCCAGACACTGCCAGGAATGAGAATATGATGAATATTGGTATTTGTCATGATTTACTGCCTCTTTGCCATTTTCTTTTATGCTTTGAACAGGAATAATCTGGGCCATACAAATTAAGCAGCTGTGGTTTCTTCATTCTTAGGCATTCTTTTTAGAGAAAAAAGGACAGGTTTTGTTCCAGAGGTGCTGGGCTACACCCCCAGCTCAGAGCTTTGGGAGAAGTAATTTCCAGCTGTTCAGCAGGAGTTGAACTCCAGATTTTGAGGAAACTTGGAATTCCTGATTTTGAGCGCAGCCGGCCAAAACTCACCGTGCCCATGGTGAGGTTCCAGCCCATGGCTCTGAGTTTCAGCTGGTGAAGGCTGATGGGGCAGCAGCTGGGGGCTCCTCCTGCCCACCCCATCCCTGTGTGCCCCCATGGAGCAACCAACCTCCCAAACCATTGCTCCCACCAGCTGTGCCCACAACATTCAGAAATGGGCAAGCCAAAGCAGATTGTCTTTTGCCTGCAGGAAGAGTTTCTCAAGTCTTGTTGGCAAAGATAATATAAATTTTTTTTTAGAAAGTAGATGTGTAAAGCCCTACAAAATGCCCCTCCTTCCTTCTTTCCTGATGCTGGCCCTCGTGAATTTGGGCAGTCGTGTTTGCACACATTTGGTCTGTTCCCCATTCATGTGATTTCTCTTGATTGAATAAAGCATTAATAAGATAATCAAAACAAATGCCACTCTTTGTCCCTTAAGCATGTCTGAAGCTACATAAATCATTTGACATGATTGCTGGAAAATGGGAATGGTGTAAAGTTGTGCACACTGTGCCATATGGCTTCCATGCCGTTTCACGATCAATCAGCATCAAATTAAAAACAGCAATTATTGAAGCTGAAATGAAGTACAGATAGAGAATGTGAGTACTTACAACTTCTGGGTCACGCTTGAGCAAGGAAATGATGCTAAGAGCTATAATTGGTTCTTTTTCAAAGGAGCCTTTAATAGGAGCTCCAAACCCTTTGAGAAGGAGGAGTCCAATGGTTTATCCCCAAAGAGCAGCAGAAGGCAGTGAGCTGAGGATGTGAAACTGGGGCCTTTCCCCACCTGAGCCCATTTTTCTGGTGCTTCCTCAGTTCCTGAAATCTGTAAAAGGGGCTGGCATTCCCAGCAGCTTTGAGTGTGATCAGAGCAAGACACTGGAAAGCACAGACAGATCCTGCGCACCAGAGCTGCAGAGTGAAGCAAGGCTCACCGTTGAGGAGTGAAAGGAGCCTGGGGCACCTTGAACCTGACCCTGGGCCATGAATTCTGCTCTCAGCACAGCAGGGTGAGGCTGGAGGGAGCTGCCCCAGCAGGGATATATTGCATTTCTGCTCCCCACTCTCCCAGTGAAGGGCGTTGTTCCCAGCGCAGTCCCTGCCTTGCATTGTGTTGGCAGAGCTGATTGCATCAGAGATTTTCCAGGAAATCTCCTTTCCAGCAGATTAGCAGCTCTCTCTCCCCACCCTCCATACCCTCTCTAGCTCAGGAGTCCTGGAGCAGTCAGAGGAGTTTTGGTCTGCAGGGCAAGCTCTGGTCCTGTTCCCAATTTAACTCATTTTTCCCTTTACACCAGAGCCCATGATACACCAAGGGTTGCAGCATGCCCAGTGCCCACTGTCACTCATTTTATTAAAATTTGAGGATATTTTCTTATCAAAATATCTATGGTAACTCTGGGCAGTGCCATAAAATAACAGGGAAGCAAGAGAGGCAGACAAAGCCAACAGCTGGAGGTGTGGGGCTCAGAGCACATGGGGTTGTTTTAAGGGTTTGGGGTTTCTTCCAGTCTTTCAGACTGAACTAAATGAACTAGGACAAAATGAGGATGAAAATTTTTCCATTAAAATTACCTTTTTTATGCAATTCTTTTAAAGCGACAGCTCTGCCCACAGGCTCTTGTCAGAGACCTCATCCATGCAAAGATAAGGGGAAAAACATACTGACATTTTGAGAAAATGTGGAGCTTTTGAATTTTATCCCATCCCATTTAAATTTTTTTGGTAGCTTGATTGTCTTTGCTGGTTTTCTTTAACCTTGCTAATTTTTGTGGCAAAAATGACAACCTCAGGTAGCCAAGTCTCCCACCAGGAGAGTGCCCAGATATAATTCGTGCCCTAAGGCTGGGGATCACTTCTACTGAACGAGTAAAAAGACTATTTAAATATGAAAATATTCACATTAATTATTGAGACACATGTAGCAAGAGCTCCTGCTCCCCTGAGCACCTTAAATATCCTACAACACGAGTCTGTGTTCCACAAAAGCCTTTTCCAAATGCATCATAAACTCCCCTGAAACCTCAATCCTCTTTGGTTCCCTCACCTGCAGCAAGCCTAGCAGATTTGAACATTTAAGTATTACAAACTTTCTCCTTTTCTGCTTGTTTGTGTCCATTTGCTGTGCTGCCAAAACTCATATTGGTTTTTTTGGATTTTTTTTTTTACATTGCTGTTTTCTAAAGAAACAGGAAGTTAACTCGGAGTGCCACGTCTCTTCACCTGAACCATGTTTTGACAGGAACTTCACAGACCTCTTCCATGTCAAGAAAAAGCTTGTCTGATTTTTAAAGTCATATTTCAACTAGCTCTTCAATTGTTCCATCAAACTGGAGGGTGGTGAGGAGGAAGAAAAAGAGGCAAAGCAAACCAGGTTCACTCTTGTTGTTTTTAAAGGAGAAATCCACCCCACACACCCCTGCTGATTCAGGTGAAATGCCAGCATGGGAATTCAGTGTACTGCCACCTTTTTTACAGAGCTGAAAAAGAAATCTTTCCCTTTTGAATGGGTAGTTCTACAAGGGCCAGACCCATTCAAAGAGCTCTGGGGGGAGAGAGTCCCAGGGAAGGGACACCCCATGCAGTGTCCCCACAAGGGACCGCAGCTTCTCCTGCCTCCCATCTACACCCAAATCTGGCTTGGGACTGGGGCAGGGCAGCAAGGAAGAGTGGTTTTTAAGTAATAAATGTACGAATATGGAATAAAAAAAAACATTGCCAAAGGCCCCAAGTAAAAAAAAACAAAACAAAAAAACCAAAGTGAGCTGGAATGTTATGTAATCCAGGGAGCATCTGGGAGCATTTCCTTCACTGTTTGCATTACAACCAGCACCCAAAAAAGTTCACACCTGTGCTGGGAGCCTTGCCTAGAAAAAAGCCCAGCCAAATATTTGAAGCAAACACATTTTCAGACTTTTCTAAGCCCAAGGCATTTTTGCAGGCATTGCCAAGGCTCCAAGTCAAAGCAAGGAGAGGAGAACAAACAAAACGTCCCTCAGCCAAGCCCAGCTCTCCTGCCTTGTGCAAAGCCTCACCAGTGGGGTGACCACAGCCAGGTTGGGAGCTGGATTGGGATTGGTTTCCTTAAAAAAAAAGTCTTCTCCAGTTCCCAGTCCCACCTTCCACCATGGGCATTGTAGGGAGGAGCATTCTCAGCTCAGCATCTTCAGGAGGAAGGGAAGAGCACCCTGATTCCAACACTCTGGAGATAAGGAGGAGCAGACCAAGGCACTGCACTGTATTTCCATAAAAGAAAGGCTCAAAATGTCAAGAGGCGAGTTCAGCAAGCGTGCTGTGCTCAGGGAGGTGTTCTGCTGGCTCTCCCAGGGAGGTTTGACAGTAGCTTAGTAACTCCATGTCACCAAAATATTGCTGGAGTTTCCAACCTGGCAGAGCCCGCGGGCTGCATGGAGACCAACTGTGTCAACAAACAAAGCAACCCCTCGGTGCTGCTCTCTGTTTAGCTCAGCACATCTTCCTGACAGAAAGAGAAAGGTAATTCCTCAGCTATTTATAGGGGAATTTACAGCACTAGGCCTTGCCCTTGCCGTGTCCTGCAGATGCCTGGGCTGTATGTGTGAGCCCACCTCGCTCCGTGGGCAGGGTGGCTCCTGCCAAGCAGTAGCCAGACAGACAGACGGGCAGACACAGATAATTAGCAGAGTCCCTCTCATGGCCGCACTGCCTGTGTGGTCCTGCTCTTCAAAGCTCTGAGCCTCCAGACCAGACCCAGCGGAGGAAACGCTCAGAGGTTTGTGGAGAGGACAAGCTCCCCTCTGGCTGTGCCTGGAGGAGCTGGGATGTGCTGGGAGCAGCTCTGGGTGATTCTCACTCAGCAAGCAGGGCTGGCCGTCCCTGCTATGGCTCATCCTGCCAGGTCTGGGGTGGGATCGGGGTCATTTAGGGTTCTCAGATATTAAGGCAAAAGTGGCAAAAATAAAAGAAGAGCGGGTATGATGACCACGATTTAGTAACATAAAACACTTTAATAATAATGAAAGTAAATGTGGGACAAGGCCCAAAAATCCAAATACAATAACCAAGGGGACAAGGTCTTCTTAGGAGCCAGTGGTTGAAGACAGAGACACAGGGAGGTCCAGGGAATAAATGGGGGGTAAGAGAGAGGGTGGAGTTGAGGTTAGAGTGCAATGGGTGTAGGATAAAGTGGTGCAGAGGAGTAAGGGAAGGCAGGGTCCAGTGGGGTAGGCTGGGTGGCAACCTGAATCAGCTGAGGGCCAGTGGGGATACAAGGAAGGGAGAACATTCTAGAAACTGAGAATGGCAATAACTGATTGGGAAATGAGGGTGAGGAATATGCATGAGGTATTAACATAGGCAATCCCATAACTCTTTGGGATTTTTTTCTGGGGTCACCACACCTGCAACAAATGCCTCCCAGAGTTCAGGACTGGGATATAATGGCTCTTTGGTAATGGGTCCTGGCCAGGCTGATTCCTACAGAGTGGGATGGGATGTAGTTGTGTGACAAAAGTCTTGAGCTAGGCAGCTCCACAGATAAGGCCCAGATTCAAAGTCATTCATTTAAAGCATCCTTGGATGGCAGAGTCATCAGGGCTGGGTGTGGGTTTCTGCATAGGGGGGAGGCTTTAGGTTCAGGTCTGTCCTGTTGGGGTGCCACCAGGAGCTCTGTGAGGGCTGCTGGCCTCCTGATGTCAGTGGCACTGACAGGAGCCCTTGGAGGGGATGTATCTAACAGACACATCAGTCTCATTCTCCCCTCAGGTGATGCCGTGAGAATCCTCCTGTCAGTACTGATTTTGTGCTTGTTTTTAACATGGAACACCAGGCTCCATGGGTAAAACTAACGCTTAAGTTACAATCTTTGGATTTAAGGATGAAGAACTGGGAAAGATCTCTGAATCCTGTCCCCTGACATCACACGGACAAACAAAAATCTCATACAATCGCTTTCAAAGCAAAAAAGCTCCTTTTGGAAAATCGAAGAGATTTAGCCATCATTGTTTGTCCCAAGGTTGTAGGAGAGGAAGGTTTCTGAAGGCAGGGCTCAGCCCAGCAGCATCTCCCTTCCAGGTAAGGAGAAAAATAAATATATCAAAAGCTCCAAAAGAAGGTGGGGCAGGCAGCTCCTGGACTGGCATAAACTAGCAAAGAGCTCTTACTCCTGAAGCATCTTGTGTCAGCCACTGTCTCAAGGTGTACAGGTGAGTAGTGAAGAGGCAAACATCCTCATCTCCTGCTATGACAGGAAAGAGCAGCAATACATCACTGCACCTCCAGTTTCCAGTTATCTGGAAGAGGATTCAAAACCCTGCTTGGATTAGTCAAATCTGTGAGTATCCAGATCCCATGTTCTCCTTTCAGCATCTAAAATCTGAATTCCTGACAGGAAAGACAGAAAGAGACAGCAAGGGAGTTAAACCCACAATAGCCCTGCAGTTTTCCAGCAGAGAAGGGACTGCAGTTTGTCCGTGAGCTTGATCCCACCAGCCTGGCCTGTTCTGTCTGGCATTGTGAGAGGCTGACAGTGCTCTCCACTGTGGTGACACTGAAATGACCTGAGCTGTGGGTCAGATGGTGCCAGCAGGGTCTGACACTGCACGTGCACCCATGTCCCCATCCCCAGGCGGCTCCCTGCACGCAGCATCTGCTCTGTTTCTCTCTCTGCAAAGAGAAATGTAATGGCATGTTTGTGACTGCTGCACCCTTGCTGGAGTCTCAACAGCTCTGCTGGTGTCTGGGCTCCCGAGGGAATAAACAGAGAGGGGAGAAAGAGCCAAAGCACCAGGGGAAACGAGAAAGGAGACAGGGAGCTGCCAGTAAGGGCTGCCTCCTGCCTGTTCAGACAAAGCTTGTCTCGCTGCCAAAGTGGCAGAAAAATGCTGCCCTATAAAAGCAGGCAGGGAGGAGTGAAACAAGAGGTGCCCCTCATTGCTGGCTGGCCACTGGGGTCTGTGTGCCAAGGGGGCCCTGCAGACCAGGCTCCAGGGAATGGGCACAGCAAATTCCAGGGAATGGGCACAGCAGGATCCAGGGAGTGGGCACACCAGGCTATACGGAATGGGCAAAGGTGTCTCCAGGGAATGGGCACAGCAGGATCCAAGGAATGGGCACACTGGGCTATAGGGAATGGGCACAGCAGATTCCAGGGAATGGGCACACAGGCACTGCCCCTGCTGTGTACACAGCCATGGGGACACAGCTGCACCCTGCTGTGGAGGGTGGGAGGAAGGAGAAGGGTATAGATGTGTGTCTCCTTAAACCAACCTTGTGTCTCCTTAAGATGCCCCTCTTGGCACTAAAGCATAGGGAGCTCTCTAAACTGTTCATTTCAAAGAACGTCTCTCCATCTTTTCTGAGTTAAACTGCTGCCTGTCTCCAGTCTGAATATGAAGTTGAAGCAGCTGCAGCCTGTGTGCAGAAGTCCTGAGTGGAGCCTGGGACACTGCCTGGGTTTGAAAATCCCCCAAGGTTTGCATCTCTCAAAGCAGAGCCCACCAGAGCTGCTGATGCACATCCCTCTCCTTCCTGTGGGCTTTTGGCTCGCTGCTGGGCTGGGACACAGCAGAGCTTTGACCATAGTCCAGCATTTTGGAGAAGACTGGGGTGGCCAAGCAGAGGAGGAGCTCAGCTGCAAGTCAGGAGACCCAGACTGAGTTACCAGCTCCATGATTCTGGATGTGTTGTGTCCTTTCCCCATTTATTGCTGACAGCATGATAAAGACTTTTGCAATATCAATCATCTTGAAACAATAAAACTCATAAAGCAGACCAAACATGTTTCTTCCAAACACACCAGCATTAGTGACTACAGATCTGCATCAGCCATAAGAGTGACTTTATTATAATAAAATAGGTTCTATCAGTCCAATATTCTTAGCAAAGGCCACTTTAATGGCCTGGAGTTTATTTTCCTGAACTGCCACACACAGTTACCACTGAGGAAACCAGACAGGGCTTGATGAGACTCCAGAGCACGCAGATATTTCTTTGCAACTTTAAAACTGATTTACTGCTTGCACATATGCAAGGCTTCTGGATGTTTTGGATTCTGACAAGCTGCACAGAGGGTTGTGCTTAAAAGGTGTCCAGGGGAAAGCTTTATGTGAGCAATTAAAACACAGAGACACCCCACCCGAGCAAGCACAGGGATGCTGCTTGGCAGAGACTGAGCTGTTACTTGGTGGCTGTTACCCTTTTTGTACTTGGCACTCCAGAAGCCATCACAAAGTCAACTCTGAGAGTCCAGATTTCCTGGCAGTTGTTATTCAGCAATATCTTGAATATTTCCTGGGTTTTGTGGGGTTTTTTTTCTCTTTTTCCCTGTATGGGAAAGTAAAGCCCAGTTTCTGCAAATACTTATGGCCATGATATCCTGGTTTCTATGTTTGCCAGTAAAACCTGATGGATTGGGTATTGGTGAAAAGTGGATACAAAGGGTGTGATTGCAGGCAAACTAATGTAAAAAATCCCAATGAATATTCATGAAATTTTTGTGGCATTCAGCCATCGACAGCATCTTGGACTTCCCCCAGCAGCATCACAGCCAATTGTGGGGGAAAGGGAGAAGCTTTGTCTTCACACAGGAATTACCAACCCTTCACTGCTAAATTAGGACCACTACAACTTTACTTTCCAATGCTTAGCACAGCCTGTAAACATCCTAAACACGACCCTAAATCCCAGTACCCTCCAGTTATCCTTGATGTGCTTTACCCCTGCAGCCTCAAAACACAGGGCAAACACCAACCTCTCCAAATCATTTCAGATCCACCGATTCCTCTGCTAAAGACCAAACAGCAAGTGGGGGACTGCCTTTCTCACAGAGATTTGGAGAACATTTGGCACAGAGCAGAGAGCCTGAGCTCAGCCAGGTCCTCTGGGTGCTGCTAGAAAGCCTGCTAGGAGTAATATTTTCCCTTACCAACAAAAATTTTAACAAAATCTTGTGTATATTTGCTCCTTGTTCATGGGAACCTTGTTGACTGGTGAAGTCTTGTGGGTGAAGTCTGGCAGCCTCAGCCACCTGCAATATCATCTCCAGAGAAATATCTTCACTAAGACAGATAGTGTTTGCTTGCTGCTGTGAACAAGACAATAAAATATGTTGAAGCATACCATAAAAGTTAAAGAGTACATCCATTACATCACAGCTACTACATTGCCAGGATGTTTGGTTTGTTGGATCCACAAACCTTTAGTGAGAAAGGCTCTGTAAATTCAGTCGACTTGTGATATTGCAAGATGCCAGGTCATGTCCTTAAAATGTGTTGTTTCATTTTGAAAATTTGGTTTACCAGAGGTTAATAAACCAGCCACTGCTGCAAGAAAGTGATGGCATCTCTCAGTGCTCATCTATACCATATCTTTGTGCAATCCGGACCTGGCACAAGGGCAGTGGTGCCCAGTGAAAGATGTCAGGAGGAGCAGGAACCTCAGCCCAAACATCTGAACACAGCTGGGAAGCACTGACACCTTTTTGGGGTCATAATTTGAGGTTTCTTCCTGCCACCCCTCCCACTTCACCAAGTGCTCTAGCAGACCTTAAATCCAGTTCAAAACCCACCAGAGCCCTTTCCAGTCTCCTTTGAGGGAACATGATAAACTTGCACCAGTAAAACTGAAGGCAAATGGCTTCAGTCTGACCTGATGTAGCTCTGCTGGGATCAGCCTGACTTGGCCAAAGAAAAGACAAATATTCTCTCCAAACACAAAATAAGACAAAGCTGCAGAAAGTTGCTTGACAGCTTTTTGTCATACAGAGGCACTTTCAGAGTTGTCAGGACATGAAAGCAAGTGCTACTAAATAACATTTGACTTGAGTATTATGTCACATGAAGTAAACATCATCTGTTGCCCTGATGGTTTGCTTTGGGTTGAAAAACAACCACCACTGCCAAGGCACCCAGGCAAATTCCTCTTGCCCAAGTGCTCACAGCAGAGATTTTTGGCTCCACAGTGCATTTGAGCTGGGGATGGACAGACAGATGCAGAGGACATTGGAGCACTTTCAAATCCCTTGGGGCTCAGACAGATGAGCAGTCTGCATCCTGCTCCTTGCCTGATTCCCAGATATTCGTGGGCAGCCTTTGGGATTTTCAGCTACAGGACAATCCCAAGGTGTCACTCATGTGGAGACCAACAGCCATGAGAAAAGTTGAGCCAGGTGTGCAGAGCCACAGGGGAAGGTAGAAGAGGTGTACAGAGATTTTGGCTGTGGTGAAGGTCGGGCTTATCCGGTGTTATCAGTTGGCAAGAAATGAAAACAGCAGAGAATGCACTCCAAAAATTCAACCTGGAAACTAAACTGCTGGAAGGGCAAAAAAGGATGAAGGGGGAAGAGCCAAAACCAGAAGGAAGCGTTAGACTAATGGTTGGACTCGATCTTAGAGGTCTTTTCCAGTCTAAACAATCCTAGGATTGTGCTTGGGAGAGTAATACCACCTGATGCATCAAGGAGAAATTAATCCCAGTCTGGAAAATCATGCTATAAAGAGCAACCTGGGCAAACCCAGAAAAGGGTTTTGTTTTCCTCTAAGGATGTCCCTGGAGACACCAGGAGGGGCAGAGGGTCACTGTGCCCCTTTCTCCAGCACAAATAGTTGGGATCACCAGGATGCAGCAGTGACACAAAGAAGCCCTTGAGGAGATCAGTCCCTGGGCAGGATCATGAGCAGCACAGTCACCAAGGAACACCCACAGAAAAATACTGCCAAAAAAACAGCACCTTCAACTCAGGGCAATGCAAAGAACACCTGGAAAAATCTGTTATCTTGGAAAAATTCCAGCAAAGTGCTGTGGGAGTGACTCCACTCCATGGAAGTTTTGCACATGTAGAATCACTCCTGCATGGAGAAGTCACAATTTTGGGGCATGCATGGTTCCCCCAGAGATCCCTGCGGGAAAACCTCTGCAGGAAAACTGTCTGAGCTGAGCCCAAGACAATGGGGTTGGCTTGGGAATGGCTGTGATTTTTACAGCCCTAAGTTTGATAGATTACCAAGATTTGTTCTGTTTGTTTTTTTAAGGGAAACGTTTTATGGAACCCAAAAGTATTTTGCTAACGAAAATAAAAAAGCCACTTACAGAAGGCTTTGTGAGCCACCACACAGACAAATGTTACTAAACACAGCATTTAACTGGGATTAGAGACATGGACATTAAATACCAACTGGTGTGGGATGTCCCCAAGCCATCGATTCCTGTGGATCAAAACAATGCTGATGGTGGTATCAGCACCCTTTTCCTTTGTCCTTAGGCTTTTTCTGTCCCTAGTCCCAAACACGAGGCAGGGATAAGCTCTGGTCTGACCCACACAAGGGTCCTGACACCCACCACATGCAGGATCCCATTTTGTGGTCACATTGCAAACATCTCCTGGAGATCCTGGGGATTTTTCCTTTGGATTAAGTACAAAGGCCTGCGGGAGGTTTACAAACAAATGCCTTAAAGATAGATGCATGACTTTTTTTTTTTTTTTTTTTTTTTTTTTTTTTTTTTTGTAGGAAAAGATTTTCTTTCAGGAAGAGAAGGAAAAGAAAATGTGAGCTAATCAGGACAAAGACAGAACAAATGAGTTCATGGCAAAAAAACCCCTAAATTCATTGCCATAAAAGATAAAAACTGAATGAGTGATGAGAGCGCAGCTCCATCATAGTGGGAGAAAAACTGGATAAAAATGCAGAGATCCTTTCACCAAACAAATCTTTTCCACAGGAGTAAAATGCGAAAATAGAAGAAACACAATTATCCATCAGCTGCTTTGGCAATTTTCTCTTAGTGTCTGGTATAATAAGTGCAATTTAACACTTTGGGTATACAAAGTGACAGTTATGTACTGGACTTGACAGGCACATGATGGACATCAGTAGTGGAAATTCAAGTCTTCCCAGGCAGGCAGACATGTCCTGGGAAGGAGCTACACTTACCAATGAGGAAAGGGGAAAAAAAGAAAACAGAAAGATGAGCAAAGGAGAAGTTGGAGTAATAGAAAAAACCCAAAACTTAAATGAGATCCAGGATGTCCCCCTTGATGTCTTGGTCCTGAGAAGTCTGAGCACGTTTCCTAGATGTGCTGAAATAGGGCGGGTCGGTGTCACACCACACCCCAGAAGTGTCCCTGGCTGGGGTCAGCCTCTGCCAGTGCCCAGCCTGCCCTTGCTGCAGCCCTGCCCATGGACAGCTCCACATGTGCACCCTGGCTGGTTTAGTGGGAATGCTGTTTGGAAGAAGGATGAGGAGCCGTGAGCAGCTGCTGCCCCAGCAGAGATGGAGCACAGGGGATGGAGCCAGGACAAGGTCGGGCTGTGCGTCATTGTGAGCTCTGCTAACACTTCCCTGGATAATAAGAGCGTGGCTTGGTTGCAGCTGGGCTGTCCCCGGGGTCCCTAGCCCCACTGGCCAGTGGGAGACTGCACACAGTCCAAAATCAAGGAGAAAACCACATGCCTGAAGATATCCTTCCCCATTCATTCATCTGCATAGCTTCCCCTGCACACTAAGTGATTTCCCTGCGTTTATTTTATGTTGCACTTTTCAATGGTTACGGTTGTCAGATGCTTTCAGTGACAAGACACTGGTTTTTCAGTTGCTGTTGCCAAAATTCCACTATCGGGGCTTAAATTTTCCAAGCAAGCATCTGCTACAGTCTAAGTCTTGGGGGGAAAACACTTGAAATGTGTCACGTGTTTCGTAGAATGAGCTCATGGAAAACAGAGTTGTTTTGTCTACGTTTACAAAAAAAAAATTGAAGAATCATCAATGTTTCACAGAACAACACAAACATTTCCATACAATAGCGTGAAACATTAAAGTCTGTCCGAGGAGAGAGGAGTTTGCAAGCTCAAAGCCATGGGAAGGAAAACATCGCTGCTGGGGAGGCTGAGCCATGGCCAGGACATTTTCTCCATCTCTCCAAATGGGAATCTGCCATCAGACAGAGCTGCTCCTGGGACAAACCCAGCACCCCACCAGGAGCAGCTGGAGCAGTCAGGAGACCCTGAGTGGATGGAGCAATTGCTCTGAAGATATTCCAGCACTGTCTGGGTGCAGTCCTGTGCCATGTGCTCTGGGACAGCCCTGCTTGAGCAGAGGGGTTGGACCTGATGACACACTGTGGTCCCTTCCAACCTGACCCATTCTGGGATTCTGTGTCCACATGTGCATCTGAGGGGGTCTCGCATAGATGCTTGGCTGGACCACGTGTTTTTTTGCAGGGCAAATGCAATGTGTCCCTGTCTGAACAGCACTGCTGAGGTATTTTCCAGCTACTTCAAGATGGAGCTGTGATTACATCATTCATTAATTTGTGGTAGGGACAAGTATCCCATAACTCAAGACCATGAGAGATTTCTAGGGCTTTGACACTAGAGATTAAACAGAAATAAACATCAGTATGAGTAAAAGTGACTGTAAAATAGCAGAAAGGATAAGTGGTTAAGAACAGATAAAGATCAGTTGTGTTAGCCTATAACAAGGATTTAACTGCAGGGAGGAGAAGGGCACATAGAGACCGTGACAAATTGACAACTTCTTCACTGTTTATGAATAAAGGAAGTATTTAAAAGAACAAATAAAGAGTTTCTAGAGAGGAGAGGTGTGTGCAGGCACAGAGTTGTGCACAGTCCAGTAAACTGAGTGTGCTGCATTTCAGACTTGTCTGGCTTGAAAAATGGCTCCCAGGTACCTCATACCAGCATGGGCTGCTGCACTTAACAAACTAATTACAGTAATTTCACAGCTATAAGGCACACCGGATTATAAGGTGCACTACAGGGTTGTCAGCAAATTCCCTGAACTCTGTCGATATATAAGGCACGCTGGACTCTAAGGTGCACTCTTTTTTTTTTGCAGTGAGGATCGGCGCGCAACAAAGTAACGAATTAGTAACGGAATTGCGCGATCGCGGGGTTTACTGGCAGGTGCTCAATTTGCAAACATTTTTCACGGATCAGCGAAGCCTTTAAACGCAGCCCCAGGTGCCCTCCCTGTGCCACGGGCCCCGGCACTCCCGCCTGCCCCCGGCGCCGACTGCTGGCACTCGTGGCTCGCACTTCTGGGTTGGCAAATTTCTGAACTTTGTCCATATATAAGACGCACCGGATTGTAAGATGCACTTCTGGGTTTCAATCAAAATTTTAGTCAAAGGAGTGAGCCTTATAGTCTTGAAATTACTGTAATACCTGTTTGTCCAAACCTAATTGTCTCTAAGGGACAGTGGTGTTTCCCCTGCAGCTGCCTCCAAGGCACACATGTATCAGTCATGAAATCATACTGCTTTCCAAATATTTTGGAAAGAAATACACAAAAAAGGCTCATAAACAAAGGCAGCAGCAGTAGATACGTTCTTCTGGATCTTTATAGCCTGTTTGGGATCAGTAATGTGGGCTCTGCCATGCACTCCTCAAGGGATCAGATCCTGTGTTAAGCAGTGCCAAAACCTTCCTAAAACCTCTCTTTGTTAAGGTGTATTCCAGGGATCCACCAACCTCCACCCTGTTAGCAGATCTCTGGGACCATCACAGCTCTGCCCTGGCAATTGTGGCCAGCAGGATTTGGTGACCATGAGCCCTCACCCTCTCTGCCCTTCACCACTATTTTGCCTTTTTAAGATCCAAGTTTTCAGACAAACAACCCAGTTGTTTTCTGTTTGTGCCAGCACTGAGGGGTTGCACATACTTGGAGATAGCATCTTCATATTTAAGCATCAAACATAAGGTGCCATGACTGTGTTTCAGTAAGAGAGACAAGAAAGTCAAATTTTTTTTAAGTCAATAAGTAATTAAACAAAGTAAGTTAAATATACCTAATAATCTTAAAGTAACGTTTCAGGAAAGCACTCTCATCTTTTCCCTACCCTTTGAAAGACTTCAGATAAAGTCTTCAACACATAACATGGTTCTTCTTCAATCAAAATAAAATATCCTGCATCACTTTTGAGTTACTCCAGCTTATTTTTAAAAAAAACTTTTCTGTTTTCAAATTTCTGAAATACACTCAAATCAGAAGGATGACAAAATGAAGCATGAGGGTTTTTTAAAAAGCTTTAGTGGAAAAGTTAAAGATTCAGCAAGTTCAGCCTCAGTTCACAAGAGCTCCACATATCCAAAACCTAATTTTAAAACTGTGTCTTTCTCTTCAAGGATTTGCCAGCTCCTTTGTGGCATCCTGTATGTAACCTGACTCAGGGAAGGTGTTCAGGCACATCAGTTTGGGCACTGCCCATGTCTTTCTTGCACCTGCAGGACAACATCTTCTTGCTGAGGGACACTGGTGACACAGGAGCACCCACAGCAGTGCCACAAGTGACTGCCAGCCTTGACATCCTCCAACACCTTGCCCCAACCAAGACAGGCAGAGCACATAATTAAAAATCTCCAGAATTATGAAAAAAAAAAACCAAAAAAAAAGAAAACATAAAGGCACATAAACCTGAGGAGTATCCCTGAGCAAACTGGGCACATTCACATGAATTAACTTCTGCAGGTTTTCCTGTGAGTCTAAAGAAATGCCAAGAACTACCCGTTGTATAGGAAAGAGCTCCATTTCTTGCAGTACCACAGGCTCCACATCCTGAAAAGTTCAGATTGGACCAGGCTGCAAGGAGGACAGGGACGATTCCCCAGACTGTTCTTAAAGAGGATTCTAAAAATATGGCCAGCACGTGGAAAATATTTGGAACAGCCTTCATAAAAAAGGTTTTGTTCTATCTGTTCAAGTGAAGATATTTATGGTGTCTGCTGTGTCATTCCAGATTTGTCATGGGCCATTAAATATCCACCTGGATATTGCATCATTTAACGACTGGAATGCGTAAGCATTTCTGCTGCCTGTGAAAGAGCAGCTCTGAGCTGTGCAGAGCATTAAGTGCACTGCTCTACTTTAACAAATAAATCAGAAAGTGGAGCAGATAATACAACTGTGTTCAGTTGTGGTGGACTGGCTGTTGTGTATATTTATTTCTTTTAACTGCTCATGACAAGAATGTGAGTAGGGACTGTATATTTTATTTCTGGCCTTTCCTTGAGTTTGTTAATCTTCTCTGGGTGTCAGCAGCATTTTGGTGATCCATCTGAGCAGGTCTCTTCTCAAGCCAGACCCTGCACAAACACACTCAGATGCCTCACACACAGGCAGATGCCTGGCATGGACAAAAAAAGCTCATCTTAATTCAAGACCATGCTCCAAACTTTGTGCACCTGAAGATGGAAAATCATCACTCAGCCCAAGTGGCTCCAACCTGTCAAGATCTGGAACAGGATTCTGAAACGGAGTCTCAAATTCTGAAATGTCCACGCAAACACTGAAGTTTTTTGGCATGCAGTGCCTCTGACATGCGTCCAGCCTCAGACTTTTCCCCACTCTGGCTGATCCAGCTGCCTCACATTTGTGTTCCAGTACCATCCACGTCTTTCAAGCGTGGCTGGTGACACATGGGGGACTTTGGGGTCATCCAGCTTTAGCACAAACACCAGCACAGTATGTAAGGTGGAAGAAAGGATCCATGGTTACACAAGGCACTGAAATGGATACTCCTCAGGAGAAAGCCTCTAATGACATATGGCTGCAGACCTCCTTGGTGGTCCTGGTTTATCCCAGATTTTAAAAAAACATCTCATGCTGAACTGATGGAAACAAGGTGACATTGTGGTTTGACTGCTGGTGGATGTTGGCACCTGGCATACAAGCAGGGACAGCACTGGAAAGAGCTGATTCTGCCAAAGCTAGGGGTTTTAAAATACATCTATTTCTTTCCAATCCTCAGTGGGGATTGTGGAAAAGAACCTAAGACCTCTCCAAAATCAAAATGTAGTTATAGACGGTTATTAGGGAAATAAAGTGGTTTCAGTGGGAGTGATTTAGCCAGGCTGGGGTGGGAAACTGGATTTTGGGGCTGGCTCTCCTGGGGCAGCCTGTGAGCTGAGTGCCTGCTTAAGAGCAGCAGCCCCACGGCCTTTGGCTTTGGCACACATCATCTCACAGAGTCCCTGGGGCATGTGGATATTGGGAGCACGTCAAAGAGGTCAGAAAATCTGGCAGGTCTCTGCCCAGATGACATCAGCTTTGGAAGAACTTTGTAGGAATCAAGAGTCCTGCTGCAGAGAAAGCAAATGTCTGCAGATGCTCAGCTGCAGAGGAAAGAGCTGCTCTTTCTGCAGGAGGGTTTTCTGGTTCTCTGCAGGTTGCCCAGCATGCCCAGGCTCCATCACATATCCAGTTAATGTCTCCTGGCTGTCTCCGGAGTGGCAGCAGCAGCTGCAGAGGCCCAGGCTGGTCTCAAGTAGGATGTTGCTCCCGTCCAGAGCAGCAGAATGTTTTCTTTTGTAAGTTTGGACTCTAAATGTGATGTGTTTTCTCTGATAAACTGCTCATAACAGAGGTCCCCACCCTCCTTCTCTGATACCAGCAGCATGGAGCACCAAGCAGGCAGAGGAAGGAAACTCAGTAAGATCAAGTCCTCTCACAGAACAATTTTATCAACAATTTCTAAGCTGCTCAGCTCTCCCCAAGCCCAGCTGAGGCAGGTGTTCCCAGTTTACTGGAAACCGCCAGAGAAGTGTGAAACAGCTCTTACTGTACTGGGCCATGTGGATAGGAAATCTGCCTCCAGGACAAACGTATTTCAATAAACCCGTTCTCAAGACACACTCTAAGTTTAGCCTATAAAGTAAACTGTAGCACTCATTTTGGAGGGGAGAGGGGAACTGTTTTCGTTGGCATTTCCCATCCCTTTTTGCCTCAGCTGCAGGCAGAAGGAAAGCGAAACACACATGGTCCCTAGGACGGGAGAGGAGAGGGAGATTTTGCAGGGATTGGTGACAGGATGCCGTGGTGCTCTGGAGAGCCCCTCCAGTGCCACCCAGCATGGAGCCAGCAGCTCACTGGGATGAACCACAACAAGGAGCCCTGGAGCAGATACTGCAGTGAGCAGAAAAGGAAAGCTAAAATGTGCAAACACAGCCTGCCAATGCAAGGCAGAGAGCAGGCAAACAAATAATGGCAGCAGGTGGAAAAGTGATGAATACAAAATTTCTCTCCTAAAAAAATTGTCTTCCTACTGCTTTGCCCACTTAGGTTCATTCTATTACCTGAATTTCATCAACAACCACAGGGTGCTTCAAATTGGTTATTCCTCTAGTTTAAATACAGGAAAATTGCACATGATCAGTCATTACAGAGGAAGCGGGAACCTTGGCAGTGGAACCCCTTGTAGAGCAACCTGTCCTGATAGCTGTGAGCAAAGAGCAACAGGTAAGATCCAGTTTGATATTGGATTTTCTTCTTTCCCAGACTAAGATCTGACTAGTAACAGCTGCCTACTTTATGGCTGTCTCTTTTTATTACTTTTTTCACCCCTATGCCCCCCAAAAAGGGGGGAAGGGGGAAAGAATGGCTAAAATTTACAGCTCGAAGAAACCGATTACTGTTGGCAAGTGAACTGAAGGGATCAATTGTTCCATACGGCAAAAGCCAAAGAACTCAGGGCTCTATTCACAAGAAAAGACTGATGTGCTAAAGGGCATGGAAATGCCACTTTTATTGTGTGGCAGAGAATTTTCACATTTGGATCCAAATTCCATAGGAAAGTGTGGAATGTGAGAGAGCCAGCTCGGAGCTGGCCAGACGGCGTGTGTGAGCAGAGAGCATGTGCGCGGGAAAAGCACAATACCCTGAGCACAAAGGTTCTGTGTTCACAGCCTCCAGCACAGCAACAGGCTCTCACACAGGCAGGGAATTGTGTGCAGAATGCCTGGGAGTCAGCACCAAACGTGCTCAGAAACAGGCAAAGCCAGAGCAATGTGCTCCCCTTCCCCATCTGGCGTGGGCTGTTAGGTCTGGTGGTGGTGGTGTGAGAAATCTTGATCAAACTCAGGAGAATTCCTGTTGTAGGGGTGGGAGAACAAACCCCTCATGTTTCTGTGCTTCAGGAGAAAGAGCAGCAATTCCCAAGCTGAGCAGGCTGGGCCAGGTGCCTGCAGGTGGGAGCAGGGATGCAGGACAGAGTGAGCACAGCATCATTTACAGCATTTCAGGAGAAATCTTCAGAGTTAGGATGGGATGAAATACAAGACCCTTGGCTCCAGGACAGACATACAAACTGCTCATGTGTTTGTAGAGGGACATGTTGGCAGAGCAGTTAAGCACGATGGGTCTGGAGAAGCCAATCCAAGCTGTATTTTTGGATGTGCATCTAAGGGGGGAAGAGGAGGGTTTGAGGCACAGCTCTGCCATCTCAAATCCTCATGGGATGAAATTCCCAAAGGTTCTTGGTGCTGAGTGCTGCATGAAAAGTGGGGAGAGATGGTTCCTGCTCAACACTGGGGACACTATTAATTACCAGCTGATTCAGTGTTTTCTCATAGGCAGCTGTACAACAGCAGGGAGGAATTTTGATTTTCAGTTTTACAAGCAGAAAATGAGAGGTGGGTACACATTTAATAAATCCTCCAACGACAGCTGGGTACCTCACTCCCCAAAGAACCTTGAAAATCACAGTCCTTGCTCAATTAAGTGAAAAACAAAAAAAAGTTCTTGGAGCAGCCAAGTACAAATTCTTCTAAAGCAAATGCCAGCGCCGAGATTTCCCAGGTTTTGTTTTGGGATGCTCTGCCTGCTGGTATCTGAAACTCAGGACACACAAGTGTTTATGCATTTCAAAGGAGGTTCATGGCTAAATTTGGGCAAAGTTTGTGAGCTGGAGGAAGGGGAAGAGGCTTTGGGAGGGACTGCAGCAGTGGTTGTGCAGATGGGCGTTGGAGCACAGCTCCCGGCGGGCGGGATCGATGGCTCTGCGAGGCTGACAGCACAGATGTACTGCAGCTCAGCCTGGGACTAATTTTAACAAGCTGCTTGCACGGTTACAAAAGGCAGATCTGCTGGCATTTTTACTTTCAACCACCTGGTCTTGACAAACATTTTCTGCAAATAGCACATATGTCATGAGGCTGGACTTGGGGAAGCGTGCGAGGCAGGGAGGAGTTTAAATCCTGAGGATGGAGGCAGGGGCTGGAGGTGGTGATGGCCAGGATGTCCCACCAAACAACCCAGGTCAGCAGAAGCAACTGTGGCAAACAGGCTGAGAGAAAGCAATGCTCAAAGGAGGTGGTGAAATATTTATGACAAGTGATGCAGTTGGACAGGTCTGTCACTCATGATGGACAAAGAGCATGGGCTGGAGCAGATTTCCTGCTCAAAATCACTTACAGAGCATTGAAATAAGCCTTGTACCAGCTCCTGTACTGGATCCATCGCTCTCTGAATGCCAGAGAGAGAGAAACAGCTCAAGGGAAAATGCCCAGAAGATGACAGAGGTTTGACCTTTTGAAGGAGACCATGTTGAGCAGTTTTCATAGAAGACTTTGACTAAAATATGTTCCTCTGTGTTCGAGCAGCAGGGGAGGACACAACTGCAGAGATTTGGTGCTTTCAGGGATAATCCTGGATTAGTTTGCACCCTCAGGCAAGGCTGTCCTTTCTGCATGAGATCCAGAGCACAGGCTGATCTGGTGGACCTGAACATGCAGCAGTGACCTCCACAGTTCTGCTTTTCTCCCCACAGTAACATCCACTGCCAAAACTCAGGAAGGACTGGTGTGAATTTGTGTTAAAGATGAACATCCTCCAATTCAAGCGGGGTGACTAAGCACAGAGATAACAAAGGAGCTACTGGCAGTCTCCATCCCTTGATGTCTCCACTGGCAGGCCACTTTGGGATAAGAGTTATTGGGCTCATTGCCAGTGTGGCTGGTAAATCCCATGATTCATGAAATGTAAACTTCCAGTTGTTGATCTTGTGATACTCTCTGCCCTTAAAACTAATCCAGCTGTTCACAAAAGGTTTCTCTGTTTTCCTGGAGCCTGGCACAATGAGAGAGATGAAATGCAGGAGAACAAAAGAGTGAAATGACAAACTAGTGGGGCCGTGACTCAACTGTTTCATAGGCTTCTTTTTGAGATGGGGATGGGGAGGGACTGCTGACAAGCTGGGCTTTGATCAGAGCAGGGAAGGGAGGAGGACACCAAGTGGTGCAGAAACTATCACAGTGAAATTGCTTTTTCTTTTACAGGGATGAAGCTGGTTCTACTCTCCGCATCTAGAATTAATTTGGTTTGGGTTGGGCGAGGAGCAGAGAAGTAGGAGAGCCCTGGAAATCTGCAGTGCCTTCCCCCTATTAAAATGTGTCCTGGCTCACAAACATGAACTGTTGCTCCAGTTTGTTTTCAAGCTGCACTGGAGCCATTTGCAGACTTCAGAGTAAATCAAAAAGTCAACCAAGCAAACAACAATCCAAGAGTTTATGTGTGAGATCAGCTGAAAAACTGTGTCTCTCCTCTCCAGAAAGTATTTCATATTTTTACTGCAGCATTACCAAAATGGGTCTCTGATGACTTATTAAATAAAGCTCATAGTCAAAACCACACCACCAAACTCTTCTGCACTAAGCCTTACCCCAAAAAGGGTCAGTCAGGAGCCTCCACAGCTGGTAAAACACGCATTTTCTGTTGCCTACCCAACACACAACCTCTCACTGCTCTGAAATAGTTGTGGGACAGAGGAGAGGAATGAGAAGGAATTTGAAAAGATGGAGATTTAGGAACAAATGATAATTTATGTCTTTCAGAGAATGCAAGTCAAACCTTGCCTGCTCTGGCCCTGATTGGAAGAGGATATGTGTTCAGCATATCTCCAAGGTATTCTCATATGAACATGACAACCAGGTGCCTACTGCGAGGACAGCTATAACAAATCACCCGCATTCTTGTCAAGCCAACGCTGCAATTGTTCTCCTCAGATCATCTGGCTTCAGTGTGGGCTCCCTTCAATTCCTAACACAGAAAGTATTTCCAATAGTTGACAGATGTCTTTCCTCGCTTTACACTCCTTTCTTACCCTCTTCAGTGTCAGCCTTGCAGGAAATACCGAGTTAATTGGAAAGATTAGGGAAGGTCTCCTACAGCTATTGCAGGAGAAAGTGGGAGCAGACAGAATGCAGTTAAGAGAGAATAATTCATTGAATGTTTTATTTTTAGTATTAAACTTTAAATGTTAACGGCCAGAGGAAGGAAAGGCTCTAAAATTCTGTTGGATGTTTATCACTCAGCACAAAGCAAAACAATCCCTCTCATAAGAATTTTAAACCGGTAGGTTAATTCCTTGTTCACATACAGAGGACAGATTTCAAGAAGCAAGCATTTGTAAACAGTTACTAGAAATGCAATTTGATTTTGCTCTGCAATTCTAGAGTGTATGGTCCAGCTCAATGGTTTATCCCCCACACAGACCTCAGGTTTTTTGCCTATATATGTGTCTCCTGTGGAAGATGAAATACTGATTCTCAGCAGAATAATTAAAAAAAAAAAAAAAAAAGGAAAAATAAATACTGAGAGGAATTTTTTTGAGCATGTAGATAATGAGAATTTCTATAGAAATTGTCTCCCATGAGCTCATTGGATTTGATTCAGGGTTTGATGCCAAGATTTCTCAAGGACAAGAAGTCCTCCTGAAGGATCCAGGAGTGTAATCCAGGTTTTCACCTCCACCCCCTCTCCACCATTTCATGGGCAAAAAGAATATTGTCACCTCAGTATCAGTTTGATATGGTGTTTGATCTGCTCTAATTTACAGGCTATATTCAAGTGTGAGAGGTTACAAAGAATTTCTTCCTAAAAGGACACAAAACACAACCTGTCCTAATTGTATCCCTCCATGTTCTGGAGCCATCTCAGCTGTTTGGAGCCCACACTTGTAAGGGGGATATGTAAGCAAATAAATTTATTACTGCTTTGTAATGCTGTTCTTGCAGCAAGACAAGCACCATCCTCCTCAAAAGAAGAGGTTTGTAATGAGAGAGAAAAGAACACATCTATGCTGCAGGGACCAGCTGCAAAATCCCAGCATGAGGAAAGCCAACCAAGGAAAAAGCTCAGTATGAGCAATGTGAACATGCAGCTCTCAGCTCCTTAGGAGCAGGGCAGGAGGGCAGAGATTGGGCATGGCTGAGCACGGATAGATGAACAGATAATAAATTAAAAATGTGTTTAGACCTCCTGAGGAAGCAGGCACAATTAGCAGAGACATGGTAATTCAAGGTACAAGTCGGTGACACTCGCTGCAGGGCTCCATAGGACCCTGGCAGGAAATCACCCTCTGAGGGCAGTCCCAGAGCTGTTACCACCATTACAACCAGTGGGGATAATTTGAGATAATTTTCAAGATTGGTATTATTTGTGTCATGCCAGCCAGCATTTATCCTGCAGGTCAAAACTCAGCACTCATTTAAAACACATTTCAAAGCATTACCTGCTCGGGCATCTGGAAGTGCTTAGGCATGTGAACCTGTTTGCTATTTACACTGCTTAACTGTTCCCATGTCAGACTGTGCCGGAAAGTTGGGTGACAGCAAAGAAAACAGCAAAGAGCAGGACCCAGTGCCTTTTCCAAGGCAAAAGGATGACAAAAATCCACTGGTAGCTTTGCTTGCTCTTTGGCTTCTCCTTATCTTGTGCCTTGAGAGCCCTGGGAAGCAAGTAAAAGGACAAGGGTAAGAAAATGAAGAGTGACCATGACTCAGATGAGGAGCCCAGTGCCAAAGTCTGATGGAGAACAGGAGCAGCCAGAAGGGAATCTGCAGGGGAAAAGATCTGAACAAAGGTTTCCTCAGCTGGGACACTGAAGAGATGAGATCCAGTGAGGAAGGATCTTCTGCCAGGAGCCATAAAGCAGAAGGAAAGCCCATGAGAACTGTGATGAAGGGCTGCAAGAACACTTCATGAGCACTACTGCACTGCCAGAAAGGAGTCCTAGGCCTGCAAGTGACAGAAAAACTGCCCACAGCACACCCTGGGTGATGCTGACAAAGCTCAGGGCAGGTTTGTGCTAATAGATCACACCTCCACGTGGTGGCTTGCAGAAGAAAAGAGCAAGATTACAGCAGAAGGCAGGCCAGGATGTTTAAAACCTTCCAAATAGCCAAGGTCCAGAGGCAGGACTGTCTCCTTAGGCACACAGAAGTTCAGTGCTGAGAGAGGCAGTGCTGGAAGGAGCTGGCAGCACTGCACGGGCACAGAGTGACCTGGAGCAGCAGAAGGACAGGGAAGAGCTCAGCTGGATGGGGAACAGCCTCCAGTGAAACTCCATCCAGGACAGCAATTCAGAGACAAGCAGGGATGTGCCACTCTGCCACAGGACACTCCATCCCTGGAGGACACAGGGCATAGCATTCAGAGAAGTGAACAAACACTGAGGTAAGAAGCAGCTACCTTAAAAGGAATCAAAAAAGGAGGAGACAAAGGAATCCACTTTCTATTATTTGAAGGAAGCTGGTGAGGAATTCCTGTGTTCCTCCTCCCATGACTCCAGAACTACCAGAGCAAGACCAGTGCAGAGAAGAGCAGAAGGCACAGATTTGTTGTCATAACTGGGACATGGAGGGCACTAGGGTAAGATGTCACTGAAACTGAAGTCCCCATTAGCTTCAGGAGACAACTGCAACTGAGATGGGCATGAATATCCCAAGTTACCTCTCCGACTCCAGGCTGGGCACGTCTTACATTCTGTGGAGCAGTTTTAGAGATGCTGTGCATGGATCTGCCAGCTGCAAATCTTGAGTCCTTCCCCAGCAGCAGGGTGAGCCCCCAGAGCAGAGGCAAGGGCAGCAGACGTGGCAGTGCTCAGTGCCAGGTGACACCCGTGCAGAAACGTGAGGACAGGCACCTGCCAGCTCCCAAAGCCAACAAATTCCTGAGCCAGCAGCAGGAAAACAAACACAACAATGACTTGCCCCAACAGCAACTTGAGGCTGCAGTTCCAGCTTGTCTGCAGTATCAATAAATTGTTCTTTGTCAAAGTGTGAGGTTTATTTGCTCAGAGAACACCCATGCAAATATTCAGGGGTTTCTCCTGAGCTTGGAGGTTATTTTAAATCTTCACCCTGTGACCACCCCTGCATGCCCATGGGATCTTCCAGCCAAAGTGCCCATCATCCCACAGCCAGATCATTTCCCAGCCTGGGAGTGGATGAAAAGTGCAGACACAGCCCAGGAAATCTTGCACCAGGCTGATGTCCACATTGCAAGACAAGGCTGGAAAAAAATTTCATATTTCACCCTTTAATGCACGTTAAGATAATTCAAAAATTTAATGGCAAAGTCTCAGATTTTTTTTTCTCTCCTCAATCACTCCATAGGATAGTTGGCAACAATTTTTCTTCAACAGGTCAGTTCTTTCCCTCTTGGTCTGCCAAGGCTGATACTCAAATTCCAACTTTCCTTTGAATCCCACCTTCTAATTGTCATTGTTATCTAATTCTTTTTCAAGAGAAAGGAATGCCCCTTGGTCTTTCAATCAGCTCAGATTTGTGACCTGACTTTAAACACATTCAGCTGAAAGCCATTAGCAATTATTCAATTGCCTTTGCTGTAAAATGGCTTGAATTACTTGACATTAGTCTGTTATTTGAAGAAAAAATATCAATTAAACCTTCAGATTTAAAGAACTTACATTTATACATTAGAGGCATTTAACAGTATTTTGATTCTAAGTTTTTTTCCACCAGTTTCATTCAGGGCACAGCTTTGCCTCACACGAGTCCTGTTGCCATCTGAGGGGGTATTGGACCTGCAGTGTGGCTTGGGCCAGCATTGTCTGGCTCTGAGTGTGCCACAGACCTGGGGTGGTGCAGGGTCCAAGAGCACACCTGGGACCATGGCTGAGCTGCAGAGAACAATCCCTGCTCCACGCCAGCGAATCACTGCTATAACATCACTGAATACTCTGTCCCAACAGACTGGCAGCACAGTCTGCTCTGATGACAAGAAGGAATAAAATAAAAAGAGCAGAAGAAGGAAAAGAGTCAAGTGAGCAGTTTGGTGGCAGTGCTGACACAGCACTGTGTGTGCCCATCCTCCCTGCTGCCTCTTGGCAGTGAACTGGCTTCAATTTTCTCCCCTTCTGCTCTGAGATTGACTCTTCTTCAGGGTCTGGGATGTTGAAATGCTCGGGTCTTGGCCATTAGAATCATCAGTCATACTCAGCACACCCCTCTGACACTGTACCCAAGAAAGAGAGACTACAATTGTAACTAGAATTTTAATGCAATTGTTTTGATTTCAGGAATTCAGTTTTTCCCTAAGAAACCCTGAGCTGCATTTTATGTCTCCAACTCATAGGAAAATACATCAAAATTTTCCAAAAGAGGGAGCATTCCCCAAAAGCTCAGAGACAGACCCTCATGGTGGAGGGTGCACCATCCCCAGTGCTTCCATCCAGCCCAAACCTGTGTTGAGGTTCTGCAACAGAGAATAGGTTTGAGGGGACAAAGACTGACCTGGGGGCCACAGCAAGCTTCTGCCACCTTGATGGAGACACCAGGTGAGAGTTCACCCTTCAGGGGCAGCTGGAGCTGGGTACAAGTGCTTGGGGCAGTTGTCAGGGGGCAGCATGGGGTGGATATGACTCCCTACATGAGATTTTGGGCCAACAGCACCTTCTTTCAATCTGGAACCACACTGTTCAGATAGACAATTTCCCCTGGAGATCCTTCCTCAGTGCAGTCTGAAGGCAGAAAGGACCAGCATTATGATACACCAGGTGTTAAACCTCTTCAAATGGAAGAAGCTCAGGTATGATAGCATGGCTGATGCTGTGAGTGATGCTGCTGCAGAGAAGCACTTGGCTCTCCAGCGTCCAATTCAAACACCAGGCCAGATTCAGATGTGGCTTCTAAGTGGCACGGGTCAAAAGATATTAATTGTTCAGAAAGAGGGAACAGAAGTTTGCAGTGCACAAACCTCCCCCCACACCATTCTGCCCCTTCCCTGTCGATTGTTTTCTCAGCAGCCTGCTCTGAGGCTGAGAGTCCCTGCTGCAGAGGAGGCCAGCGTGGATCCCTGCACCACACTGCTGGTTTGGCAGCTTTACGATGTTTTACATCACTTTTGCAGAGAACACCAGAGCTATAAAATTTGTAGTTTTCCTAAACCCCCAGAATCCATTTAATCAAAACAGTCCGGTGGCCACACCAGGGCATTATGCAAGTGCATGGCTGCTGCTCCTTCAGCTGCTGGAGGAGGAATTTGCTGACAAGTCAAGATTAAACTTTCGGTTCCTTCTGCTCTCTGCACTCATTATGGGCTGTTAAGAAATTTCAAGTTAATTAATTCAACCTCAGGAGAGGAAAATGCTTGTAGGATTTAACATGGTGCAGCTATGGAAGGGAAGGGCTGAGTGTGTTTGCAGCTGAGCAGAAAACAGTCCTTGTTCCTTGAAACTCCCTTCTCATCCTCCCCTGCACTGGATCTTGTCATGGGGGAGCCTCGTTGGAAATCATTTCACATGAAATTAATTTTGCAGCACCTAAACGGATTTGCACCACAAGACCCCTTGGTTTCTGAGCCACTTCTTGTCATGCATTTTGTTTTCTTCCCAGAAACTGCCTGTATTCACAGCCCATAACTTGGCACGAGCACCAGCAGCCGCACCTCACCTCCTTCCAAGCCAGAAACTGGTAGGCAGGCAATACAGCCCTATAAAACACAATTAACCTTTTCATTAAACAACAGCTCCCCAAGTGAGAACCAGGCCGCGCTGAAAGGAATGAGACTGCTTTATGTTAACGGTGTGTCTCAAACCTTCAAATAAAATATTTGTGCTTGCATAAATAGTTGGAAAGGTAAAAGTGTCATAACACTGGGTGTTTGTTATTGGAGCCGGAGCTTGCCTCCTGCCTGCAACAAGATGTCATAACAAAGCTGGCGTGGGGCTCGCTGCGTTTACTCCTGGCTGCAGTGTTTAAATTCTGACACAAACCCCAGCCATAAACAGATTGCGAGACAACTCACGCACGGGCTCCTGTCAGAGTGGCCTGAATTTAGCATGCCGTGCACCCAGCATCATCCCAGGGGATGCAACGTTGGCTCTGCAAGCTGACACAGGGTTCTGGGATGGCACTGGCTCCAAACGAGCCGTGGGTTGAGATGATGGTGAGTCCAAGTGTGGGCCCAGCAGCTCTGCTAAGCTTGCCTCACCACCTGAGCTGGTGTTAGGTCTACAGAGAGGTTGGAGCCCTGACCAGCTTGGGACCTGGCAGCACCATCATCCCATGACATGCTTGGAACCCGGGTCACCTCAGGAAACCACAGCAAGCTTGGAGCCACCTCCATCTGGGGTCTACAGCACACTGGTGCCCAGTGTCACCTCCCCTGCACGAAGGTTTGTGCCCTCTGGGACAACACTGGGCAATCTTGAGCCCGTGGCTGGATTGCCAGCTGCAGAGCACCCTGCTGCTCCCCAAAGCCTGCCCCAAAATCCTCAACTTCAGCCCATCATGTCCTAAAATCTACTTTTCGCAGAGTGCCTTCATCCCTAGTGCAAACTAAGCCAGGCTTTCCAACCCAGCCCAGCGCAGGGGAGGCTGGAGGGAGACTTTTATCACACTTGGCCAACAGCAGCATCTTCCCAGCTGCTCACAGCACTGGAGGAGCCAGCACTGGGAGCTGTGAGCACTCGCTGCAGCTCCTCCTCGCCAGCAGGGCCCACCTGCTGCAGCAGGATGGCTTGGCAGCCTTTCAGCCCTCTCTATCGATCCCATGGCTGGGAGAGCTTTCAGCTGCAGAGGAACCCATGTGAGGCGTGCTGCAGAGGGGAGCAGGGGGCTCTGTGGGCTCTGGGGGATGGATGGTGTCCCCACACCTCTAAGGAAGAGGAATTGGCAGCAGGAGGCTGCACGGGGCTGCCATGACCAGCTTTGAAGTAGCCCTGCCCTGATGGTTGCTCCAAAGCAAGGATCACTCCCTGCAGTTCCCTGACACCGTCCTGCCTCCTCCAGCAGCCTGTAACCCTGGGGTCACACAGGTGTCTGCCACATGCTCAGTGTCTGTCCCCTTGACTGCTGCACCTTGACCCACCCTGGGCATTCAACACCTGGGCAAGAGGAGATTCAATTCTATATAACTGAGGCAGGAGAACCCAGGCTGCATTCTGGCACAGTGTGACTGGGCAGAGGGCAGAAAAAGCAAAAGGCGTTACCTGAGAAATGTACCAGCATCCTTTTTTTCTGTTAAATGCTGTAGGTAACCTACAATTTACAACCTGCTTTGCACAGATCAGTGCTGGTCGCTGTCTGGTGTAAGCTGGGTGCAGTGGTTTTGGGGAGCAATTTCCATGAAGCCCAAAGCAGGGACAGCCACGCAGCTGTGCCACACCAGGCAGCAGAACCTGTCCTTAGGAACATGCCTGACCCATAGAGCTCTGCAGCTGTGAGCAGCCAAGAATTAACATTGAGCATAAAGCAGCACGATTCCCCAGAACAGCTGTAGAAATGCTTGGCCTAAATTAAATAAGCATTGCCATAGCAGCTAGGTGCTTATTTACAAATGCAGGCCTGGAAGTTGCAGCCAGATCTGCTTCCCCTGGTCCCCACAGACCCCCAGAGTCAGAGCAGGCAGCTCGCAGAGTTTGCACAGGCATAGGACTGGATGGTTGGTTGGAGGAGCAGGGCTGTAGACTGCACTGCCCTGTCTGCAGGTCTCGGGGGTCATTCAAGAGGCTGGAGGTCTCCAGAGGTTGGGGGATCATTCCCTGGAGGACAGAGCTGTGACAGAAGCCATCCTGCTGCTGGGAGGTTGGTGCTGTGAGCAGGGCTGGTGGCTGTACCTGAGCAGCCCCATGGAAAGGGACGTCCTCCTTGAGCTGTGGCATCTCCCCATCACCCACCAGAGCCCCTCTCTTCCAGGCAAGGTCACCCTTGTACCTGCACCCAGAGCTGTGTCCTTGCCAGCTCCCTCTAGCTCAGGGACCCCTCTCTGGCACAGCAGCCTCAGACCAACTCAACCTCACAGATTCTTTCCCACGTCCTGCACCAACTGGTACCCTTGGCCTGTATTTTCAGAAGCAGGTGTCTGTCTGGGGGCTCTTCAAGCCCCTTAAAGTGCCTGATTTCCTGAGCCCCTGCCTACTCAGCAATCTTCTCCAGTCCCCAGAGAGGCATCAATCATGGGCAGTGAGGATCCACAGCAGAGCAGACCCTGTGGCTGCATTCCCTGCCCCAGGAAATCCCCAGTTTGTTTATTTGCCTGGCGTGGGCTGCAGCTGCCCCACGCAGACCCATTTTCTGCCCCCCTGCTCGAGTGGGGCTGGGGAGCAGCTGCAGCCTTGTCCCTGGATGGGGTGAAGGGCAGCAGGAGAGGACAGACAGCAGTGAGCAGAGCGTGGTTGCAAGACCTCAGGGGAACAGGAGGAGGTTTCTGCTGCCCTCTCCCACCCGGCAGGAATCCAGGGTCACATCGTTCCCACCGGGAGAGGACTGCACAGCTGTCCTCCTGTGGGGCTTCCCTGCTCCCAAAAACCTGCCTTGCTGCAGCAGCACTTCAAAGAGCAGAGGATCTGGGAGCCAGCAATCCCAGGCTCTGAGTTTCATTAAAAGTCTCTGAAGGATGGAGGGAAATCCAGATGCATGGGAACACAGATGGGCGAAGGTCTCTGGTGTTTACTGAGCTCAGCTCCCTCCTCCCCACTGCATCACC
Organism: Sialia sialis; assembly: GCA_009812075.1. Classification (NCBI taxonomy): domain Eukaryota; kingdom Metazoa; phylum Chordata; class Aves; order Passeriformes; family Turdidae; genus Sialia; species Sialia sialis. The sequence continues at coordinate 14,930,301 of VRYO01000638.1, read as the reverse complement.
TGGTGCCTTGAGGGTTAGTGGGTGCAGAGCTCCTGGCACAGCACCCAGGGGCTCGGGGAGAGCCCTGGGGGCAGGCACAGGTGGGGCTGGGGGTGCCAGCAGGGCAGGGAGCCATTGCCACTATCACACTGCAATCAAACCTCTTCTCTGAAATGCCTGCACTCCTGCAAACTGGCACCCTCCTATGGAAAAATGTGCCTGGAAGCTCTCCAGCCATCCCTGCTCCAGGGAGTCTCTGATAACCCTGCTGCCAGCCTGGGATCGTCCTTCCTCCTCCCCACTGCAGAAGGAGGCCATCCTCTCCCAGCCTTGCCTTTCAGTGCCTCCCATTTCTCAAAAGAAATTCCTGCGCAGCCAGAAGATTTTACCACTTTGTTCTCAGAATATCATAATATTTTCTTTTTTAATTAAATCGCATTCCCCATCTGCCTTGCGTACATGTTTTGGGTAGTCTACTTTTGCCAAACATAAGGTCAACATGCCTGCTACTAACTTTCAATAAAAGCTCACTAGTGCTAGAACTCTGGTTTATCTAAACCTGATGTCTGCTCACAATTTTGACCGCACCCAGACTAGGATATGTGACTTCACTGCCCCGGATTCCCATCAAGAGCCTTTTAACATGAGTACACTCATTTAGCAGCAGGCATTGTCTTGCTTTCTTCATTAGCAAACTGAAAACTCACAAGAATGATTTACAATATTTCTGTAACAATGATGAACTTGTGGAGAAGAGTGGCTGTGTTTGATTTGAGCTGCAAGCAAATTAGCAGAGATGTCCTGGTTCTTAGTTTTAAAGCTCAAAAATGGGCTGAACTCAAGGGAATTCAAGAAGAAAAAAGCTAAAGCAAGGACATTAAAAAGGGAGGCTGAAGGAGAGACAGCCAGGAAAAGCAAATCCCAACCTGCTGCATACAGACTGAAAAAAGAAAGTCTGTGCACTGGAAAATGGACCACAAAAATATAAATATAGCAGGGTTTCTCTGATAGATGCACTAAAATGAAAAATAAAATTTCGCGGAACTCCTACAGGCTTTTTGTCCAGAATTTCCAAACTTTTCCAAGGGAGGTTGCAACCTCAAACTCTCTCATTTTACAGAAGCACAAAGATTAATAATTCATAGCAGCTTCCATCTATATCCTGCAGTATGGAAAGGAGAGAAAGGAGCACAGACTGGACCATGCATTACCCGAATCCAGAAGCTCTGTTTAATTCACAGGAGAAGGATTTTGGACAAGAGCTCACCCATCCACGCGTTGTTGGGAAGCACAGTGCTTTCCCTCCCCGTGCTGAAGCTGAGAGCTCAGCTATAAATCTGGACTAAGATCTGCAAGGCCAAATCAAGATAAGCACAAAGCAGAATGCCGGCAAGTATAAACTCATCTTCTTCAAAGCATTTCAGGCCCCAGCTGCAAATTGGTTTATTCCGAGAACAAATTGTTGCTCAACTACTTGGAAGAGTCTTCACAAAACTTCAGGCAAAGTATCTTTGATTGAAAAGAACTTAATATCAGTGATAAATAATATCAGGTGAGAACACAGGAGGCCTTAACCTCCATCAAAAGTGAGATAAGTAACATCAGGCATGTTCTATCACTTGCTGCTCCAAACCAGCCAATAATTGCCCAAGAGCCTTCCCAGGGGTTCTGTACAAAATGTCCTTTTTCCTCTCTGCAACTCATAACAACCTTCCTCCACCAAGACAAACTCACAGTAAAAAAGGACAAATAATCCCTCTCTGTTAATGAAGAAATGGCTGGCCCAGGAATCTAGGGTGAGCTTCAAGTATGCCCGGAAAAAAAAATCTGATACCCTGTTAATTAATATTAATTCCTGTCCTTGCCAAGGAGAGCACAGTCACATCTTATGTACCTGACAGGCTTTGAGAAAGATGTTACACAAAGACAGCTCGGGTCATCTGTGAATTCACCCTCCTGCTGGTGGCACTCTGGATTCAGCACCACAAACACCAAGGGGCTCTCACACAGCTCCCACCTGCACAGTTATGACTCTGCTTGGACAGGAAAGGTGGAACCAAGTCTCTTCTCTGTGTCCCACTTGCTGCTGTCCACTGGCATCATCTGAACACGTGTGTGTGGGCATGATACTCCCACAGGTTATCTTCTTATTCTTCCTTTTGTTTTTTCCTACAGACCAAGAAGTATGAGAAGAGTATTTTACCTCCAAAATATTGATTTTTTTAAGGTGAACAAACAAATGTCAAAGCTGGTCCTAAAAATGAGCCATCTCTTTCTTTCTCTTCGGCTCCACACGGGGAAGGGTGCACAAGAAGGAGGGACAGAGAATGTGGGAGGACAATGGGGCGGTGCAGGAGAAACAATGTGAGAAGGCAATAAAATAAACAGTAACACATGAAGTAAACCAGCCCTGATTTAATCACTAGACAACTCAGCAGGGTCACAGATGACATGAGCAACAAGCCCAGCAACCTCAAGGAAATATCTTCCAGGTTGTGTTGAGACAAGATACTTTCCCCTGGAGCCCATCATAATTTGGGTTTGCCACCACGTTGGGGTGGTCAGAGGAGGTGCTGCTGCTTGTGGGGTGGCTCTGTCCCGCCCAGAACAGAGCACAGAGCTCAGTGTCAGCAGGAAATCAGTGAGCCCAGGTATCCCCCAGGTGCACCAGGACTAAGAGCACACAGCTCAACACCTGGGCTTGGTCCAGGGCTGTGCTGCAGGGACCCACCTTGCAGCAAACATGCAAGATAAGGCACTTGCAGGCAGAACTGCAGCAGAATGAGGAGCCTCAGGTCTTTAGGGATCAGGTTATGGGAGCTCTCTGGAGCAGCACACCCTCATCTCCCTGTTGTTTCTCAGAGAAATGAAAGATGACAGAGCTGCATGGTCCACAGCTGCTCTCCACTTGGTGGCCACATGAGACTGGTGGCCACATCTGGGGAAGAGCATCCACCTGCACTGGATTATTCTTCTGTATGTCGACCTCATTTTGGCTCCCTTGCTCAGTGTTTGAAGTTGCTCTGCAGAATCAAATTTAGCAAGGTCCATACCTAGGCTGAGAAATATATGTTCTGGGGGCACTTCCTCGGTCGTCCTGGCTTTCATTAACCCAGCTTCTCCACTGTCCTTCTTTCACACCCATTAAACAGCACCAAAGGGAGCTGGCAGTACATTTTCCTCTGCCCTTCTCCTTTGTGCTCCTCCTTGATGAATGGCTAAAGCAGATGCACAGTTGCCTTTGAAGGCTCTGGCCCATGAGCATGTTGAATCAATGATGGATTGGACCAAATGAATCACAGTGTGGGAGAAAGCACAAGGCAATGATTTCTAAGTGGCCTTCACATCTTTACACTTCAGAACTTGCTTTAAAAGCCTGTTTTCTTCTTTTTATCTGGTTCCAGTTTCTGCAGTGCCTTTGCATATGTTGAGGGAGGTAGGGGGGGAAGGAGGGGAACCTTTACATATAAACAGAAGAATCTACTTCTTCATTAGACAATAATGAAGCATTGTCATTTAGGGAGTTCAAATAGCTGGGAAACCACTTCAAGGCCAGGCAAAACAACTGGGTAGCATCAGAAAGAACAGCAGTTGGCAAACTGAGCAAGAGGGTTCAAAACTCCAGTAAGCAAGCTCACAAAAACCCACAGCTGGTTCGGTAGCCTACCTCCTTTTACTGGGACACAAGAGCTGCTTCAGTAAGAAGCTTGAGTGAAATTATATTTCAAGGATATGGTGAATGGCCAGGAAAAACTCAATATATAACTGCTGCTGCTTCATCCCAACTGGAGCCCTGTGTGCTCAGCCAAATCCTGTGTGTCCCTTCCCACAGTGAGGGGCAAAACCCATTCAGAGCATCAGCTGCTTCCAGCTTGGCTGCTCTTGGGCCCTCCCTGTGACTGAGGACACAACTGTGCTCATCAGATGGATATTCTTCCCCCCACAGGTACACCAGGGTGGACGTAGGAAACCAAATTTTGCAGTGCTGCTTGGAAGAGCGATGCCTTCCTGGGCACAGGAGAGAGGCAGAGTTTGTGAGAAAAGGAAATTGTCTTTCTGGGCTGACAGTGGACTAGAGGGAGAAGAACATGTGTGCAGACACAACACATTTTCAGGCTCAGACATCTGAAAAAAACATCCCAGCAAAAGCCATCCCCCAGGCTGGGTATTGGTTTTTATGGTTAAGCAACATGCCACACACGTTTGGCCCCAGGTCTCTCCACTGCAGGCTGCACAGGCACTTTGTGCCCAGACAGCACTGCCAGGAGGGGACACGGGTGGCTGAGCCCTGCCTGGGCAGAGGTCTTCCCACATACAAGCCTCTGTGGGATCTGCTTTATGTTACAGCTCGGGACGATGCTGCATGTGGAAATACAAGTGGAAGCTTGTTCAGACCACAGAATTTGCAAAGCCTGTTTGCTTAACCAGAGCTAAACACGAGCCAAGGACAGCTTGGTTTGAGCTCCTTTATTCTGGATACCCCACATGAAGCGCTGTGGCTCCTGCAGTAGCTGTGCCAGTGCTGGGCTGTGCCTGCTGGGCTGAGCCCATCAGGGACAGCCAGGGCTGGCACACACACAGGACAAACTCAAAGCCACCCCCAAGGTCCTTCTTGGAGATCCAGTCTCAGAAGAAAGCAGAGAAAAATCTCCCTGAGGCACATGAAGGGTTTCTTCCTCTGTTCCCAGAGCCATCATTGCTCACTCAGTTGCATCCACACAGGATTTGCTCATCCACTCATAGCACCACCATGCACCTCACTGCCTGCCTCCCTGCCAGCCCTGGGACAAATCCCTGCTCCAGAGATAATGAGCTTGGATGCATAAACCCCTCTGGAAGTCTCAGGCTTGCCCCAAGCTTGCCCCTTGCTCCACAGCCAGGGACAGACCCAGCCCAGCTTCCCAATAAATATTCAGAATCTCCATGGCCTGGCAAACAGGGCTCTGGAAAGTGCCTACTGCTCTCCACACAGGCAGTGATATTTATGAAGTGCTGTGAGGTTTGCAAGTATTATTTTATCCATGAACAATGGAAGTAGGGACGAGCTGGAACACGATTAGCTCAAGACTTTTCCAGCCTGACACCAAGTGTACAATTAAAACAGTGGAAAGGGCTGAACAAGCCTGTCTGTGGCCAGAGGAAGGTACTGCAGGAGGGAAATGTGTGAAATAGAGGTGTTTGGGACAAAGGGAAGTCTGTTAAAGTAAGAAAAGCCTGAATAAACAGGGTTCTCCCCCCACCCAATTCCACTTTCAGCTTAGTCCAGCCAGAGCTTAAAGACAAAAGAAAAAGGAGTTGCTGATTTTCCAGTAGGGGAAACTCAGCTGGGGGCTTCAGGGCTGTGTTTATTGAGCACTGTGTTCACACAACTGATCCGATGAGGACTCGGAACTTGGAGACCAGCACAACCAAATGCTCATGGGAGCTGAATCGTCTTGCTTTACAGACCCCTCACATTTTAAGAGAAGTTCTCCAGCTGGACACCCCTGGGAGCACAGTTCCCCCCAGACACAGAGACCAGTGTTGGGACAAGCAGGGGATGCTGTGAGCTGGTGAAGCCCTGTAAAACACAATAAAACACAACATCCCTGTCAAAGGCAGCATTTCCAGCCACCCCCAACACATTTGCAGATTTCCAGCACTCTCAGATGCACCCACTGTGCCCCAGTGGGACACAGCCTCAGCTCAGCAATGCCCTGAGCATCTGCAGGGCACCACAGGCTTTGAAGTTTTGCTCCTCCAAGGAGAGCACTGGTTGGTATTGGAGCTCACATGCTTATTAGGAGGTGAGGATGATGAATTGCCTGTCCCTCCCTGCCCCTCTGAGGGGGCTCCTCAGCGTTGTCTCCCTGACAGTGATTTTTCAGGACCATATGGCACTTCCACATCCCATTAGTAACGCCCCTGCAGCCCCCCCTCTACTGCACCAGGTCTCAGCTTTCACTGGGCTGGGACGCCAAAGCTCTGCCTGAAAACTTCAAGGCCAGAAAGAAGTTTAGGGAAATACATTCTGTGAAGAGTTAAATGTATTTGCTGGCATCAGTGGTTCTGGGTGCAGAGGGTCACCAGCTTCACCCAGAGGAGGGATCTCATGTGGGTGCAGTGCTGAGCAGCTGAAACCCTCTCCTCCCTTTGCTCCCACACTGTGGGCTTCCCCTGGGGCTGTATTTGCTCTTTCTGGGACTGGCAGCAATTGTAGGGAATGTGCCCAAATGCCCACAGTCCCAGGGAGCAGGGAACCTGCAGACTTTGTGACTAGACATAGGCAGTAAGACAGTGCCATGGGTGCATGATGCTGCAAACCTATAGCTGTCTGACAGATAAATCTGGATTAAACACCCTCAAGTTGTTCAGCTTGGTTGGTTTCTTATTCCATGCAATATTGTTATATGTCTCTGTGTCCCTCTAACACTGCAGCACTGTGCTCACACCTGCATGGAATGGGAGCATCCCTCTGTCCATGGATCTTGCAGAGGGCAAATTCGCAGCAGGAACAATTCCCACTCCCTGCTGCTCCTCACCAGTGCCCAAGTACAGCGTGGGGACCTCTCCCAGCTCATTTGTGGCACAGCAAAGAGCACTCTGCAGCCTGGCACCTGCAGAGAATAATGTGGGTGCTCTTGTCCCAGCAGCTGGTGCCTGACAAAAGCCAAATAGCTCAGGAGTGCAGGCTGTGCTCACATCCAGTCACTAATCCCCACTGCACAGCCCCCCTTGGCAGGCACTGTGGAAAATGCCAGTGCTCACAGATATGGTCTCCAAGGAGGACAGTTTCCATAACCCACAGCAAAGCAGGAGAGCCTGAGCCAGAGGCCAGGGTGGCCAGGGGCCAGCACCCACCTCCCGAGGTGGCAGAGAGCTGTCACACCTGGCAGGCACTTGCCCTGCAAGGATTTGATCGCTTACCCCGTCTCTGGGAGCTGTTTTCACTGGAGAAAGAGTCCAGTCAACAAAAAAAAGAATCAATAAATACAAAAGCCAAGAAGAGAGCAGCTTCCAAATTGTATTATTTTACTTGGTCATTCAGTTCCCATCACAGAAAGCAGCTGGTCTTTTCCAGAAAAAATAAAGATGGTTGTTCACCTCAGTGTCCCCCGTGGGAGCTGAGCAGAAAGAGGCACCAGCAGTGGCTGCCACCACCTATGGAACTCAAAGCAGCTCAGAGAGCATCTCTGGAGTCCCAGCAAGGCCAGCAGGGGCTTGGGACTGCTGTGCCAACGCTGTCTCAAGGACCTGAGCTGGAGCAGCATTGGGATTTCTGCCCCACAGTCACTGTGGGTTCCTCTTTCAGTGGATCTGGGGTCTTTCTCCTGCCTGCCCGCTGGGAATGGGCTCTGATGCTTCATCTCCCTCCCTGGGAAGGCTGGGAAAACCCTGCCTCAAAGACCTTCAGAGCCATGTAAGGGGAAAAACAGAGGGAGAGGGTGAGGGGAAAGCAGATCCCCACGGATGAGCCCCTGTGCCCACAGCACTCGTACCTTCCCAGCCCCACCAGCATGCCAGCAAACCTTCCCACTGCCTAATGCATTCCATGTGCAGCCTGCACCTCCAAAACATTACTTAAAATGGGAATAAATCCTTCATGAGACCTCTGCATGACAGATACCACTTGATTGAATTGCCAAGCAAGGAACTTTTATTCTAAGGAAAAGTCTACATTTAACCTATTGTCACTCTGCAGCAGGGGGAAGCAATAAACTGTATATGTCTGCTTTCCAGCCAAGTCCAAAAGGTTTATCCACAAGCCCTTCGTAGCAAATCTCCTCCACAAGTTCTTTTGATACCTTGTGGATTTGCTAAACATTTATAACATGAAAGTGAGAATATTATACACACTGCCCTGGCATAAATCACAGGTCTGATCCTCTGTATACACTAGCAATGGAAAGGGGACCTGGAAGGAGTGAGAGGGTTCTAGGCTGCAAGGTGAGTAATTGGAAAGGTTTCCCTCATCCCTCCACCAGCACTAAATGCACACCAAGGTATTAAGAGAAGCTGCTTCTCCCACCAGCCCCTCCAATTTTTCAAGTTTTACACCTGGGGAAAGAAGAATGAACAGCCCCTGTTAGACATCGGCGAGGTGAGTGTACAGGACATTTAAGAAGTGGAAAAACATCTGTTTAGTCCAGATAGAAACCAGATGGAGATGGGGGGAGGTGGAGGATGGAGAAACACTCAAGAGGAAAACCAGAAACCTGGTCAGGAAGAAGGCTGCAGGAGGAGAGATGCTTCCAGGAGGAGCAAGCATCACCCACCGAGAGCTGCACATCCTCCTGGGGTGCTGGGCAGGGCACAGCTCACAGGGTGAGGCACTGGGGGACACTCAAAGCCACTGATTTTGGCTTACTGGCCACCTGGAACAGCCTATGGCCACCAACACTGGGAGTGGCTAAGGAAAAGTCTTGCTGGTGGGAAGAAGGGTGGATGTGGGTTTGTCTCCAGAGCCACAGACTTCCCTGGAGGTTTCCAGCTCCCCAGTTCAGACCTCTAAAATGCTCCAGTGGTGCCTGGACCAGAAACACTTCCTACAAGGAGCACAGAAAATCCTACATTTGCAACAGAAAGTATTTTTAAAGGGTCATTTGGCACTATTCCCCAATCCTCTCTATCCTCACGTTCACCATGACAGTCAAGCTTTTCTCTTCTGCTACAGCACAGCTCACTCGAAGTCTTTCAGAGGCACAGCATGGAGCTTTTACAGCCTAGCAGGGGCAGCAAGTGAAAGTTGTGCCTGGCAGACAGGGTGCAGCAAGCAAAATCCCACAGGGTATGGCACTCACACACCTGGGGAGCTGGTTGTGATGCCTGCAGGCAGAGAACAGCAATAACTGCAGCAAGAGGGCTGGAAATCCCCCAGAGCTGAGCTGGGATCCTGGGGAGAAACACTGCAACACCAGGGACACGTTTTTCTGTGGGTGCTTTTGTAGTGCTGCCAGCCAGGCTGGAAAGATCACTAAAGCAGGACAATGAGAGGCAAAACTCACCCCTAGTCTAATAAACTGCTTCCTCCTGGTCTTGTGTCTGACTTTAGTCTCAGATTCCACTTTGGCTGGCAGAGTGAATGAAAAAAAAAAAAAAAAAGAAATCAGTTTTTTTTCAAACTGTAAAAGACTTCTCCAATAGTATCAAATGCTAGAACTAATGAGCAGTTTCCTCACTATATAATATTTTCCCACGGAAAAAATAAATATTTTCACAATGAACATTTTTGCAGGAAATGTTTAATTTTGAGGCCATTTTGATCCATTTCTCAAATCCAGGTGAAGTGTCCCATTTCAAGTGAGTGCCAAAATTGAAGGTCTTTTTTATGTAGCTGTTCAAAATGTGTCTGTTCCCTACATTGCAAGTAGGAAAAGGATCAAAATAACTTCCCAAGTGCTTGAACATGGTCACTATGTAATCTGAAAAACATTCTTCAAAAGGTGTCTGAAATATTCTCAGTTTGGGAAAATTCTTTCCCATTCTGTTTTAAAGAAATACATTACAAATGGACCCAAGCTATCTCTTAACTTGATTAACACTGCAAAAAGGGAGACCTCAGACGTCTAGAAATTATTTGCAAAGAGGTGAGGGTAAATCAGCCCTTTTCTGACCAAGTACTGCAGGGAATAAGTGGAGAATATAGGACTGAATAAGGGAGAAGGATTCGAGGTTGTAGCAGCCAAAATAGAGAGGGAAGGAGGGAAAATGCAGAGGTTACCACCCCTTCCCTCTCCCAAAAAAATCACAAAATAGTTTGGTTTAGAAGAGATTTTAAAGTCCATCTAGTCCAACCCCCCTGCAACAAGCAAGGGAATCTTCAACCAGGTCTGGTTGCTCAGAGCTCTGTCCAACCCGACCTTGGGTGTTTCCAAGCATGGCACATCCAGCTCTGTGCAACCTGTGCCAGTGTTTTACCATTCCCATTGTAAAAAAACCATCAGCAGACCATGCCCATGCAGAATCTACTTCCAGCCAGAGAGGTGGCACTGAGACCAGGCTTTGGGCCCACAAGCTGGACAAATGAAATGTCAATTCTCCAGTTTTTCACCTCTAATAAGAGCTGCTCATACCCAACCACAGCAGGACCCTGCTCTGGAGTCCTTCACTGCAGACACCATGCAGCTGTGAATTTATACCTTTCTTACCAGATCACTACGGGCTCATCTCTGCCCTGATGACTATTTCTACAAAATTTTTGGAAACTCAGCTGTCCTGGAACCGTGCACACGTACAAAGCTGTTCTCCCGCCAGCTTCCTCTCCGGCCAGCTCCCAATTTGTCTGCAAACCACAAGTTTAATTGGAGCTGGCAAGTGTTTTGACTTCAAAAACGTCTGTAACACCTGGAAGACAGCACTCAGATTCAAGGGGGAGGGAATGGGATGATATCCAAGTGCTATTGTCACACTCTCAGCTGCCTGCACGGGAAGGAATGAGTAGCTGCAGGGGCTGGTGCATGCAGGCGATACCAGGCACGCTCACAGCCCTGCTTCCCTCCAGCCTCACACTGCAGCAGGCTTTTCAGGTCACACTAAAGCTAGGAAAAAAAAAAAAAACCCTTCTGCAAAAATCAATAAATAAATAAAATAGACACACCCTGTAACGTTGGTGGAAAATTAATGGCAAGAACTGGGAAGAGATGGTGATTGCTGGAGCCCATAAAGCAGGCAAATGATCCAGCAGAGAAGGCAGAGGATGGGAAAGACTGCTCTGATGAGGGACATTGTGGAGAGGACTCTCAGCATGGGCTCTGTCAGCACCCTTAGGAGCTGACATTCAGTCTGGATCAAATGCACCACAATGCAAATCTGCACACTCCATTATTCCAGAGACGTGACTTCCAGCTGTCCCAACTCCACTTCTGTGATCCTCCCCTTTAGGGTGTGCAGAGTTTTAGGAGAAGCACTCAAGAGAGTCCTGGCTGGAGCTACAGCTATACCCTGGGCTGTCCTCCTGCTTTTTGGAAACTCTGGAAGTCTTCAGTGCCCACTGAGCTGTTGCAGGAAGAGAAGGAATGGAGCCAGCTCCCCTTGGAGCTGCCCTGGCAGTGCTGGTGGACCTGGGAGTGTAGAGTTGGACCAGAACCACCTTTTATGCAAGAAACAGTTATGGACAAGTCTTGCTGAGGCTTTCAAAGACCAGGTTAGGAGGAAAGATAGATTTATTTCCTGTGACTTTACCTCAATGAGGGGTGGAGGAGATTTCTCCTCATTGTGGGTTCTTGAAATTTCAACCAGCAATGCCTTGCTATTTACATTGGCCTTTCTCTAAAATGAGGAGAATTTTGAGAATTTCTCTAAAACAAGGGGCTGAAAACCCCTTCCTCTCCCACAGCTTTGAGGGTGAGAAACATTAACCCTTGGAAGAGATCTAAAACAGGATAAAACTGCTGATGTGCTGATGACACAGAAAAATCCTGCAGTGACCCCATGTTTTAGCATATGATATAAACCTGAGAAAAGCAGAACATCCATTTGTCAGCTTCTTCCACCAAGTTTCACCTTTTATTTTCGTATATTACATTGTTGAAAGCCAGACTTGCTTTTTTGGGATTTTTTTTCAGAAGGTCAGTTTATCTTAGTTAATTAATATCTAGATAGAGAGTAAACAAAATTTCAAAGGGGTCAATTGGCCATTTCTGCGAGTCTTTCATTCAAACCATTTATCAAACCTTTAATAACAGCCATTAACATATGAGAAATGTTAACAGAGAATGAATGTTAAAAAAAACCCTAAATGTTTTGCAAGGTGCTCCAGCCACAGCCCCAGACTAGTGTGATTCATGTAACAGATTTCCTTCTCTCTCAAGGAACCAGCCTGCTGCAAAAGGACACAGGGGGATACTGACACATTCCTGGTGCAAAAGCAAAGCATGCAACTAGAAATCAAATAGCTGTTTTATTTTCACCCCATGCCTGCACACGCTGCATCCTGTCTTTTATTTTCTTCTAACACACAGATGCTTTTCAGTATCATGTTCAGTGACTTCCTTAAACCTGGGCAAATTCTTCTGAGCCAGATTTTGGAAAAGATCCCATCTGGAAAATTTGAGTGATAATTAAGGTTGTGACACTGGCACGATTGCCATGTGAAGGGATAGATAGTTTTGTTCATAAAAAAACAACAACTCAAGAACTTCTGCAAGCAAGAGCAAGTACAACAAAAGCATGCACTGAGTTGTCTCCCATTAACAGCACAGATCAAATGAGCCAATGCAACTGCTTCAGCTTTGCCTAAATAAATGCCTGGATCAGTCATCAAAGTAGAATTGTTTTCCACAATACACTTCCTTGAGCAAGCCAGATAGCCTTTGTGCTGGCCCCAGTAGTGATGTAATGGGAAAAACTCCCAGGCATTGTCAGATTGCTCAAATGCTGTTTCCCAAGGCTGCAGCTTGCAGGTGCGCGCTCAGCAGCACCGGCCCTCGCCGTGATTAATGGCTCTTCCCGACGTGCTGCCTTGTGTTAGCACAGAGAGCCAGCTTCTATCAAATTATGGATGATCTGGGGGAGGATTCCAGTCACCTGCAGGCTGAGAAAGCTGTCCCTACACAATCTGGGTGTCTCAGAGAGGAGCCAGGCAAAGCTGGCACTGCACACACACCTGCTGCCTGTCCTGCACTCTGCCAGGGGAAGATTTTTAGAAGAACTACTGCCCCAGCCTCAAGCCTCAGACAAAGAGCCAAGGGAAACCACCAGCTCTGTTGGAACCAATCTGAAAATGCTCCTGCACTAGAACAACCTTCCTGACCACATCCAAGTGTGGGCTCTGCACAGAAGCATCTGAAGTCCCAAGGAAACATCTCACACCAGTTCAAACAATGCAGGAGCTCAGAGCCATTCAGCAATTATTTGTCAAACTGGAGGTAAAGAGCCCACAACAAGATAGCACTTGATAAAATATTATTTAACAAGAGAAGCAAGTCTCTTTCACTTACCCCTCACATGGTAGCTTGGGCCCATGACAGATATTCGAAGCATCACAGGGCTCCACCATGAACTCAAAAACATCCAGCACACCTCAGACAGATCCCCTTCTCCCCAAAAAGGGACAAGTCCTAGGGCCAGAAACGAGGAGTCACCTGAACTGCAGCTCTGGCATTTCTGGCAAAACAGCCAGCAGGATCAGGATGGAAAAAACAAAAAAGGCACCCAGCCCCTGCCACTCCACCCTCAAGGCTCCCTTGGAGGATAAAGGCTTGGGGCAGTGAGGTGGTGCCTGGGAGGTTGGTACCCACAGCTGGTTTTCTCCCCACAGGCACAGCCCATCCAGGGACCCAAGCTCCCCGTAAATACTGGAGAGAGCAGAGGTCACTTCTGCTGCAGACAGCCTGCTCCAGAGGCATGGCTTGTGCAGCTAAGGGCTGTGCACAGTTCTGCTATTTACTGCATTGTTGCCAGCTGGAGTCAGTGACTGCCAAAACCTCATCACAAGGGGGGTAAGTGGGAGGTGAGAGTGGTATTTTTTTGTTCTCTTCTTTCACCTTCTTGTCTGGGGGCTCATTGGGCATTGCTTGTCCCCTAGGTTGCCCTCAGGGAGAGCTCCCTCTCGGTGCCCAGGAGCAGATGAAGTTGCCACAGCTCTGTGAGGAGCAGCGGGGGATTGTTGGTCTGCCCTTACCTTTGAGGTGTCTGATTTTGGATCCTCCAAAAGAAAATATTGTCCAGGGTGACCAGAATGGAGAGGCTTTGGCCCAGTGGGATGGAAGGGAGTAATGTAGACCACTTGGAGAAAAATATGAAAGCTCAAGAACAAAAAGAAATCCTAGCTGAATTTAGCTCCTCTCTGGAGCAGGGCAGGTGTGAGGCTAGAAGTTCTATGTAGTTTCTTCTAATCCAAGAGACATATTACGTCATGCTGGAGCATTTTTCAGTTCTGAGGGTATTTTCTCTTTTAAATTTGGGTGGCGGGGGCATAAAGCAGCTTGTGCCTCCTCACACAGTGCTACCTCAAATCACAAGCTGCTAAGGGATTCAATTTCCTCATTTCTGTGTGAGCTCTTCACTACAGGGTGCTTTTCTGCAGAGCTGATGGAAGCAGTGCCTTTAAGGCAAAAGGAATGCAGTCGTCCTGGATTGCAATGGGAACAATGGAAACATTTGCTGTGCATCCCTGGAACTCCCCGTGGTCATTCACATCCTGTGGGAGATGAGGGTTGTGCTGAGAAATGGGTGTCACTGAAGACACACTGAGCTTGTGCACAAATTCCAAGCATCCATCACTGCCTGTGTGGACAAAGTGGTCCAGCTACTGCAATGATGGTGTGGCATTGCCAGGGACTCATTCGTGTGCCATGGCAGACTCTGAGAGAAGCTTGAGACATTTTCCATCTACTTGCTTCCCCTGTTTCTAATTAGTTATGGTATTGGCATGAACTGGGATCTGTGTCTACTAAGCCTTCATCTGCTCTTCCTTATTCCCACATGAAGTCATAATCCTTCATGTCATCCCAACTGTGCGCGATGGGAGCGATTTAGGGTGTCTCAAATCAGAGGATAATACCTCAGGTACTGAACAAATAGAATAACTGTGGAGGAAAACAAACTCTGCTGGTAAGAACACATGTGTTGGCACCAATAGAGGAGTGGAGGAGAGGCTGATGTATCCACAGAAGAATTTGAGGAACAATCATGAGATTTTACACATGGCAGATGTGTAAGATATTTTGAGAGATTCTTCTCAGAGCCTCTAAGCCACAGCAGGGCCCTGCCACATATTTTGTTCTTCATATAATGATGCTGTGCCATTTTTATTGCAGTGTTGATGCACTCCTGGGTGGTACCAGCAGGATGAGAAGTGTGGTTAATAGTTGGCTTCGAGGGCCAAACAGAAATATCAGCCTGCAGTTCAATCCCTAGCCAAGAATGAGGCACTCAAGCAAGGAAACAGATTTCTTTCCTAAACAAGGGATCAAAGTATGATGAAGCAGTGGACAAATCTTAATATCTTCCAGCCAGATGAAGCAACAAAAGACAGTTTGGTAGTAACAGCCCATAGTAATCACAGAGGCAGTAACCAAGTCCCAATAAAAGTTGTCACAAGGTATCTTGCCCCACTTCCAGTATGGATAAAGATCAAGGACGTGAGTTGGGAAAACAATAGCTCTAACCTGTAAGGCAGTGCTTGCTTGCCAGATGCTTCCAAAGTCTGGCTGCTGGTCATTCTGCAATCATCTTCCTTTAATTGTTGTATGGGATCTGGACCTCTGAGAACAGCCCTAACTTGTGCAACCCTCATCCAAACTTGCCTTGAAAACGCTGCCAGGCAGAGACCACCCCTGCTGATGGTGCCCTTCATCTGCAGAATAAGGACTGGACAGTGAGCTACTAAATAAATATGGTTTTAATTATATATTTAAATATGTTTATTAGTTATTAATATTATATAAATACTCATCTTGGAAGTTTTTTCAAAGGACACCTTGCATTTACTTCACGTGGGTTTTCCTTATCTGAGGCCAGTTGTTTTGGGAGTTGTTTTGGGGGTTGTTTTGGGGGTGAGTTACCTTTTTTTGCCATGAAAGTCACTGAAAGCCAAATCAACAGCCAGCTGCAAGGAAATACAAACTTTAATCTGGAAACACTTTGGAGTCCATTATTTTCATTAAGCAAGCTTGTGGCTCGTTTTCCCACTTACATGGAGGCAAAAAAAGAGCTTACAGTGAAATAAAACATCTACTGTTTTTCAGCTGCACATGGAGTCTCTAGCCCTTTCTAGAGACTTATCCAGAGTGAAGAAATAGTTTTGATTTAAAGCATCACTATCTGAAAGGGATTAAACTCCTCCTCCAACACTTCTCATTTTTTTTTCTATTATTCTTTGAACAGGGGCAGGTGACTCTAATTGTATCTGCAGCAGGATTCCAGCTTCCTTGCTCCGCTTGCATCTTTTCATCTCACACATTCCTCTGGGGTTGCAAGAGCTTCACGTTTCCCTCTCAGCCCAGAGGTGAGAGCAACGAGCAGAATTGCACCGTGTAATTATGGTTATTATGCCAGTTAATAGAGCTCCTCCCAGCATAAACACTGCTAGCACTAGGCACTGCTGGGAACAGCTGTGGCTCCAGCTCTGCTCTTGCTGTTGGCACAGATCTGAGTCCAGGTCCAGATTTGAAGAGCAAAGCCCAGAACCTGCCAGCTTGCACATGAGGCCAAATCTTACCCTGGGCTCGGGGAAACCTCTGGGTTTTGGAGTTCAAGTGTGATTAGTGTAATGTTATGCTGAAATGTGTGATCCACTTCAGGCCTACCAGCTTTCTTCCTGCACTTGGAGCCAGTCCATTGCCTTGTCTACCAAAAAAAAAAAAAAAAATGAAAAAAAGAAAAAGCTTTTAAGCAATTGAGTGCAATCTCTAGGTTTGAGTACTACAGGTTTATGTTCAAACCTCACTCTTATCATGTATTTTGCCCATCCAAATGGCAGGTAATATTCTAGTGCTGTCTCTTTCTCTCTCCCTTCTGTCTTGACAAGAAACTGTTTTGATAATCTGCTTTTAGAAAAATGAGATAAAAACACACACAACAGTTTTGTGACAAGTCCTTCAGTATGGGGGAAAAAAAAAGGAATCAGAGGTGGCAAAGTTGTGACAGAACGTGGATTTAGTTAATTGGATCCACTTATTTGCACCATTTTTTACTAACTGCCTGTGTCAGTCCCAGGCTGAGAAAGCAATTTAACTCATTGCCTGTGAAAAATGAAATGACAGCAGCTACTCGAGTGAACTTTCACATTAACGAAGCATGATCTGGTCTTGATCAAAGACCTTGTGCTCCTGGAGGACCAGAGTTCAAGCACCAGCCTCTAATTTCAGGAGAAGAATAGGTTTATGTGTCATTGCAAGGTAGGCTTCAGAGTTTGAGGCCAAGGTAAACTTTCATGTCAGCACTGTTAGTGACCCTATACTGGAGCTTGATTTGATCATCTCCTCCTTTAATTCTCACTGTCATATGCTGCCTCCTGCTAGGCTGAGTTGGCTTCAGCCCTGTGAGCACTGAGAGGTGATGTTATCACATTCAGTGCTCCCAGGCACTTGTGGGGCACGTCAGGCATCCTGCAGGCTGTGCCAACAAAACAAGCTTGAGGAGGGGTTGGGATCCAGGAGAGGCAAGACACCAGCTTTGGGTGGCAACAAGCCATAAAACTGTCCTTGCAGGTCTGGTGTAACCAGAACAAGTAATAAACCTCTGGAATGCTGATGCTGTGGTTGATCTGGTTGTACCAGAGAAACCATCTCTTGCAGCTGGGATGGCAGGAGTCAAACAATGAGCAGCTAATACCAAAAGCTAGAGATGTATTAACGTGACTGTTGCTGTGCTGAATAATCCCTGCAACTTTGTACGCCGTCTCCACAACACACCTGCTGAAAACTTTTAAAGCATTTGGCATCACAGTGATGTTGATTGGCATCTCAATGCAGCAGGTGGACAATACAAGGGGTTGTAGCCATGGCAGCAGTTGTTTTGCAAACCTCAGCACCACTGGTGTTGAGTGTAAAGCCATAATGAAAGTTATTAGAAGACAAATGTTGTTACAGACGGATTTGTAGAACTGCAAATAGAAGTGAATGGAGGAATGAATGAAAAATGTCAAATGCAAGGATAGTCAAAAAAGGCAAAGGTCCATCCTTTTGTATTTTGCTGCCTCCAACCTTCAGCCTGCCTCAGGAGAAGTCAAATGCATCCTTCCCAAAGCCTGACAGCTTTGCCATTGTCACCCACCCAGTGTGACTCCTCTGGGGTGCTCTGCAGATCACCAGGGCTCCTCCTCAATGCTGGGTCTTGCTCGGAAAGCCAAGGATCTGTGAAAAGCAGCTGTGGATCCTGGATGGTTAGAAGTTAATTGGAAGGTCGAGCTCGCAAATGGAATCACAGAAGGATCCTTCTGCAGGAAGCAGGAGCTCATCTCACATTGAAGATGAAGGGTGCCCTGAGCCCAGGGCTCGTGTGAGTTCCTGGCTGTGCCCCAGGAGCCTGGGGTCACCTCAGGTGAATCATCTGGGGCTGCTTCCCCAGCTGTACAGCCGGATAATACTTCTGTTCTCACCTCAGTTTGTCTTCTCTGTTTGGATTTCAAGCTCCTCAGGGCTGTGTCTGATACATGTATGTGCAGTTCCTAGCTTAATAGAGTCATGATCCAAACTGAAGCCTCCAGGCACTCCTGGATATTATATCATTGCTAATTTCACAAGAGGTTGCAATCAAATTCCTGTATAGAGGGGAAAAAAAAAAACCCTGAAAAATCCCAGAAAGGAATAAAGCAAACTATAAAAAACTGAGAAACATTTTTGCTGAAGTTGAAATAATGGGACTTTGTCCTCAAATGTATAAAATATGTATTGCAATTAAATTCTCTATTGGAAAATTGCTCTACAATTAAAAAACACAGAAGCTTGAGTGAGGTAATTAGAATAATAGTAGAGTGTTAATTATAGCTTGATGGATTCTGCATGCTGTCAGCAATTACCTTCCAAGTGTGCACTTCTGAACCAACTCCAAATCCACAAAAAGACACCGTCAGAATTAGAAGTATCTTCCGTGTTGGCATGCCTTTGCCATTTTAAAATTTGTTTTCATAAATACTTTTATAAGCTTTTTAATTAGATTTAATGAGGCTTGAGGAAGAAACATCCTCCATGCTGCACACAGACTCCAGCACAGGCATTGACTTGGGGATGAGGGAGAGCACAACTAAAAAGAGTCTCATTTCCTTCCAGCTGCCCTTATTCTCTGTGCAAGGATATCTTGTGCTCATCTCAGGTGATTGCACCCAGATTCCAGCAGAGCTGCTTCTAGCTTTCTGTTTTATAAAGCTTATCTAAAGCTTTTGGATCTCTTGTCTCTCTCACATACTTACCATCTTGCCCTAATATTGAAAAATATTAACATGAATTGTTAAAGTTAATGGAAAAGCCTGGTCGTCAAATCTGAAAACACTGTAAAAAAAGCAAAATTATTTATTTCTATGATACCATCCCTACTGAGCAGGAGAAATCCTTTCCATGAAAGTGCTTTTAGGTCCAGCAGAAGACTTGGCTGCTGTGTCAGGCAGCTGGCAGAGTAAGCATTAAAATCCCTGTGCATTGTGTCAAATAAAACTCATGGTTACACGGACTAATTTGTAAGAAATCTAGAAGAAAAGGAGAATGGGCAGGAGGTGAGAATGTCCTCATCCAGAGTGACAGCTTCCCAAAAATGTGTGTCCTCTCACACCTTCCCTCGCATCATCAAGGTAGCGCTTAATCACTGTGAGCGCTGATGGTGATGGTCGAGAAAGACCTTGCAAGATTTTTCCCCAGTTTTGGGACTACAGGCAAGAATGCTGAAGCCCAGCTTCAAAATCCAGACTGCTCATGACTCTAAAGGCTGGTTTGTCACCTGCCTTCCTCTTTTGTCAGTTGCTGATAATGCTCCAGGGTGCTTGTTTTTTGTTGCTGGTTCTTACACATGGGTGTGGAGGACAAGCGTGCCTTCATCCTCCTCATGAGACTCGTGAGGCTGCCAAAACCCCACGTCCTGCATGGGATGAGACACTGAGGCTTTGACAGGGACTTTCACAACCTCTGGGACAAATGGAGTTTCTTTGGTTGGGCTTACCAGCAAATTCAATATCATATCTGTTTATTTTGCTCAGCTTAACCTATTCTCTAGGTGACACCAATCCAGTTTGGATGCCTTTCATGAGTTTGTACAGCTTAGGTCCCACTCTGAACAGCCTGAGGTGCCATTGCCCTAGTGCAGCCTGTTTTTTTGGGAAGAGATGCATGATTTTGGGATGAGCAGCATGCTCGGAGCATCCTGCAGTGCAATGTCCCGTTCTGTTACAGGAAGGAAATATGGCTCTGTGTGCACTCAGGAGGAATCTGCAGTAGAAGGTTGCACATTTAATCCAAGCCCAAGCAGGATTGGCCTGTGATATGTGTTTTTCTCCCTAAAATATCCCACCTAACTCCTGCCGTAAGGGGTTAAATCATTCTCCCGCCCGCCGTGGGTGCGCTGAGCACTCCAAGAGCTTCCTTCCCTAAATGCTGTGCTGGGCCACATCCAAACTTGAGCAAAGCCAGTTGGATGCTCTCCACCAAGCTCGGGAGCAGCCTCTCCATGCATCCCTCGGAGCGCAGGGATGCTCCAAAATGTGCTGTACCCGTGATGCTGCTGATGCAGCTCCCTGGTGAGTCACCTCGACTCGCTTTGGGCTGGGTGCTCCTCCACATCTGCCCTGTGCTGGCATTCCACACGTCAGGGCACATCTGGAAAGCGCATCCTCTGCTCAGGTGTGCTCTGCAACGCGCGTGAATAACTGATCCATCCTGTCCCAGCGGAGTGCAGCCCCACGGCCGCTCCGTGGCGTCCGCAGAAGCACAGCCCGGGGTGCGGGGATGCCCCAGGCCGGGGTGTTCCCGCAGACCGTCCGGATTTGCGGCAGGGAGGGTTCGGCAGCGCGGCGAGCGAGCGCCGGGCGCGGCCCCTTTAAGAGGGGCAGCGCGGGGGGACGGCGGCCGCCCGCGTTCACACCTGGAGTGGGAAAGGGGCGGGCCCCGCGCCCGTGATTGACGGGCCGCGAGCACCAATGGAACGGCGCGGTGCCGCGAAGGGGGGCAACCCTGACCAATGGCGGCGCGGTGGGGGCCGCCCGGCAGCCAATGGGCGGGCGCGCGGGCGCGGCTACATGTTGCGGTGTCGCCAACGTGGGTCCGCGGCGAGTGGCGCTCGGGCCGGGCGGCAGCGGCGACCGCGACCCCGCGGGAGCGCACCGGGACCGGCCGGCTCCCGCCAAGCCCGAGCCGTGCGGCGCGCAGCAAGAGGAGGAGCAGGAGGCGCTTCCCGCGGCGGGGACGCGGACTCGACCCGCCCGGCAGTGCTCGGTGGATGCCGGTGCCGTAGCGCCCCGCGGGGCCGGCGGCAGAGGCGATGCTGCGGGCGGCGGAGCGGCGCTGAGCGCCCGCGGCGTGAGCGCTGCCGCTGCCGCCTCCTCTCGCCGCGGACGTTCCCCGGTGCCGGATACAAAATGGCGCTGCCGTCACGGGCGGCGGCGGCGCTGCTGCTGCTGGGGCTGCTGGGCTCGGCCGCCGCCGGCTGCCCCGCGGGCTGTGCCTGCGGCGGGGACGCGCTGAGCTGCGGCGGGCTGGCACTGCCCGCCCTGCCCCGGGACCTGCCCCGCTGGCCGCGGCACGTGTGAGTACCGGGGGGGCTCCGCGGGCACGGGCCGGGGGCGATGCGCTGGGTTCGGACGGCCAAACCGCCGCTCTTTGGCTTGGTGTCAAGGACAGGAAAACTTTAAACAAAAATCCCCGCGGAACTCGGGTTTATTTATTTAAGCCAAGTGGCCGCTACCGCCTTGCTGGGCTGCGCGGTGCGGGGCTTGTCCCGGGATCCGGTGTCCCCTCGGGAGCGCACCCGGAGCGGGGATGGGGGGATGGAGGCGGCGCTGGTCCCGGGCGAGGAGTTGTGGCTCGGGGCTCCCCGGATCTCGGTGCCGTGCGGGGTGTCCCGCAGGAAGGGGAGCTGGGAGAGAGAGGGTTCGGTGTTTTAGCGATGGGATCTGCTGGAGATAACGGCAGCTTGGGCTTCCGAATCCTTATTAGGGCATCGTCCATCCATCCATCCATCCGTCTGTCCGTCCGTCCCGGGGTGCGGAGCGGGGCGCGCCCGCCTGCCCCAATCCGGACCCCAGCTCCGCGGCC
>VRYO01000638.1:14775319-14907663 GCA_009812075.1 Sialia sialis | reverse complement strand
GGAAATCAGTATCCAGAGAGAGGGAAACAACGCTTCTGTTGCGGGGCCTTTCTGCTGTTTGACCAGATTGATAGATCATCGAATCTCTAAAACCCCTGCTCTAATAGATACTCCTCAGCTCTGCCAGGAGAGAGGACGGTCACTGAAGTGTTGCTGGAAATCATCCAGCTCCTTATTAAGAAGAATTATTAGAGGTTTGTCGGGTTCTCCTGGTGGCATTCACTTTTAGCTGCAGAAATGCCATTTTTTACAAAAGTATCATATCTCATGTTGAGAGGGACGTGTGGCCTCGGCATTAAAGCCCTGACTCATCCCATTCACCTGTTGCTCTGAAGGATCTTTACCTCACCTTTCAGAGCAAGTTTTTAGCAATTCCAGCATTCCCAGCAGTTCTTAAAATAGGACAGCGTATCTTTGTTCGGGCAAGGAAGTGTGTTAATATCCCAGACAGGACAAATTTATTATTGAGTGGTTTTTGTTTTTTTTTCCCAGAGTACTCATACCCAGGAGCGTCTTCTTCAAATGAAGCAGGTTTTGGAGTGTCTTGTGTTCAGTCCAATTTTTTTTTTTTTTTTTTGTGAAGTAAGAGCATGTATAAATCTGCTGTGGACCTGTGGGTTGTCGATATTTTAGACACAGTACAGTTTGTAACTTTGTACGGTACAAACTAACAAGAGTTGGTTAAAACCATGACTTTTGTATCTGGAAATGCAGCATTAACGCTTTTTTGTATCCTCACAGCTAGTGTAAAAATAAGATCGAAACTGTTTGCAAATACTTTTTAGAGTAATACTGTTTCTAATTACTAAAAACTACTTAAAGCTACCTATTTCAGTGTAGGAGCACAAGGATGAAGCATGCTTTTCAGGCTTTGTGGGACCATAAATTCATTTGTAAGTGAACAGCAGAGTTGGTAACTCACTTCTTTAGTGGTTTAATGCTCTCTATACAAGCACCGTGTGCTAGCGAAAAGTTACCTCTGTTCAAGTATCTCTGCTTTTTGTATTTTTAATTTTAATTTTTTTTTTAACGTGCCCTTTTAAAGAAGGCAGATGTGAAGGTCTGCAGTGGTCCATGGGTGATGCGGGAGTGCAGCCCAGGGGCTGCGGCTTCTCCAGCCATCAATTGGGCAGAGCCAGGCGATGTCGGAGCCCTGCATCCCTCATCCCGGTCCCTGCTGGGCAGGCTGCATCCCGCCGGGGTGATAAGCTTGGGCATGGAGATAAAATCCAGCTTCCAGTGACTCTGGTGGCACTGCTTTAACTTCATTAGGGCGCTATTGAACAATCCCTCTTTAGCAGTTTATCTTTATTCCTAACGAGTGCCACAATGCTGAGGCAGTGCTTGGAGTCGGTTTTCAGTGTGTTGGAGATAAAGCTTTTGTTTGTCGGGTTGGAAATGCGGCTCGGCAGCCGGGGAGGGTTCTGGAACTGACTTAATCACGCCGCGTATTTTGTCAACAGGACTATCAGTACCGAGGAAAAGCGCTGGGGCTTTTTGAAACTATTGTTATTTCTCTGCTGGCAGCAGAGCTAGAAGTTGTAATTTTCCTCCCAAGCTTTCAGGAGGAATAGCTGATAGCAGAGGGGCTGTAGTCGCTCACATTTAATGTAGTATGGCATTGGTTGTTTTGTTTGATTTTTGTTAGAAGCAACAGGCAGCTCAGCACTGTGTACCAGTTATATAAATGTTCTTGCCTTGCTGCACAGGGCACGTTGCAACACTGCCATGACCCGTCCCATGCAGCACCCAGCTGCAGCTGGGAAGGGTTCCTGCTCCAAGGGAAAAGCTGGAACAGTCCAACCCTGCTGGGCAGCTGATGTGCACAGAGCTCCTTTGGAACTGCTGGAGGTGCTTGCTGTCTTGTGGTGTTTAACTCTGAAGTCTGTTTTTATAGCAAAGTGCTACGTATGGCATAAAGTTTAGGGCTAAGCTTAAGTACAGAATGCCTCGTGCCCCAAAAAAGCAGGGTTCCTGCAGTATTGATGTATCCTCTGCCTCTGTCCATACATTTTGATTTTTGAGGAATGACTGAAGAGGTATTTCCTTTAGGCATCATGTATGAATGAAGGTTTTTTCTCTTTCCTATTTAATGATAAAGCAGCAATATTTTAGGTTCAGGTTTTGGGTGAGAAGATTTATGGACAGTGAGGCTGTGGTCAAATAGATAATTCACTGCTGGCATGGTCTGCAGGAATGAAAGTTTTTATTTTAAACAGAAGTGTTGTGCATTTTTAACCCAAATGACTAAGGGATAGTGACCATAAGGATGCCTGTGGGTCGGGGTGCGTGTGTCTGGCACATCTGGGAAAAGGCAGCATCCTCAAGTACCCAGGAGAGCTGGGCTAAGAGCTGCTCTCTGCCTCCCAGGAAGGCTCCAGGGTTTGGCTGTATGGATAAGTTGCCCCGAGGCAGCAGCTGCGTGCGTGCTGGCTCTTTGCACAGTGCTGCTGCTCTCCGGAGAGATGGGGCAAAGTGTCTGAATGCTTTTTAAAGTCCTGTGGGTGCCTGTCAGTGGTTTCAGGCTCTGGAAATACATTTGAACTAGGAGTCAGGAGCAGTCTCTTTCTGTGCTCAAGTGTATACATACAAAGATTTTGTTCAATGAAACTCGTTTGTTTCACAAAAATTACCTGTAAATTTCTTGCTAAGTGGGTTTTCATGTGTCAGGTCCTGTTGCTTTGCTTTCACGTGTTGGGGTAGCATCCTTGCTTGCTTGGTAAGGGACTCTGTTGATGCTGGTTGTGTGTGATTTTTGTTTTTTGTGGGAGAAGGGCATTACTCTCTCTCAGGCTCTGGAGTAAGTCTGCTCCTGCAGATGCTGGAACAGGAGGTGCTGTGGGGGACTCTCCTGCTGACAGTGCTGGGAGGGGGGAGTGCTGCTGGCAGTACCTCTTCTGCATGTCCTGCTTCCAGGCCTGCTGAAATAATGGAACAAAGATTAAGTAATGGTCACCCTGGGCTCCTGCCCCGTGCAGCTGTGGAGCTCAGTGTGTGCTGGCTGCCTGGGAGGCTGCAGTGCTTGGAATGATGGCTTGGGAGGGGGATGTGGCTCGGTGCAGGTGCTGGCAACAATGGATACCCAAAGGCACCCTCTGAAGCCAGCAGCTCCCTCCTGGGTGCTGCTCCAAGGTTTTCCTGCTCAGGTGGGACAGTGCTGGCAGCTGGTGATGCTTGGGAAAGAACTCCTGTGTGGCTTGCAGTGACACACAGATCTGCTGCTCCCTGCAGCACTGTCCTTGCTGGTGGCCCTGCTCTGGACAGTCCCCCTCCCTGGGCTGCAGGATGGCTCTGCACCCTGCAGGGTTGCATTTCCTGCACTGGAGCTTGGCCCTGGTGGGTAAGAGCAGAGCCCCTCCTCGCAGAGCAGTGCCTCTCTCTCCAGGCTGCTGAAGCACAAATAAATACATGTGCTTGTGAGTAAATCCACCCTTCCTGTGCGAACATGTGTTGGTGGATTCGCTGACCACCCTCAGCATGCAGTATTTATTTATCAGTTCCTACAGGAGGGCAGCAGTTAACAGCAAGCCCTCTGCATCTGCTGTCTGGGCTTCTCATCTCCATCCCACACTGAGCCACAGCCGGGGCAGAAATCGGCTCATCAGACTAGGATTAAAAGTAAATACGATACTGATAACAAAGGGAAAAAAATCTCCCCATTTAAGTAGCCCTTGTGGCTCTCACAGAAGCCCCTGGCTTCTAGTGAAAGGCTCTAGGAGCCCCTCAGCCTCCTCTGCATATTCCTCTCTCCTTTTGAGAAACTTCAGGGGCGTTTAATCACTTCGAGACTTTTCCTCTCTGCAGTGACTGCAATTTGAAACGCAGGGGTTCCATACAAAAGAAGCAAGTGCTCAATGGGCTGTGTTAATATTCAGTGCCGTTTACAATGGGTGCAGTTTGAAAAGGGGAGAATGGATGGTCTGGGAGCTGGGGGAGGAGGAGCTGCAGAGGGAAAATTCCCAGGACAGGGGAACCAGCGTCTCAGTAGGCAGTCAGAAAAAAAACGAACACACCATCAGGTGTTCTCGAGAAAAATCAACTATTATGTGTTAGGTACAGTTTGATATTTTTTTCTTTGCTTGTGCAAAGTGCTCTACAGTTTTCTGGATGTAGGGTTTAGGGGTGGCTGAGCTTTGCTGGATTTCCTGTTGGAATTTAAGGGGCAAATGTGAGGTTGATTGTCTTATCCCTTCACTTGTTGGCATCAAGAAGCTAAATGTGGTAAACTAATACGTTTGGGACCCCAGACACTTCAACAAAGCACTTCAGGTACTTAAATGCTTCCTCAAGCATGGGTGAGATTTCACTTCCCTGCTTAAGCTGCTGCTGGAGCGCTGTCTCTGATGGGGATTTAGGCAGATGTGGAAGTGCTCAGAGTGGGGCTTAGTTTGGTGTGAGCCTCACCTGGTGCAGGGCAGTCCCAGAGCACTGGAAGGATGGTCCCAGACTGCAGCTTCACAAGAGCCTGCTGGAAGGGCCCAGGGTGGTTTCATGTTGAGGCAAATCCCCCAAGAATTGTCCCTGAAATGCCCTTCAGACTCTGTGCTTGCACCTGGGCTCATGAATATCTGCCACCGATGTGCAGGGCAGCTGGAATTGCTGAGTGCCACCCTGGGCATGCCCAAGCAGAGCCTGCCTTTGGCTTCTGAGTGCTTTGATCCATCCAAGAGGGGCTCAGGTTTTGTCTTGAAGTTTGAGTGGCTGCAAATTGGGATGATGGCTCTCATTCCTCAGTAGCCAGCTCTGCTCAGGATTTGTGTACTGGCCCTGGTTTGTGTATTGGCCCTGACTGGTATGTTAGCCTCACCCAGAAACTCTCAATTAGAGCTGCAGGGCTTTTAATCTCGCTGGCTGCCCTGCCAGACACCTTGGATTGAGTTAGCTCAGCTCATCAGCTTTTAACACAATCATTTTGTGCTGCTAACCTAATCACCCAGTGTGACTCCCTTGTCTTGCAGTGTGGAGCTGGATGGGGTCATGTGGATGAATGCAGCAGAGATAATTCAGACTAATGTTGCCTCCAAGAGCCATCTGTGGAAAATCCAGGCTTCAGGTTGATCAGCTCTGCAGGACCTGGGCTGGGCAGGAATTAGCACCTCATGCAGAGTGAGGGGAGTGATTTAACAGAGTCGTTAGCTTGGGTGAATAACAGTAAATAAATAAAACACCTTGGTCTGCGTTGTGGTTTCATGATAACCTGGGTACCCCCTGACAGCTCTCCCTTGCTGGTTTTCAGTGCCATGTGAAGAGAGAAGCAGAGTGTGAGGCTCCAGGGTGTGCAAGAAGAAACAAAGGGTTTCTTCCTGCACACCCTGGAAAAAAACCTGTTTCCTGCTACGTCCAGCTATTAAATGATGTACTATATATTTTTTTTTTCCTAGTATGCACAGAGGCCTAAGTCAAGGACCAGGGTGCCATTGTGCTAATGCACCACATGAAATAGCTCTTATTGTTGTAGCTGAGTCATCCATTAATAGTTAACCAAGAGCTGTGCTGCAGCCCAAATCCTGCAGCCCCAGCCTCCCCTGGCTTCAGAGCAGGACCACAACACATGTAAGATCTTACACTCCCTCATTATGTTTTCAGCACCCTGTCTCTCAGGCCACAACCGTGTAATTTTGGAGATGTCTAGAAGCAGGCCCTGCTATTTTGGGGACACCTCTCAAGACCCGATGACGTGTCACATCCAATTCCAGGAGCATGGTTCACTTCCACGTGGTTCCATTTTCAGTTTAGGAGCTGAAGGACAGGTCTCAAACTGCAGCCATCTGGATGTGCAGACAGAATGGTTGGTTATTTACCCCTGCCGTGGCAGTTTTGTAGCATCCTACTCTGGCTTTGTGTGGCTTTCAGGAGAAGTACGAGAGACCAATTTGATATAGAGCTACTGATTCTTAATGTTATGCACAGGTTGAATTTTAAAAATGCATTATCTGCCTAAAGCTTTGTTCTGGAGATAAGTTTTAAGTGTAAAAGAATATTTTTTTTTTTTTTTTTTTTTTTTCCTCCTGGATGGGAGGCAGGGTTTGTAACAGGACAGTAACTTGTGTGAATTTTCCTTTGTCTTTTTTTTTGGACTTGCTGGAACAATCTCATTATTTTTTGAAACTTGCAGAGGTGTGGTGTTAAATGTAATTCTTGTAAATCCTACTCAACTTTGCTTCGTTGCGTATTGCAAAACTTTCACCTTTGAAGGTGCCTGTTTTCAGATGAATCCTTTCAGATTAGAGAACACACCCTCCTGAGTTCTATGGCAGTTTGGCTGTGAAATCTTAAACTGAAATGCTTTTTCCTAGACCACCTCCTGTAACTTTCAGGGTTTTTTTTCCCCTATAGGAAGGCAGACAAACCCTCAAGTGCAAGGAGGAAATGAGAAATTCAGAATGCCAAGTCTGAGCAGTGCTGCTTCCCACTTGCCCCACACAGGGACAGGGACTTATCCTCACCACTTACATGTTCCTCTGGTTGCCCAAAGCTTGTGATTTTGGGATGAGCACTTGCCAGGATGGAACCCTATTGTTTTTCCATGAGAAATTACCATCAACACTAGTACTCACAACCTCTCTCCAAAATGCTGACCTGCAAGTTCCAAACACACTTTGCTTAGCTGGTGTTCAGGCTGCTTTATAACTTCACTTAGTGTGTTTTAGCCTGCTGCATGCCAATATAAACACAAGTTTTCTATGTTATCTGTCATCTACTCCTGAGAAGTGCTGGCTGTCCAGCAGGGCAGGGTGTGCAGTGTGTGTGGCAGTGCTCAGCTGATCCCCTGCGGGGTTGGATTGGTGGAAGATACTCACTTGGAGGTGGCTAGTTTGGTGACACTGATTTGCAGTCACATTTTCAGTGCAGTGCTGGAGGTGTCCTGTGTGTGCAGGTGCTCCTGTGGGGCGTGCTGTGGGTGATGCCCATGTAGGAGTGGGGTGGTGGCAGACTTTTGTGGGGAGGAGCTGCTGGTCTGTGGGTTGTGTCCTGTGTAATAAAACAGTGACTGTAGGAAATGGCCTGGCTGGAGGCCCTGTGAAAAATTGCCCCCTAAATGTGTTCCAGTTGTCCAAACAGCAGTGCCTCTCCTCGCTGTGCTGTGAGCAGGGGGAACCTGGAGCTGCTGCTGCTGCTGCTGCCTGGGGAGCAGCCTCGGCACCCTTTGCTTGCTTTTTGCTCTTTCTCTGCCATCCACCCAGGCTTCAGAGCTGTGGAAAAGCGCCAGAAACAGACCCTTAGCACAGGTTTAAACAACTGTCCTCTAGCAGTGTGGACAGGATGAGCTGTTCTGCAGCAGCTCAGTCCAGGGCAGGCAGCCTGAATTTGCCTGTTTCCCAGCGTGAGGTGGTTGATTTGAGATGGAGAAGGAAGGTGCATGGAGCCAAGGGATTTCTTCCTCTCTGATGAGACTTTGCAGCCTCAGGGGAATGAGAGACTGGAGGGGTATGGCAGGGATGTATCTGTGGTGGCAATGACCTCTTCTGTCACTTGCAAAGAGTGAGGTTTATATTGATCCTGATGTTCTGCTTCTCTTATGCCCAGTTCCTTCATCCCTCACCCACCTGCCTGGTGATGGCAGAGATGCCAGGTGCTGTGGCACAGGTGCTGGAGGTTTTGCTGCCTGTGGTCTGCCCTTGCTGGGATCCAGGAGAGCATCCTGTGCTCTGTTTGTCCTTGCAACTCACTGTAAACCTTTGTCCCCTTCTGAACTGTGGCACAGTCACATCCACACTTGTATTTCATTTGTTTTGGCAATATGGGGAGACTTCTCCTGGTTTAGGAGATTTAAACAAACCATGTGATGTTTTATTTTGAAAGGTGTCATAATAGTTTGTGCTTTTTCTCTGCTAAGTGTATTTTTGTGCTGTTCCTGTCTGTTGGTCTATAAACAACTCTGTTCATTCTTTTTCCTCCTTAAACAAGTAATCCAAGTCAGAATTCCTGGCTTTTCAACACCTTTGGATTCTTTTGGAGTAGTGCATGCATTTTGTATATAAATCAGTAAATAAAAAATGTGTAATTTTTTTTGACTTCTGAATTAGATTTGTGAGAGTTTTGCCATCTTTGTTTCACATGGTTGTAAACCTTCTTGGATGTTCTCCTACTTTCCAACCTTTGTTATTGGGGTTGATGACCACCTAAAAGCGGTTGAGGTTGAGTGAATTAAGGGGTTTGAATGACTGTTCATAAGAGTGGATAAATAAACTTTTTCTGTTACAGTTAGAAAATATTAGAATGGATACCTGGGCAGATTCCACCTTTGCTGTGAGTGGGCAAGGAGAAGTTTTCTGGTTTGGGAGGAGGTCTGCAGAGCTGAGACTTCACCCCTGATCTCTGAGCACTTCTATCCAGAGTTGTGTCCCTTGTTTTGCCTGCTGGACAAGGGGCTGGCAGCCTGTCCCTCCAGCCCACAGGGATGCTGTGGGACTCCATCAGCTCCTGCAGTTTCAGTAAAAGCATCTGCTCATCCCTGTGAGGCTGAGTCCAGTCCCCAGTGAAGTTGCTTGGCTTCTGACTCCTTGGTGAGCTGAAGCTCTTCCAGGATCTCTGGTTTCATCCTCGCTGACCTTACCAGCAGAGACATGTCCTGGTCTTTGAGTTAATCTCCTTGGACAGAAACTTGTACAGATCTAACAGGATGTGTTTGGCTTACACTGTCTGCTTAAAACAACAGCTGGATTTGCTCCTCCCTGGTGCAATAATCTCTGTGGGGCAGGTACTGCTGTTTACCCAGGTTTCCTGAGAAAGGAGCTTGTGCAATGGCTGTCTTCTCCCAGAGGTTTTGATGCTGCTGGCCAACTTCACTTTAAGGGGTGAACTCAAATTTGGAATGCCTGCCTCTCCCATAGGCAGCAGGCTGAGGAGAGTGGCTGTACCCACTGAGGGAAGGGAAGCAGTGTGAGATTATCCTGTGAGAAGTCACAGAATCTCTGTAGGAGAGGGCAGTGCTGTTTAACCATCCCTGCAGAAGTGCACGGCAGAGTCCCAGCTGTGAGACAGGGCTGTGCCTACCTCTGTTATGAGATTGGTGAAGATTTTCAGAGTCTTGCTGGAGTGATGCTGCTGTTATCTGATGTCCACAGCCAGGAGCAGAGGATTTGATGCTGGGTTACCCTTCCAGTGTTCCTGTGAACAAGGGATCGATGCCATGGAGAAAGCACCCAAATCCTGCACTCTCTGGGGACCAGCATGTTTTCCTGTCTCTAAAGGGATGTCACCATGCAGTGGAGGAGCATCTCAGCCAAAGCAGCAAGCTCTTGTGACAGCCACAGTTTGGGATTGGTTTTGGTGACTGCTGCTCCTCCTGAAGCAGAACTTGCAGGAAGAAGGTGCCTTCACAGCTGCTGGGCATGGGGCTGTCAGCTGTGGTGACAGGGAATGGCCCTGGGTGTCTGCATCCCTCTGGCAGGGCAGGGACTGCTGCCTGGCCACTCAAGGGCTCTGGCATTTACAGAAGGCAGAGCCATGCAGCTGGGCAGCATCCCTGGGAGATGCCAAATCACAGCCCAGGCTGTTTACTACAGTTTTTCTCTCATGGCTCCTAGCCCTTGACTCAAGTGTTACCACTTTGTGGTCTGCTTCACACGAGCCTGAGCTGTCCTTTCAGCTGGCAGGGACACTGTGCTGCATCCCTGTGTGTGACTCCCAGGCTCTCCTTCATTCAGACTGCAGAGGGTTCTCCCAGCACATTCCCTGCGTGTCCCTGTGCTCGGTGATGATCCCTCTCACAGCCACGGTGTGCTCAGGCTGCCTGGACTCTGTGTCCTGCTGTTTACTTTGTTTGCTTCTCTCTCCAGCTGGGATTACTCAGGCCAGCTCAAAGGCAGGGCTTGAAGCACCCCGTGTGTAAGTTGTAATGCCAGCGTGGGGCTTTGCTGGGGAACACACTGTGCACCATCAAGCTCTTTAGAATTGTCATAGATTTTTTTTTTTTTTCAAGTAAAAAACCACAAATTGATCCTTTTTGGGGGAGGATGAGGTGGCAGCTGGATACTTTTGGGCCTGGGTTAATTAATGTTGCTTTGTTTGTGAGATGCATGGTTAAAAGAACAAGAATTCAGCAAAGACTTTCAGGTCTGTGCACTTGGAAACAAAATGGGGAAGTTTCCCTGTCCAACAAGCTCCAATTGCTTCCTCTATGGTTTCCTGAGTAACTCTGAGTGCTGGTTATAAAACAAGTCTCTCTTGCCATGGTGCATCATTCTCCACATCTCCCTTTGGACCATCATCTAGCTACCATCCCATCCCTGCAGGCTCCTGGCTGGGGGCAGGGAAATTTCCAATCCTTTGGGAAGTCAGTTCCCTGAACAGGGCTGTGATAGACAAGAGCAGCAACAGCCCTGATGAGGCTGGGATTGGGAGCGAATTGAAAGCCTGCACTGAAATATTTTGGGGAAGTTACGGTCTGAAAAGCCGTTTTTCCTGCTGTTTAGGTTTGAAATGCAGAATTCCTCATCTTGTTTGGGTGGCTTTGGAGCCACCTGACTGTGCCAAATGTGGGAGAGCAGAGCTGGTTCTTCTCTTGGCATTGCCATGGTGTTGGGAAGGGGTTGCAGGGTGCTGTTTAGGTCTGGTCTATGGGGACAAG
Source organism: Sialia sialis (assembly GCA_009812075.1). NCBI lineage: Eukaryota > Metazoa > Chordata > Aves > Passeriformes > Turdidae > Sialia > Sialia sialis. Next base: position 14,897,090 of record VRYO01000638.1, on the reverse strand, counting down.
CCAGGCCTTCAGTCCCTGCCTCCTTCATTCACTGAGGGCTTTCCAGCCAAGGTGAACCAACTCAGTGTGTAATATCTGATGTGTTTTGGGGCAGTATATGGCTCTCTGACCCATGGCCAGCCTTCCACCATGATTATTTTCCACTTTTGCTCTGCATTTAACCCAGGGCCACAACCTTGCTTTCCCTCAGCTGAAAGCATCTCTCCAACTCTCACCTCATGGTGTCTATGGGGACTTTTTGGGAAGCAGGGCACAAATAACTGCCAAGCTGATAGAGGCAGGAGCTGAGCCTTGCTTTGGTGAGACTCAGCCTGAAAATGGCCCTGTTAATTAAAGCAGTGAAGATCTGCCTCACCTAAGGTAACCCTATAAACATTAAGGCTTTATGGATAAGCTAGAGGTTTAGTTTTCTCAGTTCCATGGAATGCAATGGGTATTTCCAGAGGACAAGTCAAGCACTGTCCCATGCAAGCAAAAAAAAACAAGTGTGGTTGTCCTCTGGTGCTTGTGGATGGGGGGGCATTGGCATGTGGGTGGATCCTGTCTGGGAGAAGAGACTCTGCCCAGAGCTTTTTCACAGCATGATCATCTCTGTAAAGGCCAAGAAGACTTGGATCTGGAAGCCTGTTTTATTTATTCATTCCTGACTTCAGCCCTGCTTTGCGGGGAGCACAGGGAGGCCACCAGCCTTGCTAGGCTGTCCTGGCACAGCCACATGCCCCCCCTGGAAAAAGGGGTTCAGGGTAATACTTGAAATGCAGCTGAAAAGCCACGCTTCCTTCAGAGTTTTGACTCTTGCATTTTTCATCTTGGGCAGGGTTTAAAGTTTTCTGCAGCATTCAAGGAAAGTTTTGGTTTCCCTTTGCCCACATGTCAAGCATTCCTGCACAAAGCAGCCTCAAGATTTGTGGAGCAAATTCTTGAAATTCTGCAAATGTTTCAAGCCAGAAAATGTTTCCAGAAAGTGCCTGACCTAAGGAAGAATTGGTAGGACTTGGGCCTGGCTTAGGAAAAATTAAGAAGGCATTTTTATCCCTCTTTAAATTAGCATAATTCTGACCAAAACCACCATTCCCAGTCTTGAGAGCTGCTGTGCTCTGCTGCCTTGCTCTTAAACCACAGCTGTGCTTATTTGAATAAATTAGATAAAAAATACAGAGATTTTAGAACTGAGGTTTTTCCTGTTCTTACACTGACTTCCCCAGTGATCTCAATGTCATTTCAATCTGAAAAGGAGTTTAGATACTTAAAAGAAAGGGAAATAAGTGTGTGTGGCAACTCCTGTACCTGCAGGCACTGCAAACCTGCTTAAGGCTCCTGGGAATGTTCTTCACTTGTTCTTCTCTGATGTTCACCTCTGAATGTTCCTCTAGAGGTGATTTGGTTGTGTGGCCACCAGCATCCCATGGTTTGTGCTCTGCAGCACCCACGTTGCTGTCCTGGCCTGTTATGGATGCTCCAAACTTTGGGTTTATGCTCTGGATGTCTCCTGCCATGAGCTCTTTGTTAGAGGTGTGACCATGAGTGACCAGGAAGGGGATTGGGAGGCAGGAACACTCCAGTGTCTGGGACCACTGACTCCTGTATCTCTTGTTTCCAAAGGTGAAACCCCAAAGCAAACCCATTGCTATTTTGGCCTGAGTATAGGTTTTGTTTTAGTTTTCTTATTGTTTTTGTGAGCACATTGATGGTGCTGGGGGATTGTGGTATTAGCATCTTCTCTTCAGAGAAGAGGTTTGACTCAGATTGAAATATCTGATTGATTCCTTTTTCTTTTTGCCCTCTCCCTCTTTTCCAGCTGAAGAATGACTTCAAAGGCTCAGATGTGTTGGTGCCAGATGCCACACAGTTATTGTTAGAAGAATTTGAAATATAATTGAAAACAAACCTTTGTTCAGCCAGGCATATCTGGCTGTCAACTTTCACTCACAGAGGTGGGTGCTTAGCCTCTTCTGCTAGATTTGATATCTACACACTTGTCATGGCAGATGAATCGCCCATGAATTTACATCTGGTGAATGTTTGCAAAATCTGGAAAATGCATATTTTTAAGGAGGTTTTTTCCTACCTAGGAACCCGCACTGATGTCAAAAGTTGCCAGCATATTTGTGGAATTCCTTGCAGTAATAAAACACATCAAATTGGTCTTGGCAGGCTGATTTCAATAGAGATGCTCCAAGTCCAGGTTTCTCAGCTTGGCAAGAAGAGTTGTCCCACTTCCTTTTAAGACTCGTCTCCTCTGTGGGATAAAAGGATATTGTTCAACGTAATACCAAAACCATTTGTAAAAGCAGGGATAATGCAGATGTCTGCACTCATTTCAGCTTTATTTGCTGAGAAAGCAGAGGCTGCTCTAGGAGGTTTGCAGTCCAGCTCAGTCAGTTCTCGTGGGCAAAGGAGCCCAGCAAACTTTGCCCAGAGCAGCCCTTGCTTGCTGGGTACAAGCTGTTGTTTTCACACCCCCTGAGATTACATTTGCAAACATGGGGCCTGTTTGCAAGGTGCACAGTGTGTTTTAGGTTCCTGTTCCTTGCAGTTAGTTCCTGTATAAATTTAGAAGAGCACACCAGGTCTGTCTTGGATCAGAATTTGAGCTCTTTGTGCACATTAATCCAGACTATTGCCCCAGGACCTGTGTGCCACTCCATCTTGTGCTATGCACCTGCCTGCTGTGACCACCTGGATGTCACTTTGTCCCTCCTTGCTGCAGCTGCCTGGGTTTGCCTTCCCTCGTGCCAGGATGATGGTCAGAGACCTAAAAGCATTGGGACAGTGGGGTGCAGGGAGCTGGGTCCCTGCTGGATGTCACTCCTGCAGCCAAACTTGGATAAAAGGGTCCTTCAGGAATTTAATAGCTCCTTTAGCTGTGATTAGGTTGCTGGATTTGGTGTTTCTTCTCCTTTCTATTTGTCTCCCCTACCAAAAACACCAGTCTCATTGCACATGGCTGCCTGTCTGTTGTTTATTATCTTTGCTACACTGTGGTTAGTGCTCACACATGATATTTCTTTGGTTTCAGTACAGACTGAGCGGGTTGTCCGCCCCTGGATCCAAAAAATGTAAACTATTTATAAATGAAAAATACTCTCCAGTTTGAAAGTGCTGTGTTGTCCCCTTTCCATGCAGCATGTGCACATTTGTCTGTTCTTCTGTAATCCCGCTGATGCAAGTCCAGATTTCTCACAATTTATGGGACTGGGGGCTGTCTGGAGAAATTTTGATGCGGCCTTGTGCTCATGGGGGAGAACACGAAGCAATAGTGATAAAAAGTAATGGAAAAATGTTATTTGGCTGTGCTGCATTCAGTGCAGATACGGCCCCAAACTCAGATAAACCTTCCTGCAGAGTTCAGGGATTCTTGATTTTGATTTTCCAGTTGGGCTCATCTCCATAATAAGCAACTCTTGAAAAACCAGGACAAAAAAAACTTATTAGTGTGGCTTAAAATGACCAGAGTGCTTTTTCTGGTACTCTTTGCAATTAAACTGTGTTTGATCTGTTTTGAGCATGTGCTTACTTTTATATTGAGCTAAGAGCCTATGTTTAGTCTCCTAGGGAAGAAAAATAAGACAGGATTTAAGAATGTATTATGGGAGGCTGGGGTAAGTTTTCAGTGCCTGTTTGGACAGCAGGGCAGGAGGTGATGCTGGGTGGGCCAGGAGGGGATGGGCTGGACCAGCAGCTGAAATGGTCAAGCCCAGGGGCAGGAGAAGAGGAGGCTGTGAAGGAAATTCAAGGTGTTTAATTGAGGAGCTTGTTAGCCAGCAGCTGATGGGTTGTTTTTGTAGAGAACTCCAGGGGAACTCGAGCTGAGTTGGTTTCCTGGCTGAAATGAGCCTTGATTGGTGATGGAGCTGGTAGAAGTGAGGCATGTGGGGAGCAGAGCCCTTCAGAAAAAGCTCCCAAAAGAGCAGGAATTATTTTGGTGACATGGTTTTCCATACAGCCAGGGTGATGGTGAACGAGGTAGGGCAGTCCTGCTTCCTGCTCAGACCTGGAGGATTAGCAGAGAGCTGAAAAAACAGGTGGTATTTTTTGGAAGACTGTTCACAGCATCTCAGTGATTCATCCTTCAAATGCAAATGGTGGAAACTTTCTCAGTGCCAGTATGCTCAGGCAGCCTTTGCCATGAAGCTGTGATCACTCAGTCTGTAAATGGTGCAAAACATGAGTAACCAGTGCATGGAGGAGCAAAGCATCATGAGTGTAAATTCAACATCCTTTCCAGGCTTTCTCTGGCACTGATGGTGATAATTCCTTGTTCTGTAAAATGAAAATTGGTGGGAATATAAGGCTTGGGGTTTTAATTTGGACAGTTTGGGAGCACCTAAATGCGTTTGCACGTCTGTCCTGCACAAGACAGCACTTGCTGGAAAAGGCTGTTGCAGCCTGGCTGGGCCTGTGGAACGAAGCCTTTAATGTACTGATTGCATATTAATGAACAGCCAAGAAGGAGAAACGGTGCCAAAAAGCAGGGAGCAAGAAAGCCAACAATATCAGCACGAACTTTGCACTCTAGAAAGTGTGAAGTGATGTTGGTGAAAGGAGTTTACTGCACAAGTGGAACACTGTGGTCCTCTCTGATGCCCAAATTTCTGTGCTGGTAAACGCAGGAAGGATAATTGGCCAGTGGAGCTCGGTGGGTTCCTGTTAACCCATTCTGCACCCCTTGAATGCTCCCCACTCCTGAGTGTGTTTTGGCACTGGGGGTGCTTGCTCTGGAGGGTTTGACGTGCTGTGTGTGACGTATGGAGCTGTAACACCTCTCGGAACACATGGGGTTACCATCCACATCTGGTTTGTATCACCTTCAGTGGTTTTATTGCAAGCTCTAGTGCTCCATCTGCACCCTTTCCCTTGCCCAGTTCTGTCCCACAGCATCAGGAAAGCGAAATCCCAGCCTGGAAAAAGCTACAAAATAGGCTGGTGTGTGAATTAATTAATGTAATGGCTACTGATAGCAGTGTGCTTTTCCTGGTGCTTGGCAGAAATTGGATATCTTGGCTCTTGCCTCATCATTAGCCTGGTTTCCAAATCCCAAGCTCATTACCAAGTCCCAGGGATGTGGGTTTTGGGGTTTTTTAAGGGCTCCCCACCTGCTTGGAGGGGGAGGCTGGTCCCTGCAGAGCCTGAGTGCTGCTGGTGGTGGCATTGTCCCCATGGAGTGCTCAGGGACAGACTGGCAGCTCTGTGTGTGCTTGTCCATTCTGCCTCCCTGCTCCACAGCTCCCACCAGCAATATGCAGTATTCCACTCTGCAGCTGGGGACTTTCCTGTCAGGAACACTGGGAGTATTTAAGATGATCTTGTGAATATTTTTGAAATTTTTTTGGGGTTTCTTTTGGCCCTGGGCCAATTTTTGCTTGTCTCTGATGCATAAAGTGGGTTTGAAAAAATGTTGTTTCTCTCTCTTCCCCCATTTAAACATTTCAAGAATGTCAAGTCTTGTCAGCCTTAGCTTTGCTGGGAAAAAAAAAAAAAAGAAATCCCTTGAGGAGCTTGGGGATGTGTTTTATATGTGATCTGAAAACCCTGAGGGGAAGGTATGTGAGGGAGGGAAAGAGGAGGTCATTAACAAAAGCTTCCTTTATCCCACATTTTAATGAGGCATTGCCATTAAATAGCAGCAACCACACAAAAATTCAGCCAACCTGACTTTGTTCCCCAGTGTTTAGCCCCTTGGTTGAAATCATGCTCTCACTTTGCTGGTTCCCTGCTATGACCAGAGTTTTCCAAGGAAGATAAACTCCAAATTTGTAACACAAACCTGTTTGGTAACATGGACAAATTAAGACAAGACTCCTCTTGGAATTTTTCTGCTGCAGTTACTTGTAATCTCAGTAATATGCATGAAGATGGGCACAAGGAGTCTTGTTTCCTGAGGATTTGTGTCTCCAGGGCTGACTAAGGTTTTAATTGATTTCTGCAGAGTATTCCTGTTATCTCTGGACTGTGTTTTGTTACTTCCCTCCCTTCCCACCTTGGCTGTGGTGTATTTTGGGGATGTGGGGCTCCTCTTTCTGCAGTGGTGTGCCCAGGCCATCCAAGGGTGAAACTTTGTGCTGGCCCTTGGCTGCTCTCCCTCCCTTACCCTTCCCAGCCCTCTGGTCTTATTCCAGTTCTAAACTTACTGGGGAAGAGGACAGACATCCACAGCCTCGCTCCTTTCTCAGCATGGCTACAATCAAGTTCCCCCCAGTGATGATGCAGAAATGAGCAATGGGGAGGTTGGGTGGCTTTGGTGCATTTATTCTCTTAGTGGAGCAGTGGGATGGATGCTCAGGGTTTCACACAGACCCTCTCCTGTTTTCTGGGCTGTTTTTTGTGGGGAGGCTCTGATGGATACCTGCCCACCCCAGCTTTCCTGCTTTTCCCAATGCTCCATCACCAGCCAGCCCTTGGATATTTTTGGGGCTGCTGGAGTGTGCTAACCTCTTAGAGGTGACTGTTCCGCCCCAATGCCATGCCTGCTGCTCAGCTGGACTTTGGAGCCGAGCTCTGGATGGGGCAGGGGGAAATCCCGAAGAAGGAGGAAATGTTTGTTTAATTCCTGCCTGGTGTAAGGTTCAGAGGGAGCAGATTGTGAAACAGCACGGCCAGAGCAGGGCACGGTTTTTCCTGTGGTGTGCAGATAACATGTGTGGAGCAGGCAGCCAGTGTGGGGCTGGGGGAAAAGACAGTGAGGTTTGTTTGTTTGTGTGCCTTGTTTTTAATTTAAATAACCTTTATCATTTCCCCTCCCTTTGAATAGTAAGTGATTCCTTATTTATAAAAGCTTTGCCTTATAATTCGGCCTGAAATACCGGCTGCACTCCGGCTTTTACAATTGGGATTAATTTTTAAGATGGGCACAGGCAGGGGGGCAGGTATTGTGAGCCCCCTGTGTTTGCATTTCCTCTGCTGATGGAGGGTTTTGGCTTCTCTGTGCATAGCTGGGGCCAGCTGCCTGCTGCCCTTGCAGCCCTGGCGCTGTAAATGAGGCAGCAGTGTGTTCCCAGCTGGATAATTGCTCTGGGCAGCTTTATGGTGGGGAGGTGAGAAGTGCCCGCTGTCTGTCTGTCTGTCTGCCCCTCTGAAGTGGCTCTGCAGATGGGCTGGGAGGCTGCTCTGGGGGCAGGGGGACCTGCTTAGGGAAAAAGCGGTGTGTTATCCATCCCCAGAGTCGTGGAATCATTCAAATCACAGGAAGCCTTGGTTGGAAGGGGCTTTAAAACCCATCCAGTTCAAATCCCTTTGGACTCTGCAGGGAAGCCACCCACTAGATGAGATTGCTCAAGGTCCCATCCTTAGGATCATCCCTTCTCCACAGGATTGATTGGAGAATAAAGCCACACTGGAATCTCACAGTGCATCTCTGCATTCCAGACCGAGTTTTTCTTATTAAAGGTTTGGGGTAGGTGTCTAAGGAACTATTTGCCAGCTTTTCATAAATATCCTAGGGATTTCACAGCAAAGTGCAGACTGTTGAAGCTGGCTGGGCATACCAGAAACTATGAAATAGTTGGATTTGATCAACAGTTAAATCACAGGCTGCTTGGCCTTGTCTTGCTCCCCTTTCCCAATCCCAGAGGGTGCTGGGGTTGGGTTTGTGCCCCTGTCTGTGTTGGCACACCTGGCAGTGCCCAAGGTGACATTTAGTGATGTTTAGGGCTTTATCAGGGGACTGCTGTCCCCTCAGGTACAGGGACTGAGTTGAAATGCTGTTTGCCCTCCTCCACTGTGATGTGTGGGGCATTACAAGAGAGCTTTTCCAGGCAGGCTTGCAGGGATTTCCTGAAGTGGCTCCTTCAGGGATGTTGGGGAAAGCTCTGTTCATTTGTTGCCCCCAGGAGCTGCAGACACCCCCCAGTGCAGGTGAAGGTAGAGGGGTGAATCCACCCACTGCAATGCCCTTAATTTTAATTGTCAGTAAGTTTTTTTGGTGTTTGCTGTCCTGGAACCCCTTGCTAAGCTTTCCTGTTCCTGGCTGTCCAGGTTCATGGTGTTTCCTAGACACTTGTTGTGCTTGGGTTCAGAGGAGCTTTGTCTCTGCAGACACGCACACTCACATATTCCTTGTGTCCCAAGTCCTTCCCAGCCTGGATTTGTGCTGCTCTTGCATTGCCCTGTGGACCAGCATCCAAATTCAAGCACAGGAGAGATATTTAAGGTCGATTCTTTGCTGAAAACCAACTTGCTTTTTTTCCCTACAAGAGCTATGCAGAAAACTTGAGATATGGGTGGGAGTTTCCAATTAATTTTATGAAGTTATTAGTAAACAGAAATGGAACATTTTCAGCAGCAGTGTTTTTTCAAAAGCTTGCCTATGAGCAGTTTATTGATTTAGCAAATAAGTGGATAACACAAGCCTGGAGGTGTATGATGGTTAATGTGTAACCATTGAATAGACTTATTTGGGCACTTTTTATAGGTTCTCATGGCAATTAAAGCTTATAAAGCTGTGGAGAGTGTTTTTTATGTGGAGAAAAATGAGAAGCTTTATCGCAGTGAAGGTGTTCATGGAAAAGGTGCAGTTTATGTAATTGTATGCACGTGACTTGACGTAAGTGTGGGGCTCCAGGAACGTACTAGAGCTAATTCCCAAGGCTGATTGCAATATTCCTGTGCACTGGCTTCCCTCCCAGTGGCTGCTGCAGTATATTGAATTCAGTGTCATTCCATGGGGGGGCATTTTATTGTGAGCCTCCTTGCTCTCTAGACTGATTTTTTGGCTTTCTTCCCTATGGGTGGGGTTTTTTTGGTGTGTTTTTTATGTGTCTTGGAGCAACTTTGGTGGTGGTGTCAAATTTACTGCAAAAATGAGCATGAAATGGTTTCCTGCTGGCTAATATGATCAAGTAGTATTCTGCAGCTCTGTCCTGGTTAAAGCAATTACACAGGACCCAAGCTTTGTGGGGATTTGGAAAAGCCTTGGTTTCTTCTCAGATTTATTTTTTTCTTCCCCCAATACAGTGTATTTAATGGGAAGTGAGAAGTGAATGAGATGTTGGGGATTCAGTAGACGTGTGTGTGTGTATATATATATGTGTGTGTATAGGTATGTACAAAGCTGTAGTTCCTCCTTTTCAACTGAAAGAAATGAAGGCTGAAAACCAGAATTGTTTCCTGTGTTTGCAGCAGCACCTTCTCCACTCTGGAGCATGGAGGAAGGATGGGGAGGGCAGCTTGGCTCGGTTTGTGGAGCTGTGTGATTGCAGAGCTCCAGGCAAATACTGACACCAGGTTTTTTGGCAGATGTGCTGTTCCTGAGACGCCCTGGGAGCAGAAGATCCTTCCTGGGGTGGTGGAGGTGCTGAGTAAAGGGAGAGAAGCTCAGTGAGTGTTAGTGATGGGTGCTAAAAAAGGTTTCACCCCCAAATACTCAGAGATCACACTTGGATCTCTAACAAAGGGATGGACTCGGACATCTGGCAGATGTGCAGAGGGATGGGACACCTTTGGTGTGCCAGCTTGGCACAGGTGTGAGTGCAGGCCATGCAGGCATCTGCTCTGTTTTTTGCCCCACATCTTTAAAAAACAAAATAAAAACCAATTGCCTGCCAGAGAAAGGGAAAACCCTAAAATGCTGTTTTCCATCAGCAGCTGGCTGCCTGGCAAGGGTGGTGAGCATGTGAGATAACCTGCTTTTCTCTGCTGCAGTTGTGGAGAGTGCACCAGAGGATTGTTAATACCAGCCAGATACCTCTATGGTGTGGCTCTGCGGTGCAGGCTGGACAAAAGGTGAAATTGGGCAGGCATTTCTGCAGTTACTTCCTACACAACACTCTGGAGAAAGTTCACTATCACTTAGTTAACTTTTGCAGAGCCATTTCCTGTAGGTTTTGTTAGAGAAAAGCAAGACCGTGTTTCCATTTGCCATAGTTATTTTCCCCTATAAAATGCACTGCAATTTATTTTTACACAAATTTGATTGGTTTGCAAAGACTTGTAGGGTTTGGAAGATCTGGAAAGTTTTTTATTTCGTACCTCACTCGATGTGACAAATTGAGGAAAATGTTGTTGTTTTTTTTTGTTTTTTTTTTTTAATGTGGCATTGCTGAGGTCTGGCCAGGCTGGGAATGAGGAGTGTGCACAGATGTGCTCCCACACTGCCAGCCTGACCCAGGCTCCTGCTCCTGGCAATGCCCAGCTTTGGGAAGCACTGAGCAAGCTTTTCTCCTTCAGGCAGTTTGCTGCAACTCTTCATGGCTGCACAGAATTGCACAGGGGTTCCTTTCCTGTGGTTTTTCAGCCAGGTGAGGTGCTGTCACCCCTTGGTCTCCTTGGGCTTGCCCACTTCCATCTCTCCCATGTCCCCTCTGTGGGGTGCTTCAGCTTCTCCATCATGCTTCATCTCAAGATTTCTTCATCTTTTCATAGGAATTACTGCAGTTCTTTTTCCCATTGCTGTCTGTGCTTAGAGCAGCAGTGCTTTCCACAAACCCTAACTATTCTTTCTCTTATTTCCTCGAAGTGGTGACATTTCTTATCATTTTCAGAGATTAGTCTGTCTGCTCTCAAAAGGACATGCTCTGAATTCTCAGAGCAGTGAGTGCACCTGCGTCCCTCACTGTGCAGTAACAAACCTGGGGAGCACCTTCTGCATTCATGTTTCCCAAAAATAATTGTTTTGGAGCAGGAGTTGGGGTGAAGCCAAGGAGCCCTTAGCCCTGTGAGAGCTGCAGTGAATGGTGAGCCCCTGGCACACTGCCTGGGCTCACAAGGACCACTCATAAGAGGGAAAGGGTATTTCTGTTCCTGGCCAAATTGCAGTGTTAGCTTTTCTATTTTCAGGGCAGCCAGGTGGCCACCCACATGCAGTTTCATTATGGGACTTAAAAAAAATACTTTTGAGAGGCCAATAGGTAAGTTTAAGATGGCATCTACTTTGGGTTATGCCTTGGTGAGGTGGGCTCAAAGCAAGAGGGAAGGACCTGCCTGCCTTTTAACATCAGAATTTGTTGCTTGATCGCAGCATCCCTTCAGATCAAAGAGATTCTTGTCCTTGGAGCTGGGACTGGAGCTCCCGTGGATGTGACAAATACACGTCTCTGGTGAGGAGAGACTGAGATCATTAGAACAAAAAAATAGCTGAAATATAAATCTTACCTCTTACAAGAGGAGCAGTATCATTCCAGAAAAAAAAGTTAAAAGAAGAAGGAATTAGTTTATCCAAGTACCTTCTGAATTCAGTAATTTTGCAGGAGAATGGGTTCTTTACTGTTTCCTGGAGAAAAAGAACAGGGAAATGTTCCCCTCCCCATCCCTCTGCAATGTGGAAAGGATAAAAATCTATAGAAGGGAAAGTTTGTTCTTTGACTGAGCCTTAAACATCTACATTCCCTTTGAATTAGCTGTGATGCTTTTAGCTGAGAAACTGTGCAAATCAGAGGGAGTTCATTGAATAATAAATCAAGGCATCCATCCAGCAAAGTACATCAGAGCCCTTTGAAGTAGATGAAAAAATGCCTTTCTGATCTGAAAGAGAATTGTGTGCTCAGCTTTGGTGCCTGACTGATGCTAATGCAGGGTTCAAACTCAGCTCCAGTGCCCCCAACACAGAGGTGGGGAGCAGGAGCAAATGTGGGTTCAAGAGCAGCTGCTCCCCTTGGCTCTGCCTGGAGCTCTGCTTGCCCAGCACTCCTGAAAGTTTGAGACCCAAAGAGCAAAAATCTGCAGCCACTGGAAAGAAGGACTGCCTTTTAATCCTGCAAAGTTCTGAGATAGCAGGAAGAGTAAGCTCATTCAAAGAATTTTCTAAAATTTAATTGTCTAACTTTTTTTTTCCTGAGACTTTCTGCAGCCTGAATTGCACTAATACAGAAATCTGGCTTTGTATGTGGGAGGAGCTGAAAAACCAGCACCAATAAAAACTGTAAAGCTCTCAAAGATTTTTAAAACAGTGCTTCTGTAAAAGATGTGACTTTATATGCTGGGGCAGAGCGCAATAAAGATTTTTTACTAGCACCCTTCACAACTTAGTTGTAAGTTGTACAGCTGTCCCAAACTCCCTGTGTACATCACTGTAATTGCCTCATGTACACATGCATGGGGATGTGTTTGTGGTTAGAACTGCCTTTGTGTCTGTAAAGGTCATGTCCATGGGAGTTATTTAGGTGTGGATGTACACATGTGAGATTCTGCTGTTTGTAGGGAATGTTAAGGCTGACATGTAAAGCAGCAATAGGTTTAATTGTTCCTTCAGTGACTCAGAGCAGAGACTTGAGCTTCAGCTCCATCTGCTTTGCCCTTGCTGCTGTCCTAGTGGCAAAAAGCAATACTCCAAAAAAATCTGAATGCTTGTTCTGACAGCTGACCCTGCTGTTAACATTGGGGTAGGAAAGTACTTTTTACAGGGCACACTCACAGTTACACACTCACACTTTTACTGCTCTCAATCTAGGTGGAAATGGCTTGTTTTAAATGCAGTTTCTCCATCTTGGAGGTCAGTTAAACCAAGTTGGAGGTCAGATAAAAGGGACAGAACATTTGCTTCTTGGTGTATCTATTTCTGTAATGTTATCAGTGCATGTGGTTTCATTTCTAGCATTTTGTTCCCAGAGTTTCCTCTAAGGCTGAACAAATTGAATCAGTTGGGTGTAGTACAGCTTCCAGTTTGGGGCTAGAAATCCATTAAATTGCTTGGTGCTTTGTTGGCAGTACAAAAGTGCTTGGAGTGGATGGAAGTGCATTATGACTGGACATTGATTACTAGAAAGGAAAAGGGGTAAATGCTTATGTGAACCACACACCTCCAGCCAGGATGGCCAGCTTAAGGGATTATTTAGCTTAAATTCTTCAGGTTTTGCCTTTAAAATGCTGCTCTTTATTACAGAGAAGAGCTATTTTTAAACTGGAAATGAAAAGCTGTCTGCCATGTGTTCCTCACACCTCTGGGGGATTAGAGCTGGCCCTGCACCATGCAGTGCTGCCAGCCCATGGGTAACTAGTCCTTGAGATGGTTTGAGGCTATATACATCATTCCTTTCCACACTCAAGATGTTTGGATTTGGCCAACCTCTCCGTTTCAGCCCATGGCATTGGAAAGTGCCAGCAATATCCTTGTTCCAGTAGATTTTTGAACTGAGTAAGTTTATGGTGGGCAGAGCAAGGATTCCAGAGTTGTAATTCCACTTGGAGGGCTGCTGGGATCAGAGAGGGCTCTATTTGTGCTGTGCCAAGCTTCATTTGCACTGTGCCAAGCTGCAGAGCTGCCTGGGTGTTCTGTGAGATGGGAGTCAGTGCTGCCAGGGGAGGAGGGGAGCGGAGCTGGGAGGGATGGGAACCACTCCTGTGTCCTGGCAGGTCCAGCTGGGCAGGCTGTGCTGCCTCTGCTCCTGCGCCTGTTGAACTCTGCAGCACAGCTGAGGAGGCAGAGCTGCACATCAGTCCATCTGCTGAGAGACAGCACAGCAGAGACACCGAGGAGCAGCACCAGGGACACACAGCTGTGTGTGGTGGCCAGCCAGGTGCAGAACAGGACAGCAGCAGGTCTGTCTGGGAAAAGCCTCTAAAAACACTTGGGTACCATCACAGGAGGTGATTTACCCTTTGTGTAGGTGAAAAGCAGCATCAAGAGCAGGAACAGCTGGAGTGAGTCCCCATGCCTGTGCTGCAGGAAGAATCTGAGCACTGCTTTTTAAAAACTTTTCCCCCACCTCTTTGCCTGATTCATTTTAACCAGTGCACAAATATTCCTCTGTGCCACTTCCAAGCAAGCATGCTTTTTTGGGGGGGGATCAGTCCTTGCTGATTAACTATTAATAAGAGCCTCAAGAGAGTACAGCACTGAGCAAACAGGGTGGGAGAGGGTTGTGTGCCCTGTCCCCACCATTAATGATTGACTGGGCAGGGCCATGCCCAGTGCTGCCACTGGGCCAGGCAGGGCCAAGTCTCACTCGTGGTGGGCTCTGAAAGGGTTAATTCCAGCTGAATTCCAGCTGTGTGCTGAAATGTCTTCCCCAGGGCTTGAGGATCCCCTATCCTGGCATGTAGTAATGCAGATGTGGTGCTGCTGGATAGTGGCACCCAGAGTGTTGTGCATTTATTAAATTATTATTTCTGATAAGAAGTGGTGTTGGAGCAGTGGAAAAAATATTTTGGCTGGTTAAGGTCTCTGGGCTTACCAGGAACACTTGCAGATGGGATTGAAACCATCTGAATCCCCAAAGAGAGCACAGCACATTACAATTCTGTGTTCTCTGAGAAAACATCTTGAAATACGGATTATTCAGTATCACTGAATGATTGACCCTGGAAGTTTTCTAAAATCATGGGAATTTTGAACAGTGTTTGAGGAATTTCTGAATTCTCTCTCTCTTCTCTCTGCACTCAACTTCTAGCCCACAGCTGGATTTTACAAAATCATGTGGTGGGAGGGTTTGATTGCCAGCAGTCAAACATGCTGCTGTGGGTCTTCTCAAACATCTGAAAAAGCCAGGGGTTTAACATGGTTTATCTGCTGTGAGTACTTGTGAAGAATTGCACAACTTTCAGATGAAAATATTTGCTTTGCAAAAGGAGCCATTTATGAAACTGTAAATAGCACTTAATGCTGATTTATCAATGTAGCTTGTTATTGTTAAAGGAGGCTAAGCAGTTCTAAGGTAGATATGTATAGTAAATTATATTGTTGTTAATTCTCAATAAATTGGTTTAATATGTTGAATAATCCACAGTGGGGAACCTTAATTGGAAATGTTAGTAAAGAAGTCGTGGCCTTTATTGATTTACCAAAGAAACACAGCAGTGATAGAAGCAGGAGCAATTTGAGTTTTTTGTGTACGAGCTGGTCTATGCAGCCCTTGCTTCAGTGGTTTCAGACACATTGTTTTTCTTTGTGGATGCAAAATCACCAAAAAAGAAATTTGCTATCCAATTAGAAAAGGGTGAGTTTGGTCATATATAGTTGAACATTGAGGTTTTAGGGCTGTGTCTTTCTCATGGAAGTAGTCAGCACTTTAATTAAAGCAATAAACCCAGAACAAACCCAGGGTGTCAGGGCAGATGATGGGTGGAGTTTTATTTGTGGGTTAAAAACCCTTCCACATCCTGCTTTTCCTTCCAACTGCTTACCTGTCACAGGTAGCAAAGCACGATTGCTTTACCTGAAATTAAATAGTTATTCTTATTTAGATGCTCATACCCCCTTTGAAATGTGTTTTTTTTTCCTTTGATGGATCCTTTGGAGCTGATGCTTCAGTGTGTTTTGGAGAGGATTGTTCTCCTTCAGGCAATTCAGCTTAATACAAGAGGCAAATACAGAGAGATTGCTGCAATTAAATCCTGCCTGCCCTAACCCCTGCAGCATCCCCTGCTCCCTGCACACAATGCTGCCTTTGACTGGGCTGTCCTGCTGGGAGCAGAGGACATGTGGCCCCAACAGGAGGGTTTGCAGGCTGTGTGCCTGTGCCTAATGCTCTTCTCAGAAGCAGAAAAAGCATTGTCGAACACCCTGGAATTCGTGCTTCCTTTGCCCTGCTGTCCTCTGTTGGTCTGAGTCCCTGTTCATGCCCCAGCTTTCAAATCACCTCACTTCTTGAAATCTCACTTTACTTTTTTTTTTTAAAATGTGGAGCAATTGAAAAACTTGAGAAAACTTGAGTGGGGCGGGATCAAACTCTGGTGAAATGAGTATCTTCATTCTCTTCTGATGAGTACTTGAGTTACCCAGGTGATTTGTACATGTGTTATGGAATATTTGCAAATTTGTGTGATCATGTAGATTGAGTTGCATCTAATCCTTCTATCTTAAGAAATAAAATAGGGGTTTTTGGAGGAGGTGGTCTTCCAAGAAAAATAAAAGAAAAAAGCAGACAAGAACTCTACTTGAGTTTTGCTAAGGTTATTAAAATAGGAGGAAATGGAATCCTAGGTTTTGTCAAAACACATTTGTGTAAGCCAAGCAGGGCCTAAAATAACCTGACACTGCCCTGTTGAAAGAGACAATAAGCCTGTAAAAATTCTTGGTGTGGGAGATGTGGAAGCCCCAGCAGCAGCTCAGTGTTACCCAGTGCCCCTACAAAGGATTCCTGCCTCTCCTCAGCCCTGAGAGTGTGGCTGCTCACCCTGTGCTGCCTGTTGGAGTCTGGCAGCCCAAAATGACAGAGATATTTATGTGTACAGCCCTGAGTGAGCTGCCCAGCTGTGCCAGATGTGTGATCTGTGTGCACCCACAGCTGGGAGTGCAGAGTGGCAGAGCAGGAGGAAGGGTCTCAAAGTGTCTCCCTGAAAAGTCATTTAAAGGTAAGATCATTCCTAAGTTTCTCAAACCACACCAACCACATATTAAATTGTAATCTGGCACAGTACTTCTCAGTGATGTGGTTTTAATTAGTATTCTCTGTGCTCATGGCTGCACACATGCACTGGAGTTGGTGTGGTATCCATTCTTTGGGGATCATGCTACAGGAATTTCCTTTAGATAGTGTCCTTGGTCATGACTGAGAGTGATTCATGGTGCCGTTTTCTCGGTGTCTGGATGACCTCTCAAAGTTTGTCTTCACTGTCAAATTAGCTCATATTAGGGCTTGAGGGCTGCCCTTAGGTTGACTCCCTCCTGCACATAAAGCCCCTTATATGAGCAGGCTGTTAACCCAAGCCAATATGATGCTGCTGCTGGTAATTTGAACAGGGACTTCAGTGAAGCCTGAGTGAGCACATCAGCTGAGCCACTGACAGAACCTCTGTGGTGGGGACAGCTTCACCCATGTGGGTGCTGTGTAGCCTCTGTGTGTCCTGCATAGTCCCTTTCTCTCCACAGCACTTGGAGCAGCAATCTGGGACATCCATCTCTCTGGTGCCCTGTGTTTTGGTGCTCTTGCCTCCTTCTCTTGGTGTGGGCCCTTTGAGAGTCTCTTGGCAGCTGGATGCTGTGCCCTGCTGTGCTGGCACACTGTCTAGAGTACTCTAAAACAGAAATCACAAAGGGCTCAGCTTGGGGCACAGTGCTGGAAGGCTGCCTGGTGAAAAAGGACCAGGAGGTGCTGGTTGACAGCTGTTTGAACATGAGCTAGGAAGGGCCCAGGTGACAAAGAGGGCAGTGGCACCCTGGCCTGTACCAGCAATAGTGTGGCCAGCAGGGCTGGGCCAGTGATCATCTTCAGCACTGTACAGCCATTGAATCCTGGGTTCAGTTTTGGGTCCCTCACTACAGGACACACACTGAGGTGCTGGAGCATGGCCAGAGGGAGGGACTGGAGCACGGGGCTGATGAGGAGAGGCTGCAGTAGCTGTTTGGCTGCTCTTGTCTCATGGCAGTAGACTTTGTGCACAGGAATCAAAAATGGACTGAAGCTACTTCTTTCTGTCCTGACAGCCCATACAACCACCCAAATCCATGCAATCTCTTTGATGGCTTTATGCTTCAACCTTAATGCTCACCTGCCACTGCTTACAAGGACTCTGCCATCTCTCTGGCACCTCCCAAGCTTGTTTAAAAGAGACATTTTAGTGTGCTTGTGTCCTACACAACTGTACACTTTCAGCATGGGCAGTGTGCTCCCTCTCTTGCTCCCCTGGCCCCCATCCTCAAGCTAATTCAGCTGCAGCCATGCTTTTCATACCCACTCAAGTGTGCATGGGGCCTCCCTTGCTGTGCTGTAAAACCACCTACAGACATGTGGGAAGAGGATGGAGCCTGTTCAGCAAGCTGCAGACTAGGCAGCTATCTTTCGACAGATGAGACAGAGGAATTTCTACTGCAGGGCTCAATTGTTCTGGGCCCTCAGCTCCCTTTTGTGCAGGAGCAATGAAAAGTTGTGTTATGACAACGGTTGACAAAGTGTTTAATGAAAGCCACAGTTGGCAGTGACAGAATTTCAAGCCATCCTCCTTTTCTTCAATGCCTGTCATCAAAAGTTGCAGAAACACTTTTGACATAATCTGCTGCACTGACAGATAAATGGTTTTGTTGTAAGGGTTGGAAACATTCACCTTGCAGAACAGAACTCGGGCATCGTGGTGGTGAGCAGAGACCAGGAGCCTTGTCTGTCTCTGTTCCTTTCTCTGGTGAGCCAGACAGGCATCTCTGTTTTCATCAGAGAGGTGACTTTTCTCTGCACTGGTCACGGTCCCAAAGCAGAGCCAAAACTGGTACATAAACTCCTGGTCTAGCCTGCACCTTGCCCAAGGTGGCAGGGTTGGCTTCTCACAGGTCAAAGAACCAATCCCTCCCACAGCTCTTTCCATGACAGCATTTTGGGAGGTAGTTTTTATTTACAAGCCTTTCATTTCAGTCTCTGCAGTCCAGTGATCCACAGTGCCACTGTCACAATGCCAGCTGAAGGCAAAACACTGCTTTCTTTTTTAGAGACTGGAATGGCTGAAAAGACACAGCAGGGCCCTTCCCATATTGGGTTAACAGGCTCTTGATCACAGGCATCTTAGTGACAGGAGAGGCAAACCCCACATTGTTAGATTAGCCAGTACAGGAAAAACTTGAGGTTTGTAATGGATAAATAATATGCAGAGCACTTTTCAATCTAGTAAGTCAGAATACTAAGTCTAGAAACATCTACCAACTTTTCCTTTCCAGTAGTAACTGATAAGAAAAAAACAATCTGAATGTTAGGGGCCACTCAGGTTGGTGGTTCTGCTCTTTTTCCTCTGTCAGTTGTAAAACTTTTAACCTTCATAAGATGCTTCCCTGAACTCACAGCCCAGGCTCTTGTCCTGAATTTGTGTCAGTTGACTTCTTTTGCCTTGGAGGGATCAAAATATCCTTCCATGAGTAATTCAGCAGAAACACATACCTGCGCAGAGAAGCAGACCCAGGGCAGTTTGTGGGCAGTCCCATATCTGGGCTCTGCTACCTTCACTTGTAGGTGCCAGGAAAGGGGCACAACAGGCACCTTGGAACTGATATAAAAGGCTGTAGGTGATGCTTTATAAACTGGTTTTGAAGAGATGGCCAGGATGAGAGATACCTCAGAGAATTGGGCAAATGCTGATTGGGGAAGGACAGGGTTTTGGCAGTGGGAGTTGATGGCTGTCTTTCTTTGAGGAAGGCATTTTGGAACACTGATGCAGAAACATTTGTTCAGTAATCCATTGGGTCACTATGTGCAATCATCCCAAGGGGCTCACTGAGAAAGAATGCATTCTGTGCTGGAGAGAACAGTAAATGTGGCGGATTTTGAAGATGGGACAGCTGTGCTCTTGGGCTTGGCATCTCCAGTCCCGCACTGCTGGTCTGCTCAGCTGAGAGAGGCCAACCTGGTGGGGAATCAAAGCCCTGCAGTGCTTCTTTCCCTGCTGGGCACTTGGGACCCACGCTCAGGGGTGGCAGAGCATCCTGTGCACCCATGACCTCAAGTTTTGAGTTCCCTTCTTTATTTGCATTACTGCAGCCCAACCAAGATTGAGGCCTCATTTCATCAGCATCAGGCAAACCAAGACAATACCTACCTCAATTTTATTTACAGTCTAAATAGACAAGACAGACAAAGGGTGGCTGTGGAAACAAAAGCTCTGGAGAGGTGATGTGACATGACCCGGTCACACAGCAGGAGATGAAGAGAGCCAGGAATAGACAGAGGTTTCCTGACTCCCAGTCCCAGTGATCTATCTATTGGAGCACGTTAATTCTTTCTCTCCCTTAAACTCTGTGCCTGGCATGCCAAATACTGCCTAGTGAGGGGATCAGAGTTCTGGCAAACACATCCTTTGATTGCTAATGCTTCAGGCTAAAAATTCTTGGGTATTTTAATGTAAGTTAAAATGCAGCTAGTGCCGGAAACTCAGTAAACTTTATTTTGGCATATCTATGTAATTTCAAGTCTCCTGTTTATTTTGTACTGGCTGTATTTCTAGCTTTCATTTCCCCACTGATTTTTGAACAGTGTGTTTTACGTTTAGTGAGTATGCTTGGTGGTTGGAGTGAGTAGTGTGGGAGAACTGAAGACTTTGGTGTGCAAGAGGATGGAGTTCACCTGCATTTCTACAGCAGCTATTGGAAAGTCTTCCTGTTGCTGGAGCAGCAAAATTTATCTGTGCTATCTGAAGAGCCAGCTACTCGTACAGTGGTTTTGATGTTCCAATGTCCTGAATGGCAGTAGCAATAATCAGAAAGTCATTTTGTGTGATGTTAAACTGTGGCTGTGAAATCCTTTAATTTGTAAAGATCTTTGTGTTTTTTACTTGTGAACTTTGGAGGTTCATGTTAAGTCACTCAGTGCTTGAGCACAGGCTAAGCCAGGAATCTGGTCCCTCTGGCTTAGGGATGATCAGTTTTGGTGCATGTGTTCTTGTTTCTTGCTTCATAAAATAGCCTCTTAGCCCATTGCAGAGGAATGTGTTGAGGAGAAATACATTACCTTAAAAAAATGTAAAGTTTGGCTACAGTAAGAGGCATAGAAATACATGAAAACAGATGGATCCATGCACCATGGCGGGCTGTGTTTCTCCCTTTTAGTTTGTCCCTTGTATTTCTGTGTCAGCTTTATTGTGCTGAGCCTGTAGCATGTTACCTGTTGTATTTTCTCTTTTTGCCTCTAGATCAGGCAGGGACAAGCTCCAACCTGATCTTACTGTGTGGTTAAAAAGAAAAAAAGTAGTAATGTAATCTGTGGGCAAATTGCACTTTAATTCGTAATTGTGCTATGAATATGGACTTGGCTTTCAAACACACTGAGTTTAAACTGCAGTTTGACTTTTATTTAGATAAATGCCTTTGAGCTCATAGTGAAATGGATATCTGTTGCAGGCTGGTATTGATTTAAAGGTCTCTTGAGTGTTTTAAAAGACAGTAGGGGCTTACAGGACAGTATATTTTAAACTGAGATGCTTGGTTAGATTTTACACTCCTGTAGAGCTTCAGTTCTGGGCTCTGTTAAGAGCCAGCCCGTGTTGTTGATTTTGAGAGCATTCTTCCACAGCAGGTATTGGCAAGAAAATTGAACATTTTGAGCAAGATGCAAGGAGTTGCTTTCAGAGCTGAAATGATGGGGAATGGGGTGATGTGAGAGCCATCAAATGATTCTCTCATGCAGGGGAACGCTTTGAGGACTTCCCATAAATGCATTACAAGAGGGCAGGTGATCAATATCTGCTTTTTAGCTTGAAAGAGTTGTTTCTCACTTCCTGCAAAGTTGGTAAGCTTTGTAGTCTTTCAAGTCTTGGTATTTGTTAGGCTGCTGTGAGCCTGGATTTCTCTCAGCCTGGCCACAGAGTGCAGCGTGTTAGGATGAGCATCCAAGAGGTGTTCCATCCATGCTGCTCTGGCATTTTCTTTTCTTTGTGTGTGTCCAACTCTTGGGTCCTGGAGCATTGGTAAAAGTTCATAGATGCCTCGGTGACTTAGGTGCTGTTTAACTGTTTGGGTTCCAGACCTGCTTGCTTTCTGTGGGCACAGTTTTAAAGCAAAGAAAAACCCCAAACTAGGGAAGATTGGCCAGTTTTCTAGTCAGACTGGCTTGGTGGTATGAATAAGCAGCTCAGTCTTTGAGGGTTTATCTAAAATCAGGCCATGAATCTTTTGGGTCGTGTTCAGAGGTGCAGTAAGAGGGTGTAACCTCCCTGCAGAGGAGGCAGGAGGTTGAATTTACCCTGGGTAATATCCGAGAGCAGGGCGTGGAGCAAAGTAAAATTAAAGAAGTCCCCCTCACAATTTCCTTACAATTTACTGTGGTTGCTTTTCTGCTACCACCCATCAATTTGCCTCCTCCCTCTTTAGATTACACACACTCAAGAAACATGCCAGCACTGCATACAGCATGGTAATTAAAGCACTTGTTACTTTCTGTATCATTAGTCACTTGGTTTTAATGGATCTTGTGTGTCCCTAGCTGCAGGTTTGACCTGTCCTGTGTGGAGAAAGATTCATATCTTGGAGGGAAAATTGCTCTTGCACTATATGATGCTACAGCAGAGCATGGCAAAGCTCTTGCTTGTGGTTTCTGGAGTTGGCACTTAATTTGCATTGTTTTACCTGTTTGCTGTCCCTAGCAATCCTTGCAGGGTGTTCCTTCCTGAATCAGGTTGAGCTCTGGATGTGTTTCCAATCAGGGATGTCCTGCTCTCCCACCAGGCTGCTTTCAGATAATGCAGCAAAACCATTTGTCATCCACCAGTGCAAGAATGTGATTTAGATTTAGATTTGGGCTGTTGGATAGTTGGGAACTGTTGGCTGGGGTTGTTGAAGACCAAGGTGTGTACTATATGCCTGAAAGCTGTATTCACTAATTTAAAATAACATTTAGTGATAGACTAATCATATCATCTTGTTAGAAAACAGAGAATATATTTTATATTAACACATAGTAAGTGTGTATACCTACATATGTGTATTTTGTGTGTAATACACAGTAGTATAAAAAGCACTCTGTGTGAATATAGCTATAAAATATTTAGTGGAAGGTTTGTTGATTGTTTCAGTTCAGACTTAATTTGTCAGGAAATATCCTATTCATCTGTGATTAGTTTTGTGGTTGTGAATAACCAATAGTAGAATAATAAATGCAATTGTGTAATATGAAGACAAATTAAAACCACACTAATCTAATGCAAAAGAGGAAGAGACTTGGGGAGAGCTAGATAACACTTTTGTTATGGAACTAAACTCACTGTGTATTTAGCAGAAAAGTGCTCCTCTCCTGTCTAAGTTCTCTTTTAAAAAAAAACAAAATCCAAAGCCTCCCAGTGCAATCCGGAATAATTAAGATGACTGTTTTGCTGAGCAGGGTGACTGCAGTTTGCTGATCCCACTGTCTTTTATTTTAACAGAAACCTGAGCTACAACAAGTTGACAGAGATTGATCCTTCTGCCTTTGCAGAACTGTTGAACCTGCAGGAAGTGTAAGTATTCCTTCAAAGGTTTTAATTGTATTTTGCCAGGGCTGCTTGTGGGCTGTGAGGAAATTATATCTCGTTTCCTAAGACAGTACCTTCCTTTAGCTAAGTTGAATGAGCAGGTCTGTCTTGGTGTGGGGTTATTTTCTCTCTGTATTGTACCTGGGCTGCTTCTTTTAAACTAATCAATTAGCAGAACACAACATCCCAATTAAAACAGCGGAGGTGTTATTGGAAATCATTGGAGTTTGCTCCCTTGGTGTTGTGCAATGCTTGGAGGGAGCAGTTCAGCACACCTGAGCATACACACAAAGCTCCTTGCTGAAAGCATAACCCTGAAGCAAGGCAGAACAGCCTGGATTGTGATACCTGATGCCAACCTAGCCCAAATCTCCCAGGAAACAAAGGGGCAGTGTAGTGGCTCACAAAGCACTTAACTGTGTCTCCTCCTCTCTCACACATTTGTGCTCCTTTTGGAACCAGAGCAAGTTAGTTCTGTTGGAATTCTTGATGGAAGGGGCTAAAGCAGCAGAGCTGTCCTCTGCTCTGGTGGGGAAGAGAGGAGCTGGTGAAGATTTGAGTGGCTGTGCCAGACCCTCCTTGCTGGTAGAAGAGACCTGCTTCAGGGAACTGCAGTTTTCCTGATGTCTGTGGAGGCTCAGCAGGTTGACTCAGAGAGTTAAGCCCTTCCCAGGGATTCCTGGAGCTCCGATTTTGGGGTTTAAAAAACGGGAGTGACTGCAGTTGCAGGCAGGCTGAGGTAATGAGCTCGTGTTTGCCTGGTGAATCGCTGGCATGCCTGAGGTTTGGGCTCTGTTTGAAGAGCTACTGATGCCTCATGGGAAACTGAGAAAATATTTCCTTTCCGAAACAATACTGTGCTCTATCAAACATTTTCTCTTGTCCTCTGTCTGTTTTCATTAAATGTTGGCTCTGGGACTCATGGAGGGGCCAGATCCTGTGATTCTTAAATAGGCAAAAAGTGGAATTGTCCCTGACTGATGCCTGCTGGATTGGGCTGTGGGGATTAATGTAACATCTCTCTCCTGATTGCCCCTGGCTCCTTCTGTTTACATGATTAGTGGGGTCTTGCTGGGAATCATGAGTAAGTGAGAAACGAAGTGAAGTGACTGCTCTGAAAGCAGCTCTTTACAGTCTTTAAAGAGAAGGTGACGTGGAACACTGCCTGTAGGATCTGTTTTCTCAAATTCTCTTTTACCTGTGGAAAGCCTTAAATTGCTCTGTGCTTAAAGAAGAGAATTGCAGCCCTGATCCCATGAGACTTTATAATTATCCTAACATGACTGTGGCTTAGCAATAGCTTTTATTCATGGAAGTGCCTGAAGGTGTGTAACTTCAGGGAGCATGGGGTGGGAAATGTGTGTGGCTTGTGATTCCCCAGGTAAGGAATTCCCTTGAGCAAAGTGCTGCATGTGTCTAGAGCAGGACAAGCCCTGCACTGAACAGCTAAATGCTGTAAAAAAGTGTCAGGGCTGCTGGGGAGATAATGAAGCCCACGAAGTAATGTAGAGTAAAGTAAAGTAGATAAGAGCTGCTTGCTGTGTCAGAAAGGCAGGGTTAGGGAATAGGGAGAGAGCAGAAGAGCGAGTAGGAGGGGAAGGGAGCAGTCAGAAATGGAGACTGGAGGGAGGCAGAGGTCTGGAGCACAGCCTGGGAGGCAGGCTCTGGGAAGTGTGAGGGAGAAGCTCTATTAAAAGCCCTATCTACTAATCTTGGTTGCTTTTGAATAACAGCTAAACCACAGACCACTGAAATAAACTTCATTTCACGAGGAGAACCACATCTATATTGCCAGAGCATCTTCTTTCTGAGGATTTTTTTTTTTTAAGCACTTTGCAAACATTCATGAAGTAAGCATCATGCTGTGGCATGTCTCGAGAGCACGTCAGTGTTTCTGTGTGCATGCTGTGCTGGGCAAACCAAGGCACCCTCAGGGAAAGAGATTGCCCCAAATAATAGATGCATTGATAAGACCTGAAACCTCCCATGATGCTTCAAACGTGCTGTCTGTGGTTCCTGAGCATTACACAAGGCTTGCAACTCTGTGTGTGTCTCTCCATGTGAATAAATTAGTGTGGTGTATTTTGAAAACGTTTTTTTTTTCCTGTGATTTAAAAAAAATATCTGCAGACCAAAAGAGTTAAACTTCATGCCTTTTCTTCTGTGCTCTGCTTTGCTTTACTGAGATTGTGATAAAATCGTAGCAGAATTTACACTTTTTTCTTTCCCTGAGTTTAGGCAGTTGTTTGGTTTGTTTTGGTGGCCCTCGTGAGAAGCTTTTAGTAAGTTTGTATAGGATGAATTTAGTGGCTCCAAGTGATGCAAAACCCTGTGATCCCACTTACTCTGAAGTAAGTGGTGCAGGCTCAGGGTAGGGGCTGAACTGGGACATGATTCAGGACACTTGATCTTTCTCTCATCCCCTTTGGTGGTTTCATCTGATGACAGTGCCCTGGTGTCCATCCACTCTCCTTCCTGGCTTGGAGAGATGGTTGGAGGGTGCTGCTGTGGGTGTCCTGTGGTCCTTCCTGGGGTTTCCTCAGGTCACATGGATCATGGAATGCACCCAGCTGATGGTTTCCTGCTTCTCAGGCTTTCCAGGCTCATGGGTAGCAAAGAAATTAGTAACCACGCTACAATTCCTCCCCCAAACAACTCACCTTTTATTTTCTAAAGTGCCTTTCACTGAAAGCTCTGGAGAGCTGTGCTATTTTTGAGCAGGCTCCATTTCAGCTTGACACCAGCCTGGCAACTGGACTGTAAATATTTTATACGGGTGCCCCCCCTCCTCTGCCTCAGCATCCAAGAGGGTTTGTGTCGTCAGAGCTGAGGGCTGGGGAAGGAGACTACAAGTTTAAAGTTGTTGAGGCTGCCTGTTCTGTTTGGAGGGGTTTTTTCCCCTATTTTTTTTTTTTTTTAATCCTTTACATAGGAAAAAAAGGGAAGATGAGTGGGAAATCCCAGGCAAATACAAAGCTTGGCTGTCTCCTCTGTGTCAGCAAATGGTGCCTGTGAGCCAAGAGAGAAAATGAGGTGGGAGAACCACTTCTGACTGATTCCTGCCATGACAGGAGGCTGATATATGAATATCACACTTATGTCAGAGGAGGATTTGACCAGTTGTTAGATGCTGGTTGGTGTCAGAGCTGCTTAACCAGAGCTGACCCAGGCTCCTTCTCCAAAAGATGCTCAGTTAGATGTTAATGAAAACGTGCTCAAATAAGCATTTTAAAGCTTTTTCCAGCTTGCTCTGTACCTTTGGAAGCTCTAGAGCATGTTGTAATATGAGCAACAGTGAGCTTTTAGTTGCAGAGTGGAGCTCCTTGCCGAATTGCAATGCATCTGGCTTTTTTTCCTTACATTTTAAGGCATGGGTATAATGTCAGAGGCAGAGGAAAGCTTTTATCCCAGCAGTGCTTGGAACTCCTCGTGAAATCAAATATCTTGCCTCCTCTCAGAGGAGCCAGAAGGGAAGTTCTGGGATGAA
The DNA here is from genome assembly GCA_009812075.1 of Sialia sialis. Lineage (NCBI taxonomy): Eukaryota > Metazoa > Chordata > Aves > Passeriformes > Turdidae > Sialia > Sialia sialis. The sequence continues at coordinate 14,870,815 of VRYO01000638.1, read as the reverse complement.
TGTGCCACTGCCCTCTCCCACCTGCCAAAAATAGTGTTAAAGGAAAGAAGGAAAAAAAAAACCAAACCAACCAAAAAACCAGCCTAATTTAGGATTGCCCCTACTCGTGCCTATGGCTTAGCACACCTCAGCTGTACTTTGCACCCAAATTGTGATGTTTTCAGGATTCCCTGCAGATGACAAGGCTGCAGTGACCCAGGAAGGCTCTGGAGTGGGAGCAGTGGGATCAGAGATGGTTTGGGGGTCCTGGGGAGCCTGGCCAGGGCTGGGCTGTGATCACTGCAGTGAGGGGGAGTGGGCAAGAGGGCTGAGAAATTAGATAATTTTCAAGCAGCCAGACGAGCGACTGTTCCAGTAATTAATTGACTAATTCACCGTACAAACAAGGGCTCTTTAAAGCAAGAAGAGCCAGTCACATGGCAAGGATCTGTTTTCAGTCAGAGGAGCACTGGAGGCATTGGGGAGACACTAGGCCCTCGCAGGGGGTGTCTCTGTTGGTTGCAGGAATGGTTCCATTAGCCCAGGGCTCTCTGTGCCCCCCAGCTGCTGCAGCAGGGCCCCTGTGTCTGGTGACATTAGTGTCACTGCCTTGTGGGGAATCCCTCTGGGATTCCAGAGCTGCTTCTGGTGTGGAGAGGATGCCTCTCGGTTGTGCCCCCATGCCCTGACTGGTGTGGAGGGGGTGAACAGGGGTTTTTCTGCTTGGGGAAGGGGTGAAATTCCTGTCCTGAGGCACTGGGACACATGGCCTTGAGGTGCAGAAGCCTCCTGTCTCAGGGATGACTCTGGGGGCACAGGCTAGGGGAGGGCTGTGGCACAATTCTTTCCTGCCTGGCACTTCAGGGAGTGGGTGGCAGGCAGGAAAAAACTTTGCTTGTGTGACGATAATAGGGTGGAACCAGTGATGGTGGCTCTCATGGATTAAAGAGTAAGGTGTGGCCATCAGAGGTCCAGACAAACCCCTGGAGATGGAGGCTTCTGCCCCAGTGTCACATTGCTCCTGTTTGCTTGATTCCAACCTTAAATTTCTGTTTCTTGCAGGAGACTGGACAACAACGAGCTGAGTGCCATCCCCTCCCTGGGACCTGCTGCCTCCAGCGTGCGCTCCCTCCACCTGTGAGTCGCTGCCACCTCCTCCTGGGGCCACCTCTGGGCTGGGTTCAGCTGCCTCGCAGGGCTTCATGGCTGTCACACATTCCTGCTGAATCTACAGCTTGTTTTTTGGCTTGTTGGCTCCTTAATTATGGAGCATCTGGAGTAGTGTGATTTGTGTGAGGTTGTGTGTTGTGTTTATGGTCAGTGGTACTTTACATCAGGAAATTCCACAGGCTGAATGAAACTTCTTTTTTCGCCTCTGCCTTTGGGTTTCAACCATTAGGTCATACTTGTGCTATTAATTTTTACCTTTTCTTTATTGTTCTTTTTTTTTCCCCTGGCCCTTTTCTGATTATTTCTTCTTTCCTCTTAAAGCTAGAGACTATTCATCTTGAATCTTTTAGGGAACTCATTCCAGACATGTTTTTATGGACTCTTTCAACTTTTTTTTAACACTTTATTTTGAGAGTGATTGTAAAGCATGATCTGCAGAAGGTTTAAAGTGCCTAACTTTGCTAGTTTAGGTGACTACAGAAGCATCAGACACCTGAGAGCCCCTGTGTACCAGCCACCAAGGATCTTGGGTCGATAGTGCTGCTGAAGGGAATAAAATATTAAAATATCAAACTATTTAGTACTTAGAGTGCGGGTTTCTAAAATTATTTTTGCATGTGTCTGCTTGTAATGTGCACTGAGCAGGAATTTTGCTGAGGTATGCATGATACCTTCCAGGTTCCTGGGAAGAGTCTGTAGCTAACAGGGACTCCAGCAAAGTCCTGGAGCAGTTCAGGTGGTGGCTTCCAGCTTGCGTGGCCCTGCAGTACACCTGCAGGCAGCTATCTGTGTTTTCCATGCATTTGGTACTTCTTGTGGTGGAAAATGCCTGTGACCACACCACCAGCTGATTGGCCTCTGGCTTGCTCTGAGGCAGCCTTGATCTGTTGACTCACTGTGCTACCACGTTTGTGCTGTGCACCAGGGTTTGAAAAAGACCTCCAGAAATCTGATTTATGGATGGAAAGCTTGCACAGAATTTGCCATCCAGGGATATAGTTTTAGGCCCCCCAGATCGGCTTCTCTTTCTCATGAAGTCTATAAATGCTCAGAGTTCCATAAGCCCCCGTTGTTATTTTTGCTATTAGTTTAGCTGTTGGCAAAGAACCAAATTGCTGGAGCTTTGGGTTTTTTTATTCCTGAAATGAAATAAGCAGTTTGGAAAGGAGGAAAAATGACTGGTGGAAGGCAGTAGATTTACAGCTCCTCTGAAATTTCAGAGTGGTGCAGAAGGAAGAAGCTACAAAGCCCAATGATAAAAGGATGGTATTCTGAACAAACCTGCTTAGTATCACTTTCCAGAAATCTGAATTGCTCTCCTCAGCTGCTACACATAAATAACTCTGATAGTGGGTTCTGTAATGCTGCTGTCATACTTGTGCAAGAAGGTTCTCTTTGTTTAGCTTGTATTAGAGAATGCCACTTCTTTTCCCTCTTGCGTTTCCTTTTAATTTTTATCAGAGATAAAAATAACCTGAAAGATGCTTTAAAGTACTTGCTTCAATCAGTGTTGCTGACTCACATTGGAATGATTTGCTGAGGAAGTGTTCTCCATCTTTGGGAGTCTTTAATCAATTGCTTGGCTTCCTAAAAGATGGTCCTTTAGTTCAACCCTAGGTTAATGGGCTTGATAGGCAAATTGGTGGGTAAAGTTATTTAGCCTTTTGTGATGTAAGGAATCAGATTATATGGTCACACTGGTTTCTTGTGGCCTTCCAGTCTGTGAAGTAATAATTGGGGACTCTGCCAAACCAAGCCCAGGGTGAAGACTCATAATGAAGACTTGTGTACTGAGAAACTGGTTTCTGTTTAAGTGTATAGTGTTACAGTGTATTCTTAATGCTAAAGAAAAATAAATACATTTCCTTTTTTTTTTTTTCAGTGTTTAGAAATGTGTGAAGTGTGTTTACCTCACAAACCTCTGAAGTAGGTTTTGTATATTGCATGCGGTTAAGTATTTCCAAAGGACTGTTAATGCATTATAAAAGCAAGGGTTGTATATTTGTCATTCAAAACAGCCCTTCTGAATGAGTTACTTCATCTCCTGCTCTTCCTTAACAGGAGAATAGACTTTTTCTCCTTTTGGGGCTGGGAGAAAAAATACTGCCAAACTTCAATTTCCCATAAAGTTGTGTTGGGTTTTTTTGGGATTTTTTTTTGTTTTTTTAATGAGCTTTGCTTTGCATTCCCTGCTTTTGGGTTTTCCATATCTGTCTCCATCACCCAAAACTTGCCTGACCCCACATGTGTGAGGACCACAGGCCAGTTAAGCACATATATAAGCATGTGAGAATCTGTTGAAGAGAGAATTCTCAAAGCTCTCTGCAAGCCTTTGGATGTCCCAGGCTGCAGATGGATGCAGACATAACATATGTATCAAAAATGCTTTGTCCTAATATACTGCCATGAAGTTTGGTTCAGTGTAGCTATTCCTCGAAGAATCAGTTTGTTTGCCTTGCACGCTGAAAATATTGCCAAAGTCGTTCATTTCAGCAAGAGCAAACATAAGGGACTTGATAAGGCTTTTAATAGAACAGAAGGGAAAAATAATCTATGTACGGGTTACCAAATAAAGACAGACATTAAATGCAAACATCTGTTAGTGCAAACAAAAGCCAGGAAATTCAGCTGGGAGGGGGAGAGACCGAATCTGGATTCATTCCGAAATTACATGGGGATAGCTGAGAGGAGAACCTTGCCTGAAATTCCCACAGCATTTGTAATTTAGTTACAGTTCCTAGACTTGGACATTTGGGAGTTGATGGCAGGATGTTTTCACTGACATGCCCTTGGCTGAGGGTTTCCCATCCCAGTGCAGCCTCAGTGTGTTAACTCTGCAGGCTCTTGAGGAGACCCTGTTACCTGATCTGCTGGGGAAAGGGGTGATGGAAAAAACCATTTATTTGCAGAATTTAGTCTGTTTATATCCAGCTTCCTCACTAACTTAGGCTTGCCAGGTTAAGGGAGCTGCAGTCAGCCCTGCACTGGTCTGTTGTTGTGGATTTCCTACAAACCCCTGAGCAGGCACAAGCTCAGCCCTTACTCTGGGATCTGTCTTCACTGTTCTGTATCTACCTGCATGTGGGTGACTGCATCCTGGAGGGGTTTTGGGGCATTTGGACAGTGATGGAGGTGGATCCTGGTCCTGTGCCCGGGCTCCAAGCCTGGTTCAGTCAGCATCCTCTGGCACAGGCTGCTGGGCAGCTGTAGGTCTCAGTGGAGAGTGCTAACCAGACCTTTGCACACTGCCACATCTTTATCTGGCTGAGAATTAAGGAAGTTAACAGATTAAGCACTTAAAAATAACTTTCATTTCTTTCACTGTAAGTGCTTTAAGCCTCCAGCCATTTAGGAACAAAGGGGACAGTGACCCACAGCAGTCAGCTGTGTGTTAGCAACAGGCAGAGCTGAGTGAGATGCTTTGGCCCCATCTTGCTCTGAATAAGCACAGATAACAAGGAACTCAGAATAGGGATTTTTAGAGCAAAAGAGTGTGAAATAGGATTAGCTGATTCACAAGAAGATGCAGTGACTCTGCAGTGTATTTACTGGGGAAAGCGAAATCAATAGGACTACTCTGCTGCCAAACTGAGCAGAAAAGTCTCTTGAAGAAAATCAATCTTCTTTACAGACTCATTAATGTAAAGATCAATTCACATTAAACTGTAATTAAACAGAGAGCTAATAGGAGAAGGGTAAGTGATCTACTGTGCCCCAGGCAAAATATATCATGTACAATTTGAAAACTAAATACATGGAGAATTGGAAACTGGGAGTGGCATGGAACATGCTAGGGCTGCTTGGAAAAGGGCTGATGAGTTCAGATGCTGGTTGGGGCAGCATGATCCTCATGGAAAGGAGGGTGTACTCTGCTCTTCCAGCTGGATGTTGGGTAAGACAGGTCAAAGACTTCAGCCTCTTCCGTTGGACTTGCATGGTTTCTTGTAGAGCTTTTGCTCTTTAGTGCTGGGGATTTCATGATGATTCTGGTTAAATTAGCCACGTTGTTATGATTGTGACCCTTGTCTTTTCTTACTTTGATTTTCTTTAACTCTCATTAGTCCTTTGTACTAGATTAAAATTGGCTGGTCTTAGAGGTCCATAATGTGGCAGAATCGGGATCCCACTATTGAGCTGATTGTTTCACAGGGAAGGTGTGGGAAAGCGGCTGTGATTTTAGTGCTGTTTGCACTGCTTCACTTGTGTTGTCACATGGGGTTTGCAGAGACTGTTTTTGAAAACCCATGTGGTCCATTTAGATTCTTGGAGCTGCTGTTTTGCTTTCACCCAAGACAGAGGTGTCTTGCTTTGTGAGCTGAAACAATGCAAGCAGTCTGTGCTCTCACAAATCCACCTTCCTTTCCGTAAGATTTCCTGGGAGCTGGGGTGGTGTTGTTGAGATCTGTGGCCTCACTTCATCTTTGCTTTTCAAGTTAAGATGGTGCAGATTTGGTTGAGCATCAGAACTGCAGCTCTGTCCTCTCAGGGTGACCCTGTTGGAGAAGAGCTCAAAGCTGCTGCCATCTGTGCTCTTCACAGAGCTCAAGCCTGAACTGGTCTCTACACGAGGTGTGAGCTCACTTTGTGTTCCTGGCTAGAGTAAAAACCTCTGTGTAGGCGGTGTTGAGAGCTGGGAAGTTTGGCTTGCAGGAAGAATGAGGTTTGAGCCTTGGAGGCCATTTGTGGCCTGGGATCCTGCTGTGCTAATTGCTGTACAAACAGAACAACTGCCTTGACCCCCAAGGGCTTTAATCTGCAAGTCATCTTTGCTGGAGTTAAAAAGGGATGATCTAACAATTAGAAATAAGGAGACTACTCTGTTAATTCCATCTGGGTCGCAGCAAGAGGTTTTGTGCTCACAAGCACAAATGCAGATGAGTCAGGCGTGGGGTCTGCTTGGAGTCAGCAGCCTCTGCTTGTGTGCAGGACGTGCCTTGGGCAGCTCAGAAAACCACGCTGCCTTCCACTCTTCCTAATTATTGGCCCAAAGAAAACTTTCTCTGGGAGCTAAGGAGAAGTGCTGTGGGTGCATAAGTGGGAGCAGATTCATCCCCAGCCCCTGCTTGCATCACTGAGAGGTGTGATGTCTGCAGGGGCCAGTTCTCCAGGGTTTGCTTAGGCAATTCCCCTTGGAGATGGAGAGAGTTGCTTGCTGAGAGTTTGGTCCACACTACAGGCTATACTAATGAGCTTCTGGGTTTGCATGTGAAATATATAAATATGGAAAGGGGAAATTTAAAGAATGCTGACAGGCTGTTCAGCGTGCAGCAATGTACAGGCATAAGATATTCTAAAACTCACCTCTTAAGTTTGTTTTGCTCCGAGTTCATATTAAGGCTGTGGTGTGTAAAGTCTGCAAATTTTTGAGGCCCAGGACTGCAGGAGCCTCTCCCAGTGGAGGAAACTCTCATTAATCATGTGCTTCCAAGCAGCAGAAGAGATGCTGTTTTGACTTCTCTTTTGGGCTGTTGGAACTGTTCTAATCATTTGCATGTCCTCTTTGAGCTTTTAGATATAACATGAGCGCATGGAAATGGCAAAGGATCTGAGGCTGTTCCAGGGAAATGAGTAATCATTTCTCCTAGAAAAGTAACAGCAGTAAAGCACACAGTTATCAGACTCAACAAAAGAGCATCAGAAAGTAAACTGGGCACATACAGCAAAGTGTAAAAATTGGCCAGAGGATAAAGATAGTGAAAGTTGGTGGCAGCTCATGAAATACCAGTTACCCCTGGAGGCTGCTCTATTATGTATTTAGTAACAAGGATAAGCATTTTGTGCAGCTTCGTCTGTGAGTAAAGAATTGCTTTGTGCTAGGCCAGATGTGCTCTGGCATCTGTGTGCTGCTCTGCAGGCCATGCTGGGTTGGTTTGTGTCTGGAGGAAGGAGAGCCACACCAGAGGTCTTGTGGGACAGAGCACAAGGTCAGGAGTGGGAATACCAGAAGAGGATCGTTCTGTGCATGACCCACATATTCGTTATACCCCAAAGTAAATCCCCCTTTGGGTGGATCTGCTTCCTCCAAGCTGAAGAGGATCTGCTGCAGGGCAGATGGAGCTCCTGGATGTGAACATCTCCAAGGGCAGGTGCATATTTTATGTACAATGCACAAAGTGGTTTCCCAGCTCTGTCCCTCTGCAGATCAAGCCTAGATCAGTTGTTGGGGAAATTTGCAGCCATGATCTTTTGTTAAGGTCAGTATGAAAAATAGCTTCATATTTGAGCCTTAGAATAGCCCAAACCTGCTACTATTAATATCTGTGGTGGATTGACTGCCTCATTTAATGGCATATGGCAAATAAAGCACACATCTACAAAAGCAATTCCTTTGTTAGTCTTCACAGACCAAGCAGATTTCAAATATAAATAACTTGCTGAGTTGAAAGTTTTTTTAGCGTGTTGGAGTTTCCTGCCTAAAAACTGCTGGCAGTGGCAATTAAGTTTGCTCAGAGGTGAGTAAAAGGGAAGTTGAAGATACAGTAAAAGCAAGTTGAATTATTTCTGGGTAAAATTCTCTCTCCATTTTCCTTTCTGAAAGCTTGGCCAGTTCAGTTTTTTTAACAAAATTGCACAATATCAGGAAGCTCTCAGCATGTGTTCCTGCTTCCCTACTGAGATTACCAGTTAGTCCTCAGTTATCCTGGCTGGTGCTTGCTCAAAGCATGAAAGAGATGCCCAGAGAAGAGTAAGAACAGGGGTGAGGTAAGAACTGTGGAGTTTGAGTGGCAAAAAACACTGGCACCATTAGGAATAGTGTAGGATGAAGAAAATGTTCACTTGAATGTGATCCTTCAATGTGCAGGTTGGGAGAGATTAGCAAAAAGAATCCATAGAAAGCTCATTTCTAACAGAATAAAAGGCAGCAGTGTGCTGGATTTTCTCTTATTTTTAGCCCATGTCAAATTCTCCAATTAATTGCAAAAGTGAACAATAGAGATCATGTCAAAAGTGATTATCTTGCAAAAAGCAGCCCTGCTGAGGGTGCGCATCGTGGAAAATGTGATTGCTGGTTAAGATAGATGGGAAAGTGATCTGTCATGCCTTCAGATGAAGTGATCACTTGAGAGGCCACCCTCCCTTACATTTGTGTACATAACTCCAGCTTGTTAACAGGAATTCCACGTGAATATTGATTGGGAATAAGTGGTTGGGTGAGTACATGTTCTGCCTGTCAAACCATTTAATGTCCAATTGCACGTCAGGGAAAATAGCAAAGGTAGCTGGAAAATGAAAGAGGAGTGCAGGGCTGTCCGAGTGAAAAGACAGCTGTGTTAGTGGTCAGATCTGAGCAGATAAAAATGAGTCGGACAGAGGTAGAATGAAAAGTTGATGACAAAAGAAAGAATCTATAAATGGCTGGTGGATTTTAGACTTAAATATCATTTGCTGTCCTGTCCATCTACTGTAGATCAGCCACTCTGTGCAGGCACCCTGTGAACAGGGTGGTGATTAGCATGAGCAGTCAGCCAAGGGATTGTGTGTAATCCCTCAGGTGCCCTGGAAAAGGAACACTTTTTGGTGATCTTACAGAGATATTTTTGCCCTCATGGTTGTTTTCTTGTGAGAGCAGTCATCTTTTTCAAAATAGGAGGAACTAAAGAAGTAAATTGTCTTACTGAAGAAGCTTGAACTAACTGGCTAAGTGGTGGTGTATGCTTACACTCGACTTTACAAGATCTTTGCCAGGGAAGCTTGAATAGCCTGTTTTACACCAGCCTGGCTTAGCACAGAGGCAGTTTTACTGTAAAACCCAAATTCTCTCTTCCCTGGATGTTTTGACACCTTGTCCTGGGGCTTCCCAAAGCCACCCTTCCTACTTGATGAGCTTTATTAGCAACAGGTGCCTGTGAAGAGCAGCTCTTTTCTTTGCTAGCTTGACCACTGCTTTTCCACATAGGAGCTATTCCTTGTTGCAGGCTGAGCAGTGTGAGCTGAGCTCAGTGAAGTCTGCCCAGAGGCAATCCCCGTTCCTGTGACCTTGCTGACAGGACAGATAAGCCCTTTCAACAGAGCACAAGTGTGTGTCATGTTGGAGCAGACAGAACGCCAGCCTATCTACATCTCTCAAGTGTTAACAGGAGTTTGACTGGCCAGTCAAAAATGTGTTTCTTCAAATGCTGCCTTTTTCAGGAGGCAGGTCTTTTAGCAGCTTCTGCTGCAAGTTCCATGAGACAGAGAGCTTGATGGTCTGGAAGATGAATTCAAGTGTGTTGTCCTTTCTTTACCTCCCTTATCATGCATGTAGTTAATTCCACCTGTTTTCATTGTGTTCCTGTCAAAGGTGGGAAAAGCCCCTCTGTCACTCTGTGGCTTAGAGACACAGTGCATGCTGTCAAGAGGTCTGCTTGCAGTTGCAATTTGGATTCAAATTGCAGCATCATGGGCAGAGCCATTGCACTTGAATTGCTTCTCCTCTTGTGTTATTTTCCCCTCCTCACTCCCGTGGAGAGACAAAAGCAAAACAAAACCACCCACAAAACACATGCACTCTCCAGGCTGTGGTGGATCTTATTTACTTTGATCATGTATTACACAAAGAGAAACTAAAATCGGTGTCAGGGTTTAAGGATAAAAGTGCCTCCATGCCCTGTGCTTTTGGATCTTCTTGGTTTTCAAATGGAAATGCCATCCTTTATGATGAGAAGCACAAAACTTGCATGCAGTGAAATGAAAGGAGGCTGCTGTCCCTGCTCTGTGCTGGTTAATTGTCATCTGGGCTGGATCTGATTTTAGGTGTCTGTTCTTCCTTGTCACAAACCTGACTTGTCTTTGAGGCCAGTGAAAGGTGAGGGGCTTTGGCAGCATCCCTGACAAGGGCACTGGGCAAGTGTGGGGCTGTGGAGAGCAGGAACCCATCACAGCAGCAAACTGGTGGGGTGAAGCTGGCCTCTTTTGTGGCTTCAAGGAGTTGTTTATGCATTTAATTTGTGATAGAAAATTGACTTTGGCTGGCTTGTATCAGCAGCAGAAGAAAGCCCTTGAGGGAGAAGCACAAGAGGAAAAGCCAGTGGCAGAGCAAGAGAGTAGCAGACCAAAGATAGGATATGTAGAGCATGGAAACAGTGACCTGACTGTCATCTGCCAGCAACTGAATGACCCCTTTCAAATCCTGATGTAGCCCTTCCTTCAGAGAGGCTCTGCTGAGCCCCAGGACCCCATTCAGACAGCTGGTGCAGAGCCCTGTGGCTTCCTGCATTCTTGTAAGAAAACTGCCATTTACCTGATATGACTCTTCCTTCTATTCCCATAGGACAATCCTCCTCCTTAGCAGAGTTCAGCACTCAGAAGAGCCTCTCCTCTCCTTTGCAGCCTTTCTCAGTGCTCAGGGAATGTGAGAAGTGACAGGGCTGGTAGTTTGGACAGACAGCTGGAGCAGGGGGTGAAGGCTAGCACAGCTGTGAGTGCTTGCAAGCTGCCCCTTTCAAAACCAGCACTGATGGTGTTCAGTGGCTTGGAGATGCTGTCCCTCCCTTGTGCCTTTGGCCAAACTGCCTCTCAGGTTGGGCAGCCCCTGCTGAAGATAGCTGTCCCCAAGCCTTGCAGGTGCATCCTGCACTGAGGGATGTGCTCAGGGATCTGCAGATAATCACTGGGGTGGTTTGGGGTCAAGCTGCACACAGGGCCGTGAGGTTGTGCTCTGCTACTGAGTTCATAAAAGTTCAGGGAGGCTCTTACAGAGAAGCTGTGCCAGACAATGAGAGATGCTTTGCACAGCCCATTTAACAGATCTGTGCCCTTTGTGAATGCATCATTTTTAAAGCTGCTGTAGAGCACAATCTTGATGAAACATCTAGTGTAACCAGAAGAGAGCTGGTCCTCTTAGAACCACCCAGTTGCTGATGGGGGGGACTGTGCCCATAACAGAGACCGTCTTGTCTTCAGGAATCTTAATTTGCTTTGATGTCATAGCAGGTTGTGTAATCTGCTGAAGAGATAAGACAGCCTCTGTTTTAAAGATTACTAAATTCTAATCCTGCCTGTCCCACACATTTTGTTCTCTTAATGGAATGAAATGCTGAAGGCGTAGGAAGTTGTATATTGCAAAAAATATCCAAAATCATACGGCGGCAAGTCAAAGTCCAGTGAAAGGAAATGCAGATCAGAGTGAGGAGAGAGCTTTGAAAAATGACATGACTTACCTCTGTGGATCTAGCACACAGCTAGTAAGGTCATGCACGAAGTCAGAAAGTTTACAGAAACTGTGCTAGTTCAGAAATATTCGGAGTGTGTATCTCTCTGGGTGTGTGGTGGTTTTGGTTACAGCAGGAGAAGGGCTTTCCTTCATGCAGTTCATACTTAACCCAACAAAACCCATTAATAATTGCTCATGAGATCCTTTGCTTACGTCCAGCTGCTGTGAGAGATTCTAAAGGGAATGCTTGATCCCTGCCTCTTACCCATGTGGAAGGGCTGTGAGAGTGTGCCTGGCAGCAGGATGACATCTGCCCATGGTTGGGTACCCCTGGCACGAGGATGCTCCGAGGCCACTGGGAGTGCACCAGGGTCAGTGGTTGCAGTCTGTCAGTGTGAGAGGCAGATGAGCTGGGTCCCGTGAGTGGCCACAGAATAGCCTTTAATAGGCAGTGAAAACATAGCCCCTGGGTCACACTGGGCTCACATGAATAGTCCTGTTGACTGCACTGGAACTATTTGAGTAAGAGTTTGCTTGTGGGAATAGAGTTCATAGCACAGCCCTCTGCAGGTGGCAGCTGCTCCCAGGCCCAAAGGGGTGAATTAGCAAATCTCATCTGCCAGACTGATTTCTGCCTCCAAACATGCATGACCTGGAACAAAGACACAGTCACTTCACTGTGAAAGGTCACTTTTTTTCCCCATCTCCTCCATCTTCAAAAAAACCCCAAAACCCAGGTTGTTTTTTAAACCCCCTGTCTTGTCCCAGCTGTGTAGTTTGCTTCATGCTTCTCCATCCTAAACCACAAAAGAGAGTAAGAACATGACCTGATAAATAAAAGCCCCCTGGAATATATCTGGTTTGAAGCTGATGTACAGCAGATGAAGAAATTGTCTTCAGATTTTCTGCTGTAGTTATAGTTGGAGTAACTCCATCAGCTTGTTTGTGCATTATTCCTGTGTATGATTTTAAGTGAGAAACTGTGTAAAATGGTCATGGATTTTGTTTGGACCTTTTTCTGAAGGAGCACTGGGAAGAGGGAAGATCCTGACTTGTGATCTTAAGTAGAGCATATAAACCTTTAAGGGAAAGTTTGGATATCTATAAAAAAATCACACAAGTGACTTTTTTCAGTGGTTAGAGGTTTGTGTTTTGTTTTTTTTTTTTTTGTTTGGGCCTTTTTGTGGGTGGTGTTTTTTGGTTTTTTGGGTTGGTTTGTTTTGTGTGGCTGACCCTGAAATGCAGTGGCTGCCTGGCCTGCCACTGCTGTGCTCTGGTTGTGTGTGCAGCCAGCACCTGAACAAACAGAGCTGTATCTGTGACAGCCTGGGAATCTGCCAGGATTCCTCAGGGAAGGAGTGATTCAGAGCATCTGAGAAAAGTGAGGGCTGCTTCCCTGCATCCTTGCTTCCTGTCCACAGCAAGCCATGCAGCCTTACTCTGAAAGGACAGTGGGGCAGTTCCCATAAGCAAATACAGTTTTTGTGTTGGATAAAAATACACATTCTTGTGACAGTACAGAATCTTGTGCCTCTTGGATTATTCTGGAAAGGCTGATAAGACAACAAAAAGTGTCAGACAGCTAGTGGGGCTTTCCAGGGCACTTGGGAAGTGTGAGGGCTCGTGCACATCAGGCAGTTCAGTTTTTCTGGGAAAGTCTCATGTGAAGAGCTAGAGGATGGTGTGATACAGACTTCCAGCATGTCACCTGCCTGTTCAGCTGCAGAGATGGCTCCACTCTACTCCCAGGCAGACATTTCACAAATTACAGTAGAGAAGAAAAGGTTTTCTGAAATAAGTCTTTGGAAGTAAAATTTGTGAGTAAAATGTTAAAACTTAAGAAGTTCTACACTTATAAATTGTTTGAACAATTTAAAAAGCTGATGTGCAGGTCCCAGAGACATTCCTCCTCTTCCTTCTTTCCATACATACATTGATAAAAATCTCTTAGGAGATCTTTGGTTATTGAATGTAAGAAAGGAAGAAGGAAAACCAGAAGCATTTATGTTGCTGCTGTTGTGAACACAAATTAATCTTCCAGATTATCAGTTGCCCTTCTTGCCTTCTTAGGAAAATTACTCAGGCATTGCACCCTACTCTGAAACCATGATTTTATTTATTATTTTTTGTGTTTGTGTATTGAGTGACAGACTAAAATCAAATAGCAAATCATGTAAGGTGAAAGCTTAGGAACCCAGGTCTTTGATCATCTTCAGTGTTTCTAGAAGGATCAGTACTTGGTGGCCATCTCCTCTGAGCTGAGGAGGAGGAGGGCAGGTAGTTCCAGGGTTGTGTTAGTCACAGTGTATGTGATCCATCTCTGGTTACACTGCCTTTGATCTCCCTCTCTTTGCACGACCACTCTCTGACACCAAACCTTGCCTGTCCTTCAGCAGCAAACCCCATAACTCTTTCTGGCTCCAGCATTTTGTTTCTTCAATACTTTGTTGGGATGGAAATACTAACCAAACCCTGAACTTTTTAAATCTCTCTAGTCCTGTGATCTCCCTCGTACGCTAATTTCGAAAATGTGCTGGCATATTAATAGAAGCCTGCCCGAGGTGTGGAGCCCCTCTTTAGAAGCTCGATTTTATTTTTGATGCCTATAACAGGTGCTGCTTTAATAGGTTTGCTGTATTACAGCTTTCCTTTTTCTCTGGTGAGCCTGGCCAGATCTGAAAGCTGACACTACATGAAGGCCAGGCATGTGACTTCTCCTGCCTGTAGCCTCGCTTCACACTGAACATTGACACTGCAGACACAGCAGCCTTAGATCAAACTTTGTCTCAGCCAGGAGGTTTTGTGCTGATTGTATTTAATCAGCCCAAGCAAAGCCCCTCGTGCATTCCCATCAGAGGGTCTGCTTGCTTTGATTTTCCACTGTCAGCTTTGGAGTGGGCAGCTGCTGGGGGCAGTGAATGTGGCTCCAACAACAAAGGAACGTGTTTGCGCTGCTCTTTCCACCCATTTCACACCAGGAGTGCGAAGCTGAGGTATAAATTAAACTGAGTGCTGCTCTCCTTGCTTGCTGCAAAGAGGAAGGTGAATTCTTCCCCTATTAGGTCTGGTGGAAAATGTTGCACGGCCTGTTTATCAAATAAATATTCACAAAGACGCTTCGAGTGAGGAAACGCACCGGGATTAAAGTGTAACTTTACCTCTAAAATACAAGCTGAGATTCCTGGAAATGCTGCAAGCCTTTGACTTTGCGCCACCTGTTATTTTCCTGCCGCCCCCTTCAGCTCCCTCCCGACTCAGAGCAAACCCAAACACGCTTTGGCTTGGCTGGAACGTTCTGCTTGTTTTTCTCAGCCCGGAGGAGCAGAGAGCGCACTTTTGTTTCCTCATGGGGTCCTGCCGGGCTTGGTTGAGCACAGAGCTGCCCGAGGTTAATGCAGATCTCCTGAGAAGCTGTGCGAGCCGGGGGTGTTGAGCTGGGATTCACGCGGCTTAAACTGAGGGGCTGCAGGCTGGACCTGCCCTGCTCTCCCCCTGCAGCTCTAACTGGGTGAAGAAGTTCCTGAATGAGTGCCATGTGTACAGGGAGTGTAAAAGTGATCCTTGCTGACTCTGAGTTACCTTAGCTTGGCACAGAGGTGCTCCGGTTCCAGGTTCGCCACAGATGAGGTGTCTCTGGGAATGACGCTGGCTATGAACTTGGAAGTTCAGCTGTTTTAGCCAGATCCTCCCATATTCATAAACAAACCTAAATGGACTTGGATGGGCTCCTTAGTTCCTATGATTTCTTTTTCACTTGAGCTGTTTTCACTCCAGATTTTTAGTCCTCAGCAAAGGCTGCATCACCCTAGCTGGATCGTCCTTTTCCATGCACATTGGAAGGGCAGAGGTAGAGAGGGGTTAAGGAACTTGCCCAAGGCAGATGAGTCGGTGCCAGAGCTGGGAATAGAAACCAAGAGACTTGGCTCCCACTCCAGGTTCTAATTGCACAATCTCACGTTGAAGCCCTGTCACTGTATACTCTGAAGTGAGGCAGGGCAAGCAGTTTCCAGGCTGTGATACCTGAGGAATGGGGAGAGGAGAGGGTACCTGGAGCTGCTGGTTGTGCAAGCACCAATTATTTGTACTTTAGCGCCTGGTTTTGGCAATTGGTGCTAAAATCTGATCTGTCACATTTGAAGCCCAGCCCAGTGTGAAGTGGTTGGGAAAAATCCAGCCCTATTCCAGTCAGTGATAAAGGGGAGAGACAAATTCATACCATCACTGGTCTTTTTTTTCCCTTGCGATGAACAGGGGAACAAAGGCAGGAGAGCTGAGAGGATCCAAGTAGTAACAGTAAGGGTTAAATCACATTTGGGCTCTTACTAAAAGAATGAAAAATAAATTGTAATCAAGCTAGTAAAAGGTTTGGGCTGTGTTGCCTTCATATCGCATGCTGTGTATAGGAAAAGTCCCAGGCTTTGTTTGAAGTGCAGTGCTTTGAGAGGGTGCAGTGCTTTGCAGCGAACTGTCTGACATTCCCCAGCTGGGACTGGCCCGGGATGGTGTTTGGAGCTCAGAGCTACATTTGGAGTCAGCCCATGTTTGAAGGAGGGAGAGAGAGAAAGGAGCCAGTTTTTCTGCCTGTGTAAAATAACATGTCCATCTCATCTGCCAGCTGCAGCACATGAAAAGCAAGAGGCGGGCAGACAGAAGTCACCTGGAAACTGCAAACATGGCTCAAACAAAATAGTTCTTTCCTGTCCTTTTCTTCCCTTCTTCTAGGATGGGTTGGGAGATCTGGCAGGCAGGCAGAGTGGATATATGTTGAGCAACTGAAGCACAAAAATATTAATACTCAAAAAAAAAAAACCCAAAAAACATTGGCTTCTGAAGAGCATTTCACGTCCAAATTCACTCTGTGCTCTCAGTCCCTTGCAGACTTAGCTGCCCTGTGCAGGGATTGTCAGGTGATTTATAGATTCTCCATGTTCGTTTGTACAAGCCTTCATTTCCTGTTAATTTACAGCCAGATTCATCTCAGCCATCACAGCTTAGATGAGATCAGAGCTGAACTCACAGCCCCAGCTTCAGGAGAGCTCCAGAAATTGTGCTGGTGGATTGTTTCAGTTCTGGCTGTGTTGGGGTGCTCTCCTGAATCGGGCTTGGATGCACCTTTAATGGGTGCTCTTCTTTTCAGGAGGGAAAAAAGATTAAAACTTCTGAACCTTGTGATTCTGCTAATTGAATTAATTGCAAAAAAACCAAAACAAAACAACCCAAAAAACTAGTCTTAGGGAGGAAGAAATTCCCCTTGCCCCTGTGTTCAGTTAATGGCAGTCACAAAATTCTGGGTATAGTGATTTTTCCTGTATTTTAGTCTCACTATACTATAAATTCTGTGTACCTCTGTCCTACTGGGTGCATGAATGTGAAAATTTGGACTTTATTCCCAGCTGTAAATGAATATTGGTCCTTTGGATAGCAGCCATGTCATTGCCTTTGAAACAGTTGTGATTGTAGAGACCTGTGTGCCAGTAACCCATGGAATAACCAGTTTGGAGACATAAATTAAATCTTTCCTTTGATTTTTTCTTGACACCTTGTTGCATTGTATCAGCAGCACACTGCTATAGCCTGTGAAATTTGTTCTTAATGTTTTCTGAGCCTGCACTGAATTAATTATCATTTAAGCTCTTTGGTCAAAGCAGTATTTCTGTGCCTGTTTCCTCAGTGTTAAGCAAGGGCCATGTGCTGGCTGTTTAAAGGGTGAGTCTCCCAAAAGCAAATTGTTCTGGGGCTGCAGATTTTACACTCTTCCTGTTGTGGACAGCAGCAAATGTTGTAATGAAACAATCTGGTTTTAATAAGGATAAAGGAGCAAATTGTGGTGTGGGGAGCAGGTCCCTTGGCCTGTGCTGCTGGCATCTTCTGCCCAAGGGAGGAGGTTTTTCTTCCTGTTTAGGATGGGATCCTAAACATCTCTAAGCTTCAGTGCCTGAAAATCTACATCAGACATGCCTCAGGTTTTTGTTTCAGAGGGCTGATGCTTTGTCAGGGGAGCTGGGACTTGCATTCAGGAGTGCTTTCACTGGCTGCTCTCCCCTCCTCTGCTCTCCCAGCTGTATCTGGATGGATTGAGGCACAGGACTGGTCTGAGCTCTCTTTACTATCTCTTATTATTCAGCAAGTTCCCAAGTGTCTGGTGAGCGTCTCTGTTTGGAGTGCCTCACTCACAGCCTTGCCAGTAATATCAGTGACTGGTAAAATTCACGTCAGGCATGTGCTCTGCCTCTTGTGACTAATGCACAATGTATTTTTTTAATTGATTGCTGTTCTCTACTGACTCAGGCCAGAAAGGAGTCAGAGGAAAGGACTTGGTGGGAGGGTGATTTTTACTTAGACCTTGTTGAGTACAGATGAGGTCTAAAAGCATTTAACTGTTCAGTGGCTGTGGAAACCCTGAGGGCAGGTGGTAGGACTTTCAATAAAGAAAAAGTTTAGACTGAATCCCTCAGGCTGCCCTGGTAAGGCAGCAAACACAGGTGATCAGTGCAGGGTCTGATCCTGCACCTTGTCCTAATCCTACAGTGGGGCAAAAGTAGCAGAAGATGAGGAAACGCCTGCAGGAACATTTGCAAGCCTTCTTATTCCTGTGTGTTGCAAACCATTTTCAGAAGAATCCTTGGGAATTAAGAATGTTATGTAACTTCTGTTGAGTTTGTATTGACTTACTTCCTTCTCTGAAAGTCACATTCTCTGGATAAAGCCTTGGCAGGTTGGCTAAGCCACTGATCTTCACTCCTTGCCTTTGAGATCCAAAACCAGCCCTGTTGTCCTTGCATGTGACAAATCCAGTTTGGAACTGCAGGCTTGTAGGAGAGCCCATATTAATGGAAGAAAAACTGATGAGTGGAGGGAGTCAATAGTTCTGTGGAAGGAAAAAGGTGTCTGGAAGCCTGCAGCTACCTGTGAGCTGTTCTCTAGCCAGAGGAGCAGCAAGGGGATCAGGGAATGTCTCTCTGGAATGGGTTTCTCCTCTGACAGCTGTTGAAAAGTCACCAAAACTCTGAGTGTACAAACTCAGAGCCAGCCCGGGGGCCTTGCTGCAGCCTTGCATATTCTGTCTGTTTTTCTAAGAGAACTAAAGAGTCTTTTTTTCCTCCTCCTGACTGTTTCAGGCATCACAACAGGATCCGCAGCATTGAAGGCAGTCAACTGCAGCCCTACGTTACCCTGGAAACCTTGGACCTGAGTTTCAATGACATCACGGAAATCCGAAACGGCTGCTTTCCACAGGGACTTCACATAAAGGAGCTGTGAGTTTTTCTTCTTAGGAACTGCTTTTGTTGAGTTACCACAGCAGAGAAAAGGGCCTCGAACCTTTAGAAAAAGAATTGTCAGGATTTTAGGTGCAAAGGAGGGTTAGAAGGCAGCACATTGTCACTGTAGTCAGGTTATTTTTTTGGGGGCTGTTTGGTTTCTGATGTAACTATAGAGAATTCAGATTATTATTGATTGTGTTGGAGAGAGAAGGTGTCTTTTAGGTATCCTACATCCTTCATGTGTGGGTGTCTTTGCAACTGCAAATCCGTGTGCATCAAGAAGAGTGAAGAGAAAACAGCTATTTCATCATTAAAGTGGCTTTTTGAATATTGACAACAGAAATGTCTCTGATTATTTGAAGAAAATGGGGTCAAGTAGAGTAACACCCTCCCAACAGGATGTTTGGCTATTCGGAGAAACATAATCTGTATTTTATGTACCTTTGAAGAGGTGCAGGCAAATAGTCTGCCTGCATTAAAGTTTACACAGAAGTTTGTGTTCCTGGCTGCAAGAGGGTATGAGAGGGTGGATTTGTGACTGATGTTTGCCTGTTGTCCTGCAGAAACAGCCCCTGTGGCTCAGACTAGGTTCCAAATAAAAAAGACCTCTGGGACAGATACTGAGGGAAAAATGGGGAATGAGTAGTATCATCCTGCAATGGAATAGTCTCCAGTTTCTGGCTTCCACTCCTGATTGCCTTGTTCAAGTAGGAGGATGTCAGGGAGCTCTTTGGAAGTGCCCAGCAATTCTCCACATTCATCACAGGCTCTGGGAAAGCCCCTGTGCCCTTTGTGCAGCCACAAATTCTGCTGGTTTGAAGCCATCTCTGCAGTTTCACCAGCTTGTCTGGAGGCCAACTAAATGCTGATAAAAGGTGATTTCTGACAGAACCGTTCATTTTTCTGCTGTGATTTATTGCAGCTACCTGGGGAGCAACAGAATCAGCACCCTGGAGCCTGGTGCTTTTGATAGCCTGTCACGGTCCCTGCTAACACTCCGTCTGAGCAAAAACAGGATCACTCAGCTTCCTGTCAAGGCATTCAGGCTGCCCAGGCTAATACAGCTGTGAGTACTAATGTCCACTTTCATTAAGCTCAGCCACCCTCTATGGAGATAAAGAGACCCTGGGGGTATGCACACCAAATGTCACTTTTCCTCACCTACAGTCTGTAAAATGTAGAATCCACTCTGCCAGCTCCTAGGAAGACACACTGGGACAGGGTCCTTTTGTTTTGTAACTCTTGGCTTTTCAGGCCATCATTTGGATCAGGTGGGGAGGGATGCTGCAGCAGACAGCATCTTTTGCAATTGATAAATTAGACAAATCCATTCCCTTGCAAGCTGCTGGTGTCTGTGGTGCAAGAGAGGTTTGCAAGACATTTCTGTTGAGCGACAGAACTCAGCTGCCATGTTAGTGTTTCAAGGCCACACAGGTATCTTTATGTGGCAATAAAAAAGCAGTGAGGGAAGGTTGTTAAACTGTGAGGTGATATTTGGGCAGAGAAAGTTGCAGCTCAGATGAGTTAACACACACATGGTTGTTGTTCTGCCTGCATGGGGACACACAGACATCTGCAGCTGTAAACATGCTTTATGTGTAAAAAAATAACACTTAATGCTTGAACTTTTCTCTTCTGCTGCTGTGGGAGAAGTGAGCTCAGCCTAAGGCTTCTTGCAATCTTCCCATCAGATTTGATAGGCAAAAGGTTCACCTCTGTGTGTTAACACAAACTCCACAAATGCTGTTGGAACTCACAGCTGTATGTGTCAACCTCTTGACTGAGAGACAAATCCTCAAGCCAGGGTGTGCCCAAGGAGTGTGTGTGCATTTGTGTCTGCATACCTGCAGGATTTATGGATGGGATGGCATGGGATGGGAGGACACAGTAGCACGTGCATCTGAAAAGTCTGTTGCCTCTCAGCTGGAAATTTTTGTCCATTGGGGGAGGGCTTCTAATTCAGTGTGTTTGACTGCATCATGGGCAGAGCTGTAATGAAAACAACTCAGTCTGTTTAGGGACATGCTTTGCACTGAGACATGGAGTAATTGGTGCTCTTAATGACAGCCCCAGAGCTGGTTGTTTAACTCTACAAATAAACATGAATGAATTGCAAGTTACCCAGATTGGTGTGTTGTAGAATTTGTGTACAGTTCTTTTTCTGGCAAAGCCTGTTTCCCTAATAGCCCAGGAAGTGCAGTACAGCAAGGGACTTAGTCCTGCAAAATCTTTATTGCTTGCTTGACTTTAATTATACTCAACTTCAGTGCAAGTTCAACGCTGTTTTTTTGGGCAGCTGAGAAGTAAGCTTCAAGTCTCTATGGCTTCTTCATATTTTCCAAAACAAGTTTGGATGTTGTAACCTCTACCATTTTCCTCAACACAAACACTGAATAGGGAGCTAATCTTAGCTTAATATTAGTATGTGTGGGAAAGTATCAGTTTGAAAAGCTCTAGCTTCAGCTTTTAGTGCATTGTGTTGAAGTTTTCCACAGAGTTGGATAATTACCCGGTATGTCTGGATCAAGAGTCTGTAAGACTGATGCAGGTTGGTAAAGTGTGCTGTGATGATGTTGATATTGCTGTTCAGATAAAAGATACTGCCGAAATTTAAGGGTCCTTCCCCACACAGGGAAACTAAAAAGAAATTTAATGGACCAGGCTGGAAGCCTTTGTTTACACAAATTCTAAGACTACATTGTTATTGGAAAAAACCTCTTTCACTCTTTGTTAGTTTTTGATAGTAGAAAAAGGGGAACTGAAAGCTTTCCTTTCAAACTTGGCCATAAAGTTTCCTCTTGGGCCCACACTTTTGGGGCACCTGAATGTTTCAGAGCACAGTTTTACTGGGCAATTACAAGTCCTATAAAAACAATGGATTGTAAGGGAAATAATGCCAGCGTTGGACTGTACTGGTTCAAATGGTGTCTGGAGGATGAAGTGTGAAAATTGATGAGAAGGATCAATGGTTTAAAAGAAATGCAGAGAGAAGAGGGATGAAGAGGAATTGCTGCACTCTGTTATTTCTCTGTAGTCTGTCCTGGGGTGAGTTTGTTTAAGCCATTGCACCCAGCTGCCTTCCCTGATAGCTCTGGGATTGAAAGTTTCCGGTGCTCTTGTGCTGTCTCCTGGGAACCACTGACACAGGAGCTGCTGGCATTGCTGTCCTCATTGTGTGCTGCACAGATGACTTGGTGAGAAAGGGCTGGGCTTTAATAAACTTGTATGGCCTTGGTGATTTCAGGGAGCTGAACCGAAATCGCATCCGCCTGATTGAAGGCCTGACGTTCCAGGGTCTGGACAGCTTGGAAATCCTGAAACTGCAGCGCAACAACATCAGCAGATTGACTGATGGGGCTTTCTGGGGGCTGGCCAAAATGCAAGTTCTGTAAGTTGTCACATCCTTCTCTGTATTTTAGCCGAAAAGTGGGCACCTGTGCCACTTCTTGTGCTTCTTTGTTTGTCCTGCAGCTTCTGTTTAGCTGACCCACAGTTTACAAAACTCACTGCTTCAACAGTGAATAAATAAAATAAATAAATAAATAAATAAAATAGGTAAATAAATATTGGTGTTCAATAAAAACAGCACAGTTTTTTTAAGCTGTGGCACTATTCCTTTGAAAGTTTGACAGTTTGAACATTCAGCATTTTTCTCAATTGGTCTTCTTCAAATTTATTTTGACTGTTAGGTGGAAGCTCTGTGTTGCAAACAGTATTATTCCACCTCGTGGGGTACCTAGAAACCAAGCTGGCCATTCTTGGTGATGTTTTCTTTCCATACCAGAGAATAAATTGATTAGTCATTGCAGAGAAATACCTGAAGCTTCCAAGGTGTGAGGTCCCAGGTGGTGAAGGCAGCACATTTCTGGGTGCTGCTGTCACATAGGTGAGACTCTGCAAATTCAAACTTGAATGGGATGCTTTAAGCCCAGTTTACTTTCAGTGGAGCTTCTCTCTCCAGTCACATCTCCTTCTGGGAATTTCATTTGTGTTGTCCTTGAATTTCTGTCTTTCTTTGACAAGAAATGCCCACACATGCATATGTCCACATGGGTATGTAGAAAGCTGTGCAGAAATGGCTAAAATCCCAGTTCTTTTTGGAAATTCTTTCAGCATTTGACCAGTGCTGCTTAGCTGTCAATTCCTTCTGATTTCTCTCCACAGGCACCTGGAATATAACAGCCTGACAGAAGTGAACAGTGGCTCTCTCTATGGCCTTTCCTCCCTGCACCAGCTGCACCTCAGCAACAACTCCATATCCCGCATCAACCCCGATGGCTGGAGCTTCTGCCAGAAGCTGCATGAGCTGTGAGTTGCTTTCTGTTGTGTTGTGTAATGTTGGCAGGAGAGGGGGGAGTAAGGAATTTCCTCTAGGCTTTCAGCTCCCGCTGTAGAAATGCAGGAACTGCAGGCTCCTAAGTGATGCCCGTGTTATTTATGGTGTTATGACCTTCAGAGTACCTGGTTCAAACACATTTGCACCAGAAACAAAGGCCAGAACCCACTAAAAGTGCACAGTGCCTAAAGACCTGGAGAGTTTGTGAGCTGTGGCTTGCCAGCATTTTTAGCTAGCAAGTTACAAGAGTTGTAACTTGCCATGTAAAAACTGTGCAGCCTGAAGGAAGCTTTGCTTTATCCTCTGTATTTGCAAAGAACAATCATGCTTTCAAGCAGCTTTAAAGGCAGTTCTCCTTGTTTCTCCTGTTTACACTTTATCCTTCCTGTAGGTTTCAGTTGTTGGAAAGCTTCACCTTTTTCTTTGTGAACTTGACATGTGGTCAGTGGAACTGGAATTCATTCTGCTTGCTGTAGGGAAATGCTAAATATTGTTAGGGATTCTGCTATCCAGTAGAAGCAGTAGGTAAAGCAGCTCCCTGCTGCCAGTCACACTAGAGGTTGGCTGTGAGTCCTGGAACCTTTGGGCTGGGAATTCAGAGATAGGTAGACACATGTAATTTCTTTATGTTTAGAATTAACATGCTAGCCCTGAGATCTTCTGTCGAACTCAAATTATTTATTCCGATGTTGGTTATTTTTTGGGGGCAGAAGGAAGTACTTTACTTTTGGTTTTAGTTAAATACAAATGTGATTGTTTAATTACCTGATTTTTCAAATTGCTGCAGAACTGCCCATGCCTGGCACAGTTCTGTGGACAGCTGCAGTTCCTTCACATGTAGATACTCACATGACATTTTGTTAGATTAAGGCAGTGATAATGGAGAGATCTTCAAGGCAGCAGATCAGAACTGGAGCTGTGCTCTGCCTTTGGTCTGTTAAAATCTGAAGCATCAAAAAAAGGGGAACCTCCTTTGCCAAATCGCTCACAGTTGAAACAGCCAAGTGCAGATCACTGCACTGCACAGCTCAGAGCTTTCTGCTCTCAGCACCAAACATCTGGGCCCTGTGCTGAGCTTTATTTCAGCCTGGGTTAGATGGGATGGGTAAGGCCCATCTGCACCTCACAGAGCTAATGTCAGAGCTAAGCTTGTCTTCTCTACATGACCCTGTCTTGCAAACCCTCAAGGTTTAGATTGGAGGTTCTTGTCGTGTCTTTTCTGGGGTATGGGTTAGGATCTCATCCAACAAGCAGTTCTGACAGTGAGCTGTGCTGTCTTGGAAGCAGGAATTGCAGAAACTCGTGCAGGACTCACTCATGCTGGTGCAGATGGGGCAGATTTGGAAAGTGCCCGGTGGTGTGAGGTGGTGTGAGCCACTGGGGTGTGCCTGAGCTGGCAGGCAGGGCTGTGCTGCAGTTTGAGACACACTGGCTGAGATGGGAAAGGTGATTGTGTGGGTGTTAGCACATCCCTGCAAAGTACTACAAGCTCTTCCAGGTGTTGCCTTTAGGGTAAAGCTGCTGTAGGAGCCATCAGATCTGCAAACTGAAAGAAACTCCCACAGCCAGGGAGTACCTGTAGGAGAGGTCTGTGCTGAAATTCAAGGATGAGGAAAGGAAGCCACAGATAGATCTAGACTGACTTGTGCACTTTGTTAGCTGTGTATGTTTCATTCCTGATTGAAAGATCTTTGCTCACCTCCACTGTTGCTAAATCTGCTGGGTTTCAGTTACCAGAAGACACTGGTTGTACAGGGAATGAATTTCAAAGCCTTCTGAGGAGGGAGTTGGTCATCTGCAGGAGGAGTTATCTCCCATTCAGTTGCTGGGGCAGAACGTGACCCCAAGGTTGTGGGCTGATGTAAAAGCTGACAAGGAAAGAAAACTCTTGCCTTGTTCTGAGCATGAGAAAGGGCTGATTGTATTCACCAGTCAGGTGCTAGAGCATCAGCATCATGGAAAAAACCACAGTGGGAGCACAGGATTTCATCAGAGGTAAATGATGGCTTGGCTGCTGGGTCTTTCCTTTCCCTTTGTACCTGTAGCTTGGTCAATGGGAATGAAGTATTTTAGATGTCCAGATGGTCCAGAACAGGCTGGCAGCAGCAGCTCCAGTTGCACAGCAGGGTTCTGGTTAACCCCTTCCTGTACCAATTTTGGCATGGTGCTCATAATCTCTGACTTCCCACCAGGCTAGAAGGGTTGTGTAGACAAACATTGCCATTTATTCATTCCAGGGATTTCTCACAGGTAGAGAGATGCCAGGGTTGGGAAAGCAGCAGAGATCTGCTGGCTTCTCTCAACCAGGTAATCCACACTGCTGAGCTGAGGGGGAAACCTGATGTTTTGGTTTTTGCAAACTGGCTGTCCTGTGGCAGGAAGCAGAGCCCTGGCATGCTGAAGAAGTCACTGCCGGGTGCAATAGCTCCTGAAATTTTCCATGTGTGACACCACTGAGAGAGCCTCCACGTCCTGCTGCTGTCTGTCCATCTTGGGGTGACATCCAAACAAACAGAGGGAACATGCCTTCACCAGTTGTGGCAGGAACTCTTATGTGTGGAATCAAAAGGAACTATTTATTTTCTCAGCCAGGTTTAGGATTACTTTTGAACAATTTTTTTTTAAAAGCCAAATTCTTTAATAGCAGGTGAGGACATAATTTTGACCAGATGCCAATTCTCCATAACTAACACTATAGCTTCTTTAGGAATGAAAGTATGTTGTCCCATACCTTCAAACTCATTAATCTTTGCTGAATTTTTTCCAGAGCTTGCCCTCTGCCCACTCACACAGCTGAAAGATAGACAGCACCTTTGCCAAGTAAATTATACTCTCAGTGCTTTGGAGTATGTGTCTGGACTTAGGTTCTGGCTTTGCAGTGAATTTCATGCAAACCCTAGACACATTTTTAAGCAGACTCATTAACAGGCAGTGCTAGAAGAGGAATTTTGAGGTTTGGAACTCAGTGCATTTTTTTTTCTTGTCTGTACAGTGAAGAATTCCAGTGCTTGTTCAAAGCTGTTTCACTTTTTCAAAAGTTAAGGATCCCAAACCCTCACATCATTTGAAGTGAGTTGTACTCCCAGGTCGCTAAGAAGGCAGTTTTGAAAATTTGGTGCCTGCTGCTACTCTGAGAGGTGCCTCATTTGACAATCGAGCTGGCCTTCCACAGCAGGGCTGTATTCTGGATAGAAGGGTTGTGCAGTGTGTGAGGTGGCTGCAGGAGCTTCCTCATCTGGGAGCCTCATCTGGACCTGGCTGGGAGAGAAGAGCAGCTGCCTTCCTGCCAGCTTCCAAACTGCAGCAGGAGCAGTGCTTAAAAAAAATAAAATCTCCCAGACCAGAGATAATACAGGCAAGGGGAAGAGAGAGATGGAAAACGAGGTGAAAAAACAGCCCTCCAAGAGTCACTTGTAAGTGGAGAGGATTTAAGGCAAACTGTGCTCCTTGACAAAGGGGAGTGGGAGGAAGGAAAGGTGGCTGGTTTACAACAGACACCTCCTTTCTGTGGTGGAAGGAAGCATTCAATTGCCTTGTGGTGAAATGCTTTTGGCTCTGGGCTGGGGTGGAGCTGAGGCACCCACACCCAGAGCCTGGGGCTGGCGGTGCACAAGTGCAGAAGGATAAGGCACCTCCTGAGCACAGAGCCCTGCCAGGATCCATCTGTGTGACATCACTCTGCACCTCACAGGGCGTGGGGACAGGGCTGCTGTTCCCTGCAAGCAGGGAGTGCAGATGGAGTGAGGATTCAGCACTGCCTGGGGACACAGGGGATGCTCCCAGACCCTCACCCAGCTGCAGGGAGCAGGAGCAGCTCTCCCTGCTGGGGCTGACAGTGTGTGTGTGTGTTGGGTTGTTGCTCTCAGTCACTTCTGGGGCAGCCTGCACAGAACATTTCCCCACAGCTGGGTCCCAGTTGCTCCCTGAGTGACACTCAGAGGTGTCCTGTGGCAATACCTGCAGTTATTTCCTAATCTACTTGTTCCATATCCACCCAGTACATCACTCTGTCAGGTGCTTGAGGGAGGCACTGGTTGGAGTTTGGAAAATACCAAATGGGATTGACAAGGGCTCCTGTTGCATTTTTTCCCCTCAGGATCCTCTCCTACAACAACCTGACGAGGCTGGACGAGGGGAGCCTGGCAGACCTTGGGGGTCTGCACGTGCTGCGCCTGAGCCACAATTCCATCAACCACATTGCTGAGGGGGCTTTCAGGGGACTCAAAAACCTTCGTGTCCTGTAAGTACTCTCTGCTTTTGTCACACCACACCCATGTTCCCTCCACAGCCGGTGTTGTGACAGGTGGTTCTGCTTCAAAGATGCTTTGGGTGCCCATGTCTGGCAGTTTCAGGCTCCTGAAGCCACCTCAGCTGACCAAAAATCCCTGAGGTCTCATTCCTGCAGCTAATAGCAGTATTTCTCTTGCTATCATATCGACTTTAACTGAAATTCTTAGGAAAGATAATTTTTTTTGAATCACTCTGCAATCAGAAAGAGTAGAGAATGATTCCTTCCACTGACAACACAGGAAATTTGAATATCCTTTTAAATGTTATTGAGCACTTCTGTGCTGTTACTTTTTTTTCTTAACTGAATATTAAATATAAAATTATGGACTAAGATGATGTTAAGAAAAAAACAATGACAAAAGAAAACAAAAGAAAATGTAGAGGTTGGGCTTGAGATCTGACTGTACCAGAAGTGTAACAACACACAAAGCTTCACCCAGCCTTCAGTCCAGTCACAGAAATAAGAAGCTTTTGCAGGTACCATGCAAGCAACCAGAAATCTTTCTCTTTAGTGCAGTTGGGCCCATGAGATGTTCTGTGCTCTGCTTTTCATGGTAAACCCTGAAAAAGCAAAAAGTTGCCAAGGGCAGTTCCATGTTCCCTAGTACTGAATTGCAAAAATGATCCATCCAGTGCTTGGCTGTGACCATTGATCACAGACTAATTTTAAAACCACTGTCACAATGTAATACCTGGAAATGTGATACTGGAAATGAACTTGCCTGGTCCAAATACCAGCTTGTAAGGTTTTAGGAGTGGTAGAGCCCATTGCACAGATCAGTGTGACCTCCTGTGGGATGCAGTTGCAGCACTGTGCCATTACACACTGCTGTGTTAGACTGAGCTACAGCTGGGCTTGTCTTCTGAGCAGCAGAAGATGGGAATGCAGTGCCATTCCTGCAGGTAGCTGTGTTCTCTGTCCCCTTACTGGAACTGCAGGCCTGCTCTCTCTGGGAGCTGCAGGCTCAGCACCTTCATCTGGCACACCACAAAGTTCTCACAGTCCTTGGGACAGCACCAGCCATGTTCCCAGGCTGGTTGGGTTCAGCAAACTGATTTAATTCTTCCTTCAAAAGAAAAAAACACACTTTGATACTTTTATTCCTCTTCAGAAGCTCATTGTGGCCCGAGTCATTAAAAGGAAATGGGAACAGAAAAATCTCCCCTCTTTACAACACTTTTTGCATCTTACTCTTTTCTTTATTGAAGTTCATAGTGAAGGAAGTGACTGGAAAGTGAGTTTGGGTTTTGTTTGCTTTTTTAAAACTCAAGCCAAAGCCTTTCAGCCAGTGGGCATTCAGAGGGGACCTCTCTGAGGCAGCTGTCAAGACCGGAACTAAAGGTTTCCAAAGAAAAATGGAGGGGAAGGGAAGCTGCTCCTTCTCTTTGCTCTGCACTGAATGTGGAGCCTCTTTTATGTCCAGGGCAGAAGGGGGGAGGTGAGAGGGAGTGTGTGAGCGAGCTCTAATTTAATAAAGAGAAAGGCCTATTGGGTCCTGCACCTGGTGAAAAAGAGCTGAGCATGCTTTAATTATGGGCTATTGTTGGGGAGCCTTTGGTGGGTGTGAAACTGCTGAAATGTGGAGCTATTCAAATAGAGGTCAGGCCCAGAGACCTCTGAGCACAATGATTAACAAGGCTGCGAGCATTCAAGCTCAGCCAGCCAGAAAGAATAGGAAATTGGCAACAGGGGCTGGGAGAGGAGCTGGAATACAAAGAGAGCTGGGCCAAAATACCCCACTCTTTTTTTCTCCCTCTCTCTATTTTCACTCATTTGTTAAAAAGGTTTTTATTCCTCCTTTCTAACACTAAACCTTTGAGTTGCCACTGGATGAACAAGCAATACCATTTTCTTTCCCTTTTTCAAGAAAACACAATGTGTGGCAGTCAATTAATAAAAGTGTGTGTCAGAGCTCTTACAGGCTGTTCCCACTTGTCTGTCTTTGCCATGGGAAAGGGTTTGCTGCTCCAAAGACCAGTAGCCTGTGGTGAAACTCAAGAGGAGAAATGTCTGAGAAGGGATTTTCCCTTAAAAAACAAACAGAACAGGGGACATTGGCTTGGCAACCGTGGGGAAAAAGGAGAAGCTGAACTCCAGGAGGATGCATCTGCTCCTGTCCCACCAGGAGAGTGCTGGAAATGCCAGCACATCAAAGCATTCTCCTCGACTCGTCTCTCTGGCCACCAGAGCATTATGTGGGCTCACACCCCACGGGGACGTTGAGTTTTGTCCATGCTTTTGGCACAGAGCAGCCACAGATCACCCTGACATCCATCCACAGTGGTGCTGGCTAAGGACAGGGCTCTCCAGGGATGGGAGAGTCAGGTCTCAGGCTCCAGGCAGCTGAGAAACAGGAATTGTGGCTTTTGGCCATCTGCCTTCACATCTTCAGCTCACCCCAAAGCAGAGAAAGGAGCAAAGACTGAGCCAGCTGAGGGAAAACCATTCCCGTATTGAAACTGGGGCTTCCTTCTGAATTTGTTTTCCCTTCTTGCAATTACTGTGTATTTGTGCTGCATGTGTCTGGAGTGTTGCAAAGTGCAGGGGGACTTGGTCTTTCTTTTTCTGGTCTTAATATTTTTTTTTTAATCTGATAATCATCTTCAAAAGGTGCAGAAGGAGTACCTGAGGGCTCAGGGGTTATCTGGATGGTGGAGTTTGCTTTGGTGGTGTGTTTTGCCAGGTTTTAAATCAGAGTGATGTAACAAAACCATCAAAGCCTATTCATTTTTTTTTCCTTTCTTTTTACTTAACATTGGAAATGATGAATTTCTGTCTGTGTTGCTGGGTATTCATTGCTAGCTGTATTCAAAAGCAGAGGGGGAAGGATTTTTAAACAGTCTGTTTAAACAGCTTTTGTGGATCTCTGTGTTTATTCTGTGTGCTTGTTTTTCTTCAGACCTCTTTGGCTGTTGTAATTGATGGTCAATTTGAAAGCCAAAAGAAGCTAACTCTGAAAAAGGAATTCTCTTGGTGTTTTTTTTTTTTTCTTTAATGGTTATACAGAGTTAGGCTGGTGTAGCGATGCTGGCACTTTCCTTTGTTGAGTTTTCAAGTTCATTGCCAGAAGAAATGCAGCTTTGTAGGAAATGCACCAAATCATCTTCCTAAGATTCACCTACAGACAAATCCATGTGTACACTGGAATAACCCAAGTGATCTTATTTCAGTTTAATTTCGTCACTTTATTTTCATTTTCCTCCTCCTGTTTGGATGTGCAGAACTAGAAAAGGACAGAAAGCTACCTGGTTAAAAGTAGCTGTCTCAGAGGGTTTCAGCTAGGAACAAGGCAGAGCTCTTTCTGGAATTCACCATCCCATGTGTCAGTGCAGGAGAAGTGATTGGTGCTGCTTGGCTGCAGGGCTCTGCATTTTCTGATAACTTCAGGAGAAAATGGGAAGCTCTCATGTGGCACTCTCCAGCTTCCTCCACTTGTCTGTAACAGAGACATTGGGACTCAGGTGTTGATTCTGAGCTCTCTCTTGTCCTCTCCCCAGGGAACTGGACCACAATGACATCTCAGGCACAATAGAAGATACCAATGGAGCCTTTACAGGCCTGGAGAACCTGAGCAAGCTGTGAGTATCCCTGGGCTGGAATTCTGCATGCCAGCTTTGTTTGTGTGCCTGTGTGGGGTTGGGTCTGTCCCTCGTTATGCAGCCTCCCTCACCTTGGAACAAGAGACAAGAATCAACAGAAAATCTGAGCTGTAGTGGTTTTGCAGACTCACTGCAAAATGTGTTTTTTTAGCAGGTATGAGGAAATTATTTCCTTTCTAAATGGTGAACAGACAGTGCTGCATACTGCAATTCAGACACAGAGAAATTTAAGCTGTTTTTGTGTATAAAAATGAGCACAACCATTCCTCACTTCTAAAAGCAAACAAGAGACAAAAATGAGCCCTTGCAATCTGCAGTGAGGCACTGATTGATGCAGCAAATAACAATAAACAGAAGAGAAAAATCACTCCACTTCCTGTTACAACAGAGGATTGAAACAGGATTCGTTTCTGTGGGATACTCTTTCTGAGAGTGATCTTTCGGGCTCAGTTCCATGTGCAGTGACAATAAAAGGCACCATGGGGCACAGGCTCTTAAAGAGATAAAAAGAAACCCAAGGCAAGCATGCGCCTTGCAAATGTTTATGGCTTGCTTGGCCTTCACAGGGATTTTCACATTGCTCTGTGCAAGTCCCTGCTCCATTTGAAACGGGTGATATAAATCAGAGCTGTCAGAGGAGCCTCTGATGGCTTGTGACAAATCAAGAGTCTCTAATCATTACCTCTTGGCTTTGTTGAAGTTCTCAGCACCCCCCATGCTGCTGTCTGTGCTGCTGGGATGGCACAGCCAGAGGTGCAGTAAAAGCACCTCGATGGAGAGCAGATGGCTGCGATGGGTCCTGGCAGGGGGATATTGTCACGCTCTCATCAGAGACTCCTCAGGGAGTGGGACAAGCCAGGGCAGGGTCTGTGGAGATGTGCAGTGCTCAGAGGAGAAAAGTCTGCAGTCACAGACAGACATGGCACTTGGTGGCTGCTGAGGGCAATCACTGGGTCCGTGCAGAGGGGGGACCAAGCTGCAGCTGCAAGTAAAGTGTCAGTAAGAATTGCTGTGCATGCAGAGTCAGGGAATCTTCCCAAGACTGCCAGAAAAAAAGCAGAGGAGCAGATGTGGTGGGTAGAAGAGTCCTTGGCTGCCTGACTGAAGTGTTTGGTTTGTCTGAAGAAGCCGTGTGAGCAGCTGGAAGGGTGGTGGGAGCAGAGATTTGTCCAGTGGGATTTGCAGGTTGTAGGGGTTATGAATCTGTAGTGCTGCCTTAAAAGGGAGAGAAGGTGATGGAAAGGAGCAGAGAGAGCTGTCCTGGTGGTAAATCCATTCTGGTGGTACATTCCTTCAACAAGGCCACTGGCAGGGGAGCAAAAGTAGTGGTCCCAAGTGTTCAGGATGTGTTAGAAGTGCTGGGTGCAGATAACAGGACAGTGGTGAAAAATCCTGGGGAGACAGGATCGAAGGAAAGAGTTCAGCAAAAGAATTGACTTGGAAAGGAGGAGCAGTGAGTCCTGATGAGCTGTGGGGGTCAGACAGAGGCCAGGAAGGACAGCAAGGAGCAGAAGGAGGAAGGAAAGGAGCAGGGGCAGCCTGTGGGGCTCTGCTGGGAGCTCTGGGCAGAGCAGCTATTGCAGTCCCCTCTGAAATGCCCCTCCTGATGGCATGTTAATCGCCCAGCACAAGGAAAAGATGGCTGGTTTGGGCTGCCAGTAGCCAGGGGTGCAGTGAGGGCTTGTGCAGGTCTGAGGAACTTTGGTTTATATCTTTCTTTCCTTTGCTGACTGATGCCTGCCATCAGGCTGAGGGACTTGTGCAGGGGATTGCAGCACATTTCACAGCCGGGAAGAGCATGTGGATCAGGTTGGTTTGGGGCACACAGGAGTGGTTTGATTACTTAACAGAGTGAACTGCTGGGGTTGTTCACTGTCAGCCAGTGTAAGGCTAAAAGATGCTCAGAACATGAAATTATTTTTTATTATTATTTCTTGAGGTGTTTTGAGAATACTTGTGAGTGGTCACTTTTAAAGAGATCTTCTCAGAACTGTTTTAGCTTATCAGCACACAGATCCCTAACTGGTGATTTCTGCAGCTGAAGTGAGTATCAGGATATTTTTTGGTAAATAAAAGATCAGCCCTTACAGCAGACATTTCACTGTGTGATTTAGGGCCTGTGTTTAAACGTTTCATCAACTGCTTTAAATGCATTAGCATACAAAAAAAATAAATGGGCACTTCAGAGGAGACCTTCCAATGAATTAATAATCACCTCAGCTCTGTGGAGATTGCCTTAAAAGCTGTTCCCCTTTGATCTGGCACAGATTAGCCTCTGAAAGGATTTAGCACAGAGAGGGTTGTTCGCTGACACGAAGGTGTTAAACAGAGATGGAGAGGCCAGTCACTTTAGCCTTCTCTGAATTATATATGAAGCTCTCCAGGATGGAGAGCACAGGCCTAAATTAAAATGTTGCTTGAAGAAAGAGGGAGTGGAGAAGCACTGAAGCATAAAAAGCACCGGTGGAATCACTGTGGAACAAGGAGGTTCCTAATTATTCAAGCTGCGAAATGTAACTGGCTTTTTGATGGCTCACTCAGTGAGATCTTCCTGCAGGTGCAAAACTGGCTGGAGGAGAGAACACTGCAATGAGTTGTGTGCTTGGCATGTAATTACACTGGTGCAGTCTCCAGGAGATCTTGTGCTTGGCTCTGCCCTGTGGAGGGGGTTTTGGCCAGCAGGGATGGCTAATTGTGGCTGTGTTCTGCTGCCTTCACATTCCAGCCTTCCACAGCCCTTTGATGGGGGCTGCTAGGTTCAAACTCTCAGATTTGTAGAGGCATTTAATTGAAATTAGTTGCAAGGAGTACTGGCTTTTGCTGAGGCTTGACTTGTTGTGTGTGTTAGGTATTTCTCACGTCCAAGCATCAAGCTGTGTGCACCTACACAAGTGGTGTAGTTGTGTATTCCCTTCCCCAGATGTTCTGCTTATCTCTGCACAGGTAACTAAACAGATATCAGCAGAATCTCCAATTTGCAAAGTCCAAAATGCACTGAACAGTAGTAGAAATCTGCAGCTATCAAACCCAAGCTCAGCATATTTTGTTCTACAGCAGTTGCCCATCTAACTTCCATTACAGTTGTAAAGGTTGGAAAAGATTTTTAGGGTCATTCAAATCCAACCATTAACCTAGCACCATCACCCTGCTCATCATTAAACCATGTCCTGAAGTGCCACATCCACATGTTTTTGAGCACTTCCAAGGATGGTGACTCTGCCAGTTCTCTGGGCAGCCTGTTCAATGCTTACAACCCTTTCTCTGCAGAATTTTTTCCTAAAATTGAATCTAAACCTTCCCTGGCACAGCTTAAGGTCATTTCCTTCAGTCCTTATTTTATCCTTACCATGTCCTTAGAGCACACTTATATAGGAATATGGCTCCAGCCATTTGACCAGAGTTTACATATAGTAAATTATTTACTGTATTAATCATTCTAATGGATTTTGCAAAGCCTTCATTAATGCAACATCCCTTTTACCAAATGATGGCACACGTGACTGCACGCATCCTTTGGTGCTGGGGGTATTTGAAACCGGGCTTTCTGGGAGCCAATATATAACCAAATTATCCTGACGTTTGAAAAGGGCTTTGTGGAAAGCCTTCACAAGTTCTTGGAAATGTATTTCATTCCCTGGACATCCTAGCTTTAAGTCTTTTTAGGGTACAGAAATGGGTCACACCCTGTATTGAAGTTCAGCTCCTGAAGGAAAACTCAAAATCAAATGCAGCACCAGATGTGCCTTTATTTCACCTGAGGAGTGGGTGAGGGCTTGCCCTGCACACCAGTGGTGATAACAGATGCACCTGGAGGATAAACCTCAGAGGGAGCCTGGCGAAGGAAAGCAGTTCCTAATTAATGGCACTGGTTGATGTTTCATTAAAACAGGTGAGGGGAGCCATCCATTTGGCACAAACCCTGCCCATTAGCACTGGTCAATATTTATGGAGAGCTGTTGCTCTGGAGATGGCAGCTGGGCTGGGATCTCTCCAGCTGGCTGTTTTCTGGTGATAGTCCCCTCATGCCACAGCTGATTCACAGGAATGCTCTCTGGTCACAGATGCAAGCAAGCCCACTGCTCATACCTTATCCCTGGGCTATGATCTGTTGCTTGATGTTGCTTTGCTGTTGTATTTAGCAGGAAGGGAAGAGCAGTGCCTCCAGTCAGCTGCTGTGTGAATGTGCAGCCCAGGGGCAGCCCTCAGCTCTGTGTGCTGATAGCTGCTCAGGCCAAGCAGCAGTGAATAAATTTCCACTCCTCTCCCTGTCTGGGAAGAAATCAGAAATGAAAAGTGTTGTGGGGAGAGACCAATATCTTGTTAAACTGTCACTGCACTTAATCCTGTCCACAGCCAGCCTGTGGAGAGCAGAGGGGACCTTCTGTTACTCAGCAAGCTGGTTCCCAAGCACAGGAGAAAACCTGCCCTTTTACATGATATGGCACATTCCCTTTTGCGCTGTCATCACTATTAAATTCAAATACAGATAAAAGGATTTCATTTCAGGCGCAGGAAAGCGAGTGTGCTTCAGCCCTCTTAATCTCTGTGCAGTTCAGATTTCCTGGGACTTACACTGAGTGTGTATATCATCAGATAAAGCCACACTAATTGTGTTCCTTTTTTTTTTTTTTTTTTTTTTGCCCCCGCTTCTCCCCATTTTCTTTCTGTTTATCTGGCACTGGATGTTTGGAAACTGCAGAACTCTGTTTGGAAACAAGATCAAGTCAGTGGCCAAGAAAGCTTTCTCAGGGTTGGAGTCTCTGGAGCACCTGTGAGTAACCCACCATGCCTCAGAGTTTGGGAAGGGGGGTCTGCCAAAAGTAGCTGCTCGAGAAATCTGCTAGCAATTTAATAGTGTCTTTGTAAACTGAGAAGCCAGTCCATTTGTGGGGGCCACCTGCTTCCTTCTCATTATAAGTCCGCCTCAACTTTGGCCTTTTTTTGTGCCAGGAACAAAGTTATAGAACATATGGGAAATTTGCATGCTCTTAATTTTTGAGAGTATCACCTTGACTTGCACATTACTGCTTTGCAGGCTGTTAGCAATGAAAATAGGCTGGTTCAGACACAGCACTCTCTCCTCCTTTGCCCCAGCTTCCTCCTAAAGCCAGGCTCTGGCAGAGACACATATTGCAGATGAGTGGTTTTGATCCATCCCCACCGAACATCCCCATTCAGCACAACCCCCTTAGAGCCATTTGCAAGAAGTAAATTTTGGCTGCCTCTGTGTAATTTTTTTTGCTGTGTCCCAAGGCTGATGACTCCAGCAGTGATTCATGAATAACCTCCTTTCTTGGATTAAGACAAGTTAAAGTATATGTGACTGTACTCTACATGTTTTATTGGCTGTTGATTGTATGAAATGTTATGGCCATCGAGAGCACACTGAAAGATTTGGGCTGCCTGACTGGGAGTACATTCCCAAATAAAGGTGCCCTTAATGCTCTGCTGAGATTGTCCTTTTTAAACAGTGCTTGTCTGCCCTACATGTCACTTAGTAAACTTCAGCCCTAAATCTGACACTGTGCTTTTTCAGAGAACAAATTATTTTCTAATTAGCTATAGTTATGAGGGAAGCTGTTAACCCCTTCCTTTGGAAGTATTGGGATGCTTTTTTAAACCCAACAGTATACTCTCCAAGTCATTTTCAAATAATTCCTCAGATGCTACTTAGTGCAAGTATTTGCTTTCTTTTATGTTTGCTGAAGGTCTAGCCTGGGGTACCACATTCCTGACTATCTTTGGTTATGGAGGGGGCTGAGGAATTTCTGAGCTAGGAATGATGGAGGTCACTCAGGCTCAGAAAGTGCAGTGAGAAGATGGGGTAGGGAATGGTTTAGTTAAATGTAATTTGTGTTGGCTGGCTGTTGTTCAGCAATACTTTAATAACATCAAGGTGTTTTGAGGAACATTTCTATGCGCTGTAAGTGCAGAAGGCTTTAACAAGGAGCTCCCAAATCACCTGCTATTGGAGTCATTGGTGAAATCAATGTGGAGAGGCTGTGTCCCAGCCAGAGCATCTCTGGTGCTCACACTGCCTGTGCTTGTGCCTGCAGGAACCTCGGGGACAACGCCATCCGCTCCATCCAAGCCGATGCCTTTGCCAGGATGAGGAGCCTGCGGCAGCTGTAAGTGATTGCCCTGTCACAGCCCCAGGCAGGAGGGATCCTCCTGGCCCTGGACGTGAGCAGCAGCACGGCTGTTATCCACATTACCACTCATTCACTGCCCCCTCCCCTGGGTGCTCCTCTCTGGGGTATTTTTGCACATGAGGAGCTGTCACGCGAGCGTCCTGCATGTACTAGTGAGTGAAATTAGATCATTGGGGTAGGTTCTTCCAGCAGGTTTGTGCCTGTGCAATTATTCATCTCCATTCAGGAAGTCCAGCCCTGGTCCTGTTAGCCATCTCTCTGCTCACACCACCATGGCTTTAATTCCCAGTGGCCTATCTGCTCCCTTGCTGTAGCTGTGTTTAGGGCTCACACACAGGACTGATACTGCAGTGATAAGCTCCATTTGAACTGCATCCACTTGTCATTCAGCCTCCTGGTGTAAAAATACAGATGTGTTATCAGAGCTGCTGCTTGTGCTCCAGGCTGGGGCTCTGCACTGTTATCAGACACTGTTTCCAGTCTTGCCTGGTTTCCTTTTCTCTTCTTCCCCATAAATATTTAATCCACTGTCAGTGTGCTGCTATGCCCTGGAGTAGTGCAGTGTCTCTGGAACAGAAAATCATTTATTTGGTGTTTGGGCAGGTACAGATTCTTGCTCCTGACATTGGAAATGGGAATCAGATGGTCACTGTTGGCAGTGACACTTGATACCAGTGACTGGGAGTGAAGAAGATAAACACTGCATGTCTGTTGTGTGATTAAAAACTTTATCTTCTGCACTGGAACTTGAAACAAAATTGAGATGGAAGATTGATCTTATTAGGAAGAGACGGTGAGATCCCAGATATTGTGAGGGAATGTTTATAAAATGGAGAAGTTCAGATAGAGGACATTTACATGCACAGTGCATTGTGCTGAAGGATCTTGTGACCTGCTCCAAGTAGCCAGGAGGGTTTTATGCCATCATATGTGTTAGAGGCTGCACATCTTTCTAGAACAGCAAAGTGGACAGCTTTGAAAAATCAAATCCCTGTATTCCCTCCCTCTCCAGTCAATTTCTTCCTTTTTCCCCTTTCCTGCTCATTTCAAACTCAGGATTTCCTAAAGTATTGGATAGAAAAACAGCTGGAGATTCACATCTTCCAGTGCAGTGCTGGAATTGGGATTCTGCTGTGCTCTTGACACCCTGCTCTTGCATAGCTTGTAGTATTGCAGGACAGCAGCTCTCTCTGGGGCATTTTCCCAGTTTCTGAGGCATCCTCACATTCAATTCCCGGGATCAGACTGAGTTTTGCAAACCAGACCAAAGTTTGAATGCCTTGTTTGTGTAAATTTACAGTTCTCCACTGGCCTTAAAGATATGCTGAGCCATAATTTGGGCCAGAATGTTAAAAAGAACCCACATAAATCCCAGAGCTCCCATTTTCTTCCTTCTCTGCCATGGAGGGAACTTGAGGCCTAACAGTGGGAGCTGGGTGTCCTCTCTCTCTGGTCAGCAGTTAAGTGCTGAATTTGGTCCCCACCAAAGATGCTCAAACCACAGAGGCAGAGCAGGACCTCATTTGACATTGCTTGTCTGTTCCTGGGGATCACTCTGGGAGCTGGTGAATAATTACAAGTTGCTGCAGTGTCACTGCAGCACAGGAGGGGGTTTCTCTGTGTGGAGATGAAATGCTGTTTAAATGTGTCATGTCTGTAATATCTTTAGTGCCTGGAGGACATCCCTGAGTCCTTTTTCTTCCTTCTACCCATGCTGGGAGGGGCAGGAGGAATGTGTTTAAAATGAAGAGGCTGTGAGCCTCCCGGCCTTCCCTCTGTGCAGGACTCACAGCACAAAACTCTTGTTGGTTTTGTTTCCCGCAGCCACATCAACAGTGACAGCTTCCTCTGTGACTGCCAGCTGAAGTGGCTGCCCCAGTGGTTAGTGGAGAAGGAGCTGCAGTCCTTTGTGGTGGCCACCTGTGCCCATCCTGAGTCACTAAAAAGCAAGAGCATTTTTGCCATCCAGCCAGAGAGTTTTGTGTGTGGTAAGTCCTGCCTGTGTGTTTTGAGGTTGTATGAAGAGTAGGAGTCACTTGGGAAACATTTTCTTTGAGTACCAGCATGTTATTATGAGAGGGTTTCTGTTTTGTTTTGTTATTCAGTGGGATCAAAGGAAGCCCAAGCCTGCGTTTAAAAAATTTGTCATTGGCTGCAATTTATTTCCCACTAAAACCACACAGTGCATTGCTTGCATCCAGAGTATTCCTTACAGGGCTCCCTGAGTATTAAATCAAAAGGGACTAAGGCCTGTTCCACTTCCAGATGGGGCTGCCCAGACAATTCTCCAGTCCTCTCAGTTTGACAGTATCAAGACTGCAGCTGTAATTTTTTTCCTTCTGCAGTGTTCTGAGCTATTCTGTGGATATTTGTTCTTCACCCACCTTTTCTCCCTCTTGGAGACAGCAAAGAGTTAAAAACAAAACCCAGAGGAGAATCCCTCTGCACAGCTGCTGCTTTGGGGCCAGGGGGCCAGTGAGGCCCACCCAAATACTGCAGTTGACTCTGCACCTGAGCTATGGTTTCAAAGCAGCTTTACTTACTACCCAGCACACATAAACATCTACTACCTTTCTCATTAAAAAAAAAAGAAATTTAAATCATCAGAAGAGGCCAAATCAATGCTGCTCCAGGTTTTGGGGGAAAAGAAAGGCCTGGTTTGGGAGCCAAACCCTGTGCAGTGGAGCCAACCAGTGAGAATCCTGGGTGGAGCTGCGCATGGTGTTTGAAGGAAAAATGAGCTTTTGCAAACACTATTTAACTGAGCTGAATGCATGACTTACACTGAAGACGGAGCAGAAGCTTTGTTCCAGTGTCCCTCCTGATCCCCCAGTGACATGCTCTGCCTAGGTGGCCTCTGTCTTAGCAGGCTGGGAGGGAGGCTTGCTGTGCTCATCTGGAAGAAGAGATCCTCAAGGCTCCATCCCCACAGCAACATCACAAAGCAAAAGCAGCTTTGCTTCCCCGTGCCTGCCAAGTCCTCCAGGCATTAGTAGTCCTGCTTCCAGAGGCCTGGCTGTTTAATTAAACCTTAGTCAAATATTAAATTACACCATTTGTAGAAACCTAATAAATGAATCTGCTTGGAACTTTGCTAAAACCAACAGTCTTCAGGGCAGAGAGAGTGTGTGCAAAGCTTTCCAGCCTGGTCGAGTGACAAGGCAAATGCAGCTGCTTCTGCTTTGACAGCATGGGCTGCTTAAGAGTCATAGAGTCCTTTAGGGTGGAAAAGACCTCTGAGATCTTTGAATCCAGCCATTAACTTACTACAGCCAAACACACCATTAAATCATAGCCCTGAGAGCCACATTGACACATCTTTGAAATACCTCCAGGGATGATGAGTCTACCAGGTTCCTGGTCCCGGGCAGTCCTGGTGCTTGACAGCCCTTTGGGGGAAGAAATGTTTGTAATTAGCTAATCTAAACCTCTCCTGGCACAACTTGAGGCCACTGCCTCTTGTCCTATTGCCTGGGAGAAGAGACCAATCCCCACTTCACTAAAACCTCCTGTGAGGGATTTTCCCTGGGAGTGACACTTGCAGCCCTTCAGGTGCCCTCTCCCCTCCTACATCATGCCAGTACAGGTCTGGAGGTGAGGTTTAAGTTCATTGTGCTCTTCATGCATGGATTGTACGAGGAGGGACGATGGTCTGACTGTCTTCTTCAGACCATGGTATCCGTACTATAGAAGGATACCACAGTATCATAGTTGGTGAAGGAGCTGAGTGTTTTGTGGGGGCCTGAGGTCACTTGGTGACCATCTCAGCCTACTGAAGGAACCAGAGGAACAACAATCCCACGTAAACCAACAACTCAGTGGAGTTGTGTGGGGCACACCTGCTCTGCATAGCACTGCTTATTTCCCATTTCACCTCTTGGCTTGCTTCAGTCTCCCTTCAGAGTCCAGCACTGACTATTGCTGCTGTTTCCTCCCAGACGATTTCCCCAAGCCGCAGATCATCATCCAGCCCGAGACGACGGTGGCCGTCCTTGGCAAGGACATCCGCTTCACCTGCCTGGCTGCCAGCAGCAGCAGCTCCCCCATGGTGTTTGCCTGGAAGAAGGACAACGAGATGCTGCACAACGCCGAGATCGAGAACTTCGCGCACGTGCGGGCCAAGGACGGCGAGGTGATGGAGTGCACGACCATCCTGCACCTGCGGCACGTCACCTTCGCGCATGAGGGCCGCTACCAGTGCGTCATCACCAACCACTTCGGCTCCACCTACTCCAACAAGGCCCGCCTCACTGTCAATGGTGAGTGCTGGTATAATTTACAGTAATCTCGTGACTATAAGGTGCACCCTTTTGACTAAAATTTTGATCGGAACCCAGAAGTGTGCCTTGTAATCCGGTGCACCTTATATATAGATGAAGTTCAGAAATTTGTCAACCCAGAAGTGCGAGCCACGAGAGCCGGGGGCGGGTGGGAGTGCCGGGGCCCACGGCATGGGGAGGGCGCCTGGGGCTGCGTTTAAAGGCTGCGCCGATACGTAAAAAATGTTTGCAAATTGATCCCCTGCCAGTAAACCCCACGTTACTAATTCGTTACTTTGTTGCACGTGAATCCTTGCTGCAAAAAAAAAAAGTAAAGTGCGCCTTATAGTCCAGTGTGCCTTATATGTGGACAAAGTTTGGGGAATTGCCGACAACCTGGAAGTGCGCCTTATAATCCAGTGGGCCTTATAGTTATAAAATTACTGTACTCACCAAAATTGGGTAGGGCAATCAATAAGGTGATTTATTAGTTCGTTGATAAGGAACGGGCAAGCAGCACTGGGGACGCGTAGAGTCTGCACTGCACCAACACGTTCGTCCTACCCCCTGGGCACTGTTACCTACCCCTTTTGTAGGCAGCTTGTGGTGGGCTGTGACATGCCCACTATGCTGGGGTACAAGTCCAAGCAAGCCCAGACATGTTGGCTAGCACTCAAGCAGCAGTGGCCACAAGCCCCTACCAGGTCTGGACAAGGCTGGAACATGTTATCAGGTTGCACTCCTAGCAAGCAGTGACAAGTCTTCTCCTGTTCACACAAACTTATACTTTTCGTATACATAAAAAGGGGATGCAATTCTTGATTCTAATGGTAAAGTAAAAAATACACAAAACCAAAAACTACAAGTGTTCATTCCTGATGGTGAGCTCTTCAGCTCTGCACAGCAGCTGTTGGCATCTCAGTGGAGGATGGGAAGTGCCCTGTGAGGGGCACACACCATTTTGTGTTGGCTGCCATCCAACCAAACACTTCAGCATGTATGTTCTTAACAGCTTGAGCTGCCCCGCTTTGGCTGCTTGGGTAGGTTCTCTGCCCAATGAAAACCAAAACACAAAGAGGGATGTAGAGATTGGAAGTTCTCTGTAGGGGAGGTAACAGATTTTTTTCCTAGGTTTTCACAGAAGAAAATTAGCTTTGATCCCAGCTGTAATGATCTGAGTTGGGAGTGTCATGGACTCTGCAGACAGGTGTGTTCTGAAGAAACACATGGGGTCACTCCCCAGCAGTTTGGAGATATCCTGCAGAACCACACAGACATCCTCCTGCCCATGGGCAATTGCCACCTTCATTCTTCACGTGAATGGAAACAGACCTGCTCAGAAGATGGCATTTCCCCCCAGAACCACTCACACCCTTTTCTTGTTCCCCCTTTATCAGTGCTGCCGTCCTTTATCAAAACTCCCCACGACATCACGAGCCGGACAGGCACCACGGCACGCCTGGAGTGTGCAGCTGAGGGCCACCCCACGCCGCAGATCGCCTGGCAGAAGGACGGGGGCACCGATTTCCCCGCGGCCCGCGAGCGCCGCATGCACGTCATGCCCGATGACGACGTCTTCTTCATCACCGACGTGAAGATCGAGGACATGGGCGTCTACAGCTGCACAGCTCAGAACTCTGCAGGCTCTGTGCTCGCCAATGCCACCCTCACCGTGCTGGGTAAGATCCTCAGGGCATTAGCTTTTGTGTTTTTCATGTATTTGTAAACCTGCAGTTGTTTAGGGTGTAACTCTAAACTCCATGTAGAGTGTGAGCTGCTGCTTTCACATTTTGGTCAGACAAAACAATTCCTCTTGGAATCAAGGACACCGTGCTGTCTCAGGCTCTGAGAGATGGAAACAAAAGTGAGTTGAGGGGTAGCAAATTTGGGGTAAATGACTTCACTACCTAAAGCTGTAATTGGAAGATTAACCCCCAATATGCAAATGGACCAAACTTTTAAATCTGTGAAAACCTGTGACCTATCATCCATTTTTGGGTGTAGTCCCTGAGGTGGCTTCATCTGTCTTAAATGTAACTGAAGGCCTTTCAATAAATATAACAGCTTTTATTCCCTTAATTTTGTCTGGCCTCTTTTTAGGTAGTCCCAAAAAGGCATCACCAGTGCCCCAGGAGGCTAAGTACAAGCGGGAACTAGGAGGGATGGCCTTCAATCTCTTTACCAGTTGCAGACAAAAGAGAGACAAGGACAAATGGTCTCTGTGATCTTGTTTCATTGTTTTACACTGCAGTTCACTAATGAAAAATACCTGTTAAGTAAGAGCAGGAGCTGTAAGTCACATCTCCTCTTGTGCTGAGGAAGACCCTCCAACCAGCCTATTTGCTATCTGGGAAAATGACTTCAAAAAGAAAGTGCACTTCATCTCTCTGGCTCTATAAAATAATTCACATGTCAGCTGTTGGCCCGTGTCCTCAGAAGTTTCTTTTTGGGAAAACTTAACTCCAATTGTCTGTGGTCGGTAGATCTGTTGTGGTGTGCAGCTGCCATATTCCTGAGCATGGGCCTGCTGTCTGCAGGAACATGAGGAATATTCAGTGCTGTTAAATCTGTGCTGTCCCTAAAAATGAATTTCTGTGTTTGTTCTCCTGCAGAGACCCCATCTTTGGTGCATCCACTGGAAGACCACGTGGTGTCGGTCGGTGAGACCGTGGCCCTGCAGTGCAAAGCCACGGGCAGCCCCCCGCCCCGCATCACCTGGCTGAAAGGTGACCAGCCCCTGGTGGTGACAGAAAGGCACCACTTCACCTCAGGCAACCAGCTGCTGATCGTGAGGAACGCGGTGCTGGAGGACGCGGGCAGGTACACGTGCGAG
Organism: Sialia sialis; assembly: GCA_009812075.1. NCBI lineage: Eukaryota > Metazoa > Chordata > Aves > Passeriformes > Turdidae > Sialia > Sialia sialis. Next base: position 14,826,802 of record VRYO01000638.1, on the reverse strand, counting down.
ATGTCCAACACGCTGGGCACGGAGCGCGCGCACAGCCACGTCAGCGTGCTGCAGGCGCTGGGCTGCCGCAAGGACCGCACCACCGTGGGCATCATCACCATCGCCGTGGTCTGCAGCATCGTGCTCACCTCCCTCGTGTGGGTCTGCATCATCTACCAGACCAGGAAGAAGAGTGAGGAGTACAGTGTCACCAACACAGGTAGCTGTGCTGTGCTCAGGTCCCCTCCGAGCTCCGGTGCTGTCAGATATCCCGCCGAGGCTGAGCCTCACAAGCCACTGGGGCTGCAGCTGGCTTATCTCCTGGCTCTCTTGGCTCACAGCTTTCATTGCTGCTGAAGCATGTTCAGAGCTGCATTTCTCCCCTTGGCTTGCTCTTCTGGAAGGTCTTTTCCACTTGGAGTACTTCCAGCTGTTACTTTGCTCCTTTGGTTTTCCATGACCATAAATGATGAGTTTTGAGACAGTCTGGATGATGTCCATGATGCTAGGAACCTGTCTTACTTTTTGGAAATCTGTATTTTCAAAGACTTTGAAGTCAAAACTTCAAAAATTAGACTTTGAAGGTGGAATCCCCTTTTCCATGTTGCCCTGCTAATGAAGGGGGGTATCTGTTACTTTCTAGAGGAAAAATTAGCATTTATTGCTTTCTCCTGGGGATAATTTGGTGCTGAAATAAGTGTTGCAGTGAGAATAGTCTCCTGCCCTCCTTACACAGTCTCTGAACAAAACAGAAGTGTGGAAGGACCAGCATAAGACTTTCCCAGCCTGCTTGGAATTTCCAGGCTTCCTATATTATACTTAGCTTTAGATAGAGTACAAAGTATTTTTACAGACATGGGCTAGGTAGGAAGTCTTGGATAGCCTATTAGCAGTGTGATGTGTTAGCAGGATGCTTTTATAACTCCTTTTTTCAGTCCTGAAAATCCAGGGCTTCCTATCTGATATAATTGAGTTTCACTTGGTTTTGTGTGGCAAGGGAAACTGAAATTGCCTGATAGAAAATGGAGAGAGCCAAGAACAATCAAGAGGCTTAAGACTTATTTCCTGCTCAAGAGAATGAAGGAATCGTATGCTGTTCTGCAGAATACTTTTACTCCTGACTTCAGGAGGCAGAAGACTTGAGTCAAAGGAGGGACTGAATTTCAGGGGAAAGAGAAGGATTTACTTACTCTGCTTAAATAGTTCTATTCCACCTCCTGTGTACTGACCATGCCACATGCAAACACTGTTAAGTGCCTTTATCGGCACTCTCTCCCACAGCTTTAAGCTTTGAAAAATCAGGAATGGGGCTTGTGAGCGGAAAGGAATATTTAGGCAATGTTTCCAGTGCATGTACAGAAAATAACCAGTTCTAGATCTGATCCCAAATCCCCCTTGAAAAAGTGAATTTACTTGGAAAATCCTGCTGTGAACTGACTTTTTCCTTCTCCCACTGCTCTAGATGAGACTATTGTGCCTCCTGATGTGCCAAGCTACTTGTCCTCCCAAGGGACTCTCTCGGAGCGCCAGGAAGTGGCCATTGGAGTGGACACCCAGCAGCCCAATGGGCACATCGACAGCAACGGTGAGAAATGCTTTCATTATTCTGTGATGCTGCATCTCAGCTTCATATGGGAGGTAGAAATCTCAGCCCAGAGTAGTTCTGTGTTTGTGTTTGTTCTGAGTTATCTGAGAGATCTTCATAAAGTAACTCCTGCATTTATGCAGAGCAGGGATCTGTGTTTGACTTCACAGAGCTCTCCTCTCCCAGGAGTAAGTGTTCCTACAAGCTGCCTGCCTCAGAAACTGCTCAGTCAGGCCCTAAGGACTGGTTTTTTGCTAATTTTGGATTCTTTTTTTGGCAGCAGAGTTACCCATAGTCATACTAGAAAATGCATTAGCATTGCCTGTCCCTGCCTTCAGGCTTTGAAATCAAATGTTGGGGTTTTACACTATTTAAACACAGCACATTAGGAAGGAGAAGTTAAGAGTTCTAAACTAAGATCCTCCTGAGATTGTGCAGCATTTATTCTGTTAGCTGAAAATTATCTATTTTCTCCATTGCTATTTTTCTTCCCTTTTCCAGTATAAGTAAGACCAACAAGTCATTGTTGTAATTGTGAGCAGATGGCTGTGATCTTTACCCAGATGGTTTGTTTGTTACAGGGATGTGTCAGGCTGATGCTGGAAGGTGTCCAGATGTGGAAGCTCCTGCTGTAGGTTGTAGACAGCCCAAACTGTGTATCAGCTATAATAAAGACACTTGGAAAACTGAGGACATGGCCGATGGAATGCTTGTTCCAGATAAGACAGGTACAAACCCCATTAATCTGGGAAGGCATTTCGTGTTTGTACAGATCACAAAACCCTGCAAGTCACACAAGAAATTGTTACCTTCAGACAAAAAAAAAAATGCTCAGAATGACTCTCAGGTGCAAGCACAGAAAATTTACTTTGTCCTGCTTGCTTTGATCCTCTCTCAAGCTTGGATAGTTGGAATTTGAGGAATAGTCAGAAAGAGGCAGAGTAAAGCTCCTGATTGCCATTCTGTGCAGCTGGCTGGTGGGAATTTTGATTTGAGATATTCCTAAAATATGAGAGCACTTTCAAGACTGAAAGTGTTAAAATTTTTCATGCTCTTCTAAAAGGGCTGTTGACTTCAAAGCTCAGCTTTTTAATTTATTTTCAAAATTTAAAGGTTGTTTTGGGCACTACACCTGCCTCTGCTCTTTGCCAATTTCTAGGGTGTTCCACTCATATTTTTCTATTTTTAGGATGTCCTTTCTGTTCTCACACTGTATTGTAAAAGCCTCAGAAAATCAGCCAATGAAACAAATTTTCTCTTTAGGAGAAACTAATGTAAAGTTTAATAATGGAAAGTTATTGAGCACACTAAGGAAATTAGTTTTCAACATTTAGAAACTCCTTGCTGCTTTGAATTCTGCTCATCTTTTGTTCCCACTATCAGTAATAACATATCTTGAGGTAACTCAGAGGAGTGTGAGCTGATGGTGATCCCTGTAAAGCAGCAGCACAAAAATAAGAAAGGTAACTTGGTATTTTAAAGCAGTGACAGGAAAGTCCCACTTTGCACTTCTACCCTGATTCGAAAGTCTGGAAAAGGAAATAAATGCAGAGTTTTATTTTTGAAAAAAGAAAGTTACAAGTGTTTTGGGGTGAAAAAGAATCCCTAACTAACTGAAGCGGTTACAGTAATTTCATGCCTATAAGGCGTACCTGGACTATAAGGCGCACTTTTTCCCCCTCCCAGCGAGGATCCATGTGCAACAAAGTAATGAATTAGTAACAGAATCCCTGGATCTCAGGGCTGCCAGGGGCTCCCTTTGGCTTGGGGCTGCCGCAGGCTTGCTCTTCTCAGTTGGCAAATTTCTGAACTTTGTCCACGTATAAGGCGCGCTGGATTATAAGGCGCACTTCCAGGTTTTGATCAAAATTCAATCAAAAGGGTGCACCTTTTAGTGTGAAATTACTGTAACTGGAACTACCTTTAGTGATGGTGGCTACAGAGTTCTGAAAACTGAGTATGTAACAGACCTGTGTAAGACCACGAAGTGTCCACGTTATTTAGTGAGCGATTCCCCCTGTGATCTGCACAGAGCTGCCTTTTCCTTCCACGGCTTGTGTGCTGACCACTTCCAGCTGCCCATGTTCCCTTGCTGATGTGCCCTTCCTCCCACAGGCTACGGGCTGCCCGTGGTGTGCACGGAGTGCAGCGGCAGCACGGACAACGTGGACGTGCACATCTACCCCAAGGACTCGGAGAGCCTAAGGACTGTGGAGAACACCCACCCCAGTGCACTGAGCAGCCACAGGAAGAGGGGTGCAGGCACCACCAGCCTTCTTCATGCTCAGCCCTGCAATGGGATTGCCAGTGGCAAGAGGCTGGAGACAGACGGGACCCTCTACCCCAGCAACCACGACAGGATAAGGGCGGAGGGCGCGCTGCTCGCGGACACGCGCGGTACGTCCTTCCTGAGATCACCTCTGCTCTAACAGTGCTCCCCTCAGCCTCTTCAGCCAGCTCACAGCCAGGGTGGGCTTGGTTTGAGCATAGAATGGAGTCAAGAAGTTTGGGGGAGTGCTCCAGGGTCGTGGAGGACGGGAGTGCTTGGCACTAGGGCATCACCTAACCACGCTGCTCCTTTGGTGTTCACAGGCTCTTCACAAGCAGCAAAGCCTTCAGAGCTCAACAACCTGAATTTGGTGAGAGCTTCACCTGCAGGAGGGTCATTAAAGCAACTGAACGTGCTTCCTGAAATATCCCCAGCACTACTGGACCTGCAGAGGGAGGCAGAGGTGGAGCAGGCTCTCCTGCCCAGCAGCAGCACAGCCCAGCCCCACGCCTCCAGCCACGAGCCCAAGCTGCCCCACAGGTCCCTGGACTGAGAGCACAGACTGATTGCCACGTGCAAATTAACAAACACACTATTACTTTTTTTAATTTTTTTTTTTTTTTTTTTTTGCACAAGAGTATATAGGCTACTTACTTCTACCTCGAATCTTGAACTGATGGCCTGGCAAAGGCAACCAACTGAGGTATGAGAAACAAGCTTGTATGGGGAACAAACTCCTGTTCGAGCGTCATCTGATTGTACATAGTTTAAAACTTCCCTGAGAAGTATGAAGTGTTCAAAAGTCAACTTGCATATGAAGCACATAAATGCAAGGGATTATTGTGTAAAGAGAAAAGTATTTGATACAATTGTACATAAGAGTTTTCATATATAAATATATATATAAAAAATATATATATATCTTTTACAGAGGCTATTTTAATCTTTAGTGCATGGAAAACTGAGTGAAATTTTACAATTTTGGCAATATTGTTTTCAGTATCAGGTTGCTGTTAAACTTTGTGAGAGAAATAATTCTGGTGCCTTAAAATGCATAAACAGAACTCATAAAAGCCAGACCGTTCCAAAGGGATTGTCCTCTTTTCAGTGGAAGTTCCTTTACACCTTGTACACCAGGGCTGGGGCAATCCCAGGTACTGGCTGGGTGGAGAAGTGGCCAGGAGCAGCAGTGCAGAGGGACTTGGGGATGTTGGTGGATCAGAGGCTGGACATGCCCTGGCCATGTGTGCTCACAGCCCAGAAATCCAACTGTGTCCTGGCCTGCATCCAGAGTGTTGTGGGCAGCAGATTCTGCTCCTCTGCTCCACTCAGGTGAGACCCCACTGGGTTCTGCACACAGTTCTGGTGCCCTCAATATAAGGACTGCAGTCCTTAAATTTCCCCCTGGAAATTTATTGTACTTAACACATTTAGTAACAGAGATCTTCAGCTGTGTCAAATGAAATTTATAAAGAAGAAAAGCAGTGAGCAGTTACATAGCATCCTGATATTTTCCTGTTGGTGGAAGAACTTAAATTCCATTATTTTTCAAAACTTTCTAAAAATTAGTATTTGAACCGTGACTGTGTGAGACTTTAGAGTGGACCACACAGGAGGCACTAAATAACTCTTCAACAGTGCAGAGCCCCAAAACAACCAGAGGAAAAGGCTGTTTTGACTGGGAAGAAGTTGTTAGCAAAATAAGTAACTTGAGCAGTAAACCAGGGGTGGTCTCGTAACAGTGCACCTCAAACAGGTCATCACAGGAGGTGTTACCTGCCATGTGTGCTGGCACAGCCCTGAGCACCACAGCCCTCCCTCCCTCTCCCAAAGGGAGACAGCTCTACCTGTCTGAGGTGTGTGCAGCACTCCAGCCTTGCCCTGCTCAGAATAAATAACCCCTGCCAGTGTAATGCATTCTCACACCCAAAAAACACATCTGTTCCGTGGGGGGTTTGAAACCATAGAGCTGTTTTGACAACAAAACTAAACTGCACTCCTAAGGGGACAGCTGTATCACTAATTCATCCAACAATTTTTTTTTTTCTCTGCAACACAATATTCCACTTTGTAGTTGAACAGCCAGACTCTCTATATGAAAATATCACCTCCAAGTGAGTTATGCTGCCTTGTGTGGCAATTCTGGGCTAGTTAGAAATACACTTGTTTTATAAGGAAAACTGTGGATTCTTGGCTGAACAGGCTTTTAAATGGAAATGCCCCAAATGTTTTTATGTGGTCTTTTAAATTCCTCCATTAATGGGGGGGGTATAAAGAAATGCCCACCTCAGTCAAACAGATCTTTGTCACTTCTGACTTGACAGTGGCCTGTTTTATTTATGGAAAGGTTGCTTTCTGTTGGTGTTCATTGGTACCTGTGGATGGAGGAATCCCAGTTCTTTGTGATTTGAGTTCTGCTAACATGAGGTTGCTAACTCTGGTGATGACTACTTTGGGGCAGGCTTATCATGGCAGGGAGAGGGGGGATTGTTATTTTTTCCTTAGGAGCAGCTGAAATACAAGTTCCACTGAGGCAAAGTCTGGGAATCCACCAGGACTGTGGTTCAGAACAAGCAGCAGAAATAAGGGCAGAAACCCTTCAGGTTCACTTTGGATCCATCCCTGAGGGAGCTTGCCCCAGTGCTGCTGCACCTCTGGGGTTTCAGGGAGTGGCTGCAAGCTGCCCTTTGGTTTTATTACAAGCTGGTCCTACCCAGCCCTAGCTTAAGGAGCAACAGTCTCCTGTAAGGAAAAGACTTGAGGGTCAGGGAGAGCAGCAGCTGCCCCTGGGTGAAGCCAGGCATAATTCAGCCAGTACCTGTCTGTCCCAGTCCCTGACTATTGACACGTTTGCACTTTGAGACAGGTGGCGAATTATGTTGAGTGCCAAGTTGATTCGAAGCAAAAGGAAATGGATGTTAGAAAATTCTAAACTGAGCACAGTTTTCCCTTCACTGAAGGGAAAAGTGCTCCAGAACCAACTCATGGAACCAGGGACACAGGGAGGATGGGAGTGATTCGATGGGCTCGTTTTGCTGGCAGAAATGTCATCACCAGTGCAGATACAAAGCAGATTTGCCATGTTAACATTGAAAATAATGTTTCTGAATAAAGTTAACTGCCTAATGTTATGACTTCCACTAAATATGTGAATTTGCTGCTTCTAAGAGGCAATGTGAAAGAGGAAGTATTACTTTTGTGTACAAATTTATTTATTTATTAGATAATTTGGTACAATGTTGTACATTGAAAAACATGTAAGATATTGAAGTGTCTAACAAACGGCATTGAAGTGTCTTTAATAAAGGTTCATTTATAATACTACGGCTGATTTGTTGAGAGTGAGCTTTTGGGAGTTTCAGTTGAAAAATTAAATAAAATTCTAATCCATTGCTATATCTCTTTTTCTGTCTTTCTCTCATGAAAATGGAGATTAACTGCCAAAGTACCTGCTCTTGAAATTGGGCCATGAGATCCTGGGGTACAGCACAAGGCTCTGACAGCCTGGCATGTGAATTTGGGGCTGCATTGAAAAATACAATCCAGAACTTGTAAGAAATCATTTCCAGTAGATCAGCTTGCTTTAGTTTCTGGCAAGTCCCTCTATCTTGGCAGTGAGAACAGAACAGAGGAGGGGTGTGTGCATGTGTGCAAGTAAAAACAGGGCCAGGACAGCACCAGACCCAGCTGCAGTTGTGAACACCTCTGGTGTTCCCAAACCCCAACCCCTCCCTGGATGGAAATTCCAGGGGTAGCTTTGGAGATAAGCCTGAATTCCTGCTTTAACTAAAAATCTCAATTCAGTTTCTGTCTATTTTTGAAAAATTAAAACTGATTCCTCCTTGAAATTATCACTTTGGGTATGAAGCAGGTAGTCTGAGAATACTCAAAGTTCCTTAACACATCTGGGAGTTCAAAAATTTTAAAACAGAGGTTTTAAGAGGCTGCTGCCTGGTCTGAAATTTAAATTGTTATCCCGCTTTATCCCAGTAATTGTCTACAATTATTTTTTTTTAATTTTGGTTAACTTGAAATAAAACATTGTTAAAATTATTTAAACAGTCATAGAGGAACCCACGCATTTTTGGTCTATTTTTTCTTCCCACAGTCCCAAAACTAAAAATGTCCTTTCCATCCATATTAGGCAAACTGGTACACTTGCCTGCTGCCATTCCCAGGTACCTTTGGCCTTCTTGTGGTGCAGAGCTGCTCCACTGGCACAGAGGAAGGGTCATCTGTCCCCTCCCACCATTCGGTTGGCTAAAACAATTTGGCTGCTTGGTTGAGTTTTGTTTGGGTTTCTTTTTACTTTTAATTTAAAAAAAAGGTGATGCCAAAAACTGATTCTGCAATATTAATTAAAAACAACAAAAAATGCACCCTATGACATAAAGATGATTATTTACAGCTCAAGTAATTAAATTCACTAACTGCAATACTATCCCCCTCACCGTGTTTAAAAGCTTCAATAGAAAATGTGATAGATTTTTGAGACAGAGTGATAAATCTCCCACCTTCCAGCCCCTAAAACTAGATGTAATACACATATATATATATAGAATGTCATTAAAGAGGCTGCCTCAAAGTGGCAGGAAGCACAGCTACACCAAGCCATGGTAAAGAGCAGTGTTAGCAACCACCCAATATGGGACTTGGCTGGATTCCCCATCTTAATTGAAGATTATTTTTAAGAATTATGTCCTTTGTTCTGTATGTTTTACTTGCCTGCCAATTATTTTCTAAGTTTTGGCCTCTAAAAAGTCTTACTACTCTGTCATGGATAGCAGTGTAATAAAACCCCCAGCACCAACTCTGGTGAGAATTTTGAGTAATTCCAATAAGGTCTTTCCATCACATTCATCCCTGCACCATTTTGTTTCCTACAAGAGAACAGCACCAGGATTTTGCTCTTCCTGCCAGCAGCACCCCAAGAGCCCTCAGGATCCAAACCTACATGACGATGTCCATCCCTCAGCTGATGTTCTCCCTGCCTTGCCCTCCCAGATTTCAGCACTTCCATCCTCCTGCTGCTTCAGCAGCTGAGGGATGAAGACCAAAAGAAGGCAGAACTCCACCACGCCTTTGCACAAGCACAGCTGTAAAATAATACAAGCCTGTGCTTTTAGTGGAGAAATATGAGTGTGATTAATAAAGATGCACTGGCTCCCACACAGGAATGCTTGCTGAGCACCTGTAGGTATAAACAGGAATATAAACTTCCACAAATACAGCTCGAATCAGAAACAAATGGATTATTGTCTCTTACAAAGAGCTCTCCCAAGCTGGAATCCTTTCAGTGCTGTTGGAGGGCAGCAGGCTGTAACTCTATCAGCCCCTTCCCCTCCCCTGTTACGAGGCAGGTGCCACTGAATGATGAAAACTTGCTTTATTTCAGCCTCCCCACTCAGCCCCCAAGCCAGAGCTTTCCAAAACACTTCCCCTGCAGGAGTTCTAATAATGCCTGTCGCAGCCACCATAATTAGCTGTTTACCCCCCAAACATTGCTTTTTTGGCACAACTCTTCCCGGTGACCTCACCCACTTTCCATGCAGGAAAATTTCATGTTTGGGAAACGGGATTATTGGAGGATTTACTTGAGCAGGGAGAGTGGCTCTCAGGCTGTGGGACAGCTGCTGTGAGGGGTGCAGGAGGAAGGCTCCACACTCCTCCTCCTCGTTGCCCTGGCAGGAGTGGCCAGGCTGGCTCAGAGCAGCAGCTGCCGAGTCTTCTCGTATGTCCCCAGGAAGATGAAGCCTCCCAGGCTGATGGCTGCCATCCGTGGGACAACACCTGCAAACAGGCTGGAGGCAAGGAAATGCAGTTTGAGAGGATGGAAAACAAAGCCAAGAAAAACTCTCTGCTGGTTTCTCAAATCCCACCCCACTGCTCACTGAAGGAATCTGGACTTCCCCAGCACAGCCCTCCCAAGGGTTGTGGGTTTTAACCCCTCTCCACACTCCCTGGGTGCAGAAGGAAAAGGCAGGGAGCCATTATGGGCCACTGGACAGGGATGCTCGGGCACATGGCCACAAAGAGCTGCAGGCAGGTGGGAACAGCCTGTCCTGCAGTGCCTTCACAGCCTCTCTGGGCTCCCCTTGCACACACAGCCCTGCTCACAAATAATCTGTGGCACCTTCAGCTGCCACCCTTTCAGGTGCCTGATCTTCATAGCTCTTCAAAATTAACAGGAAACTCATGCAAAGCCAATTGCTTGACACGTCTCAACTCACAGCTGGTTTAACAGCTTCAGGCCAGGCCAGTGTATCCTCCCAGAGGATTACAGGCTTCCTTTGTGGCAAGCAGGGATTAAATGTTAATCTTGAACCAGTTTGGCGTCTCACCCCAGATCTGAGCTCCACAGGATCCTGTCCCTGGCTTTCCCAAACCCTGCTGAGAGATGCTCACAGTGGGACACGCTGCAATTCCTGGAGAGACCTGGCTGCTCAGGAGCTCCCTGCTCCTGCTGCACAGGGAAACCTCTGGCAGTAATGAGCTCTGCTAAGGAGCCTGCAGCACACAGGCAGATGGAAACATTTTATGGCTTTACTAGACAGCAATTGGGCCTATTACCATAATGACAGCTTTAAAACAGAGTAATTTGTACAAGGCATGTATGGACGGAGCACTGATAGGGCAAATCCTAGGGAGCAGCACACAGCATCCCTATGAGGAATTAGGAAGCCTCATTACAGGAGCAGGGGCAGACATTTGTTTCCAGAACAACCCACTCGAGACACAGCTATTACACAAACAGGGGCCCATAACTGAGTTACCCAGAAGCTGCAGCCCTGGCAACCCCTATTACTAACCATCACTTCCAAGAATCCTGGCCCTGCTTCTCCCAGTTTCCTGTTCCCACCTGTGCCCTCTACAATCTAGGCTTCCTCCATGGGCTCCCTTTCTGCCTGAGGGCAGAGCTGAACAGCTGCAGGAGGGCCCAAATCCAAAGATCAGAGCTCTGTGGCAGGTCTGGTCCAAACTGGGCTCTGCTGGGCCATGCCTGCCTCCATCAGCAGAGATAAATTGGGTTTATTTCTGCTGGCCCCATCAGAAACTGCTCTGGTGGGCAGAGGTCTGCTGTCTACTTGGATTTGGACTCTGTCTGCAGATTTCACCTGGCACTCTGCCACTCCTCAGTTCCTCACAGGAGACTAACAGGACCCCTGCAGCTACCCTTTGGATCATTGAATCATTTAGGTTGAAAAAATACAAGCCCAAAATAACCCAGCACTACCAAGCCCACCACTGACCCATGTCCCCAAGCACCAGTCACACACGTTTTCAACACTGCCCTGGGAAAGGGATGCTCATTCTACAGCTTCCCTGGAAAAGAGGGAAAGGCATTGCAGGTCCTGGGCACAGCACAGAGGGGCCAGTGCTGAAAAAGCACTGTGTCCTGAGCCACAAAGCCTAAGAAGTACCCTCTGGAACAAGGAGTGGCCATCCTGAGACAAAGCACTGCTTTGCTCTGGCTCCAGCTGTCACTGAGCTGTCTCTGTGGGCAGCAGCATGCCCTGGGTTCAGGGGGCACAGGGATCAGGCAGGGATGCAGGGAGAGGATGCTGGGCAGGGCAGAAGTGGGAGAACAGCCCAGGGCCAGCTGATAAATCACACACAGTGAGCTTCAGCAAGGCAGTTTATGATGGCTTTTCTATCCCATAGCTCTCCCATGGTTTGCTCTTTCATGGGACATAAGTGGACAGGCTGGAGTCTCAGCAGTGTAACTTGAAGGTGGAGGCTTTCTCCTCCCTGTTTGGCTGCCAGGCAAAATTCCCCCAGAGATGGGACCCTTCTCCGCTCCCCAAAAATAATTCTCTCTGCTCTCCTCCCCTCAAGAGGGCTGCCCCAGCAGCAGAGGCTTTCTCTGTGCATGTGCTGTTACTGCAGAGGCATGTGCCCTTCTGGTATTTTTCCACTGAAATCGAGATTCATAACCCACACTTCAACAAATAAAACTAAATTACACTGAGGGATTATTATTTCAAAATTAAATGGGTGCCTCCCACGTGCCAATCCCACTCTGACCAGGAAGCTCTGGGAGGAACAGGACACCTGGTGCAACACCACCAGCTCTACACAGGCCACCTCACCAGCATTACCACTCCAACAACCCTCAAGGTTCTCACCAAACATTTCTGAAGCTTCATCCACGGCTTTTAAATACCACTATCTCCTTGTGTGAAAAGCCATCAGACAAGATGCAAACTCCCTTTCCTGTGAATGATTCCTCTACCCCGCTGGCAAGAGCAAAGAGGTTCACAGATCCACTCACCCCATCCCTATCCAACCCCTGCCACAGTCCTGGCTCTCCCTGGACAGACAGGGATGTGGAATTTCTTGGCGTGAAGCAGAGGGATTTACTAGGTGCAGACCAGGAAGCTGAGCCCTGTGCTCTGGTTTTAATAAGGTGGCAATAAGCAATGCGTCTTTCTGCCCTCAGAATTCCTCCTCTTCAAGTATGAGATTTATTAGAGGAGCCATAAATCATGTCATGTTGTAACTGGCCAAAAAAGCCCGACATTTTTATTGGTTTTGATTAATAGATTTATAATTGGCAGCAGGCATGGCAGCCTCTGCGTTTATTTTTCCCAAGACTTTCTTCCTTTTCCTCGCAGCTGACGCAGCTTGGCCTCCTTTACATGTTACTTTTTCTCCAGATCTCTTATTGTTTTGATTTCAACTGAATTGTGTTCCCTTTGGTCCTAGTCCACTGGTGCTATCTTTGGGCAGAGTTTAATTCTGGGTTATTTAGAAAAGGGCACTGCTGAAACACTCTGAAAAGAACACAAACATACATTTTTACTTTCTGCTGTTGGCTGGGGGGTGGGGGAAGTTACCTCAGCCAAATCCATGCCTCTTCACACCCTCCAGAGCTCAACTTCCACTAGCAGACATGGCCTCACTTCTCCCAGTCCCTTTTAAAACATGTCTTAAGAGTCCACCAAGCCATGCAGGACCCAAAACTCATCCACTGCCACATCAAACCAGGCAAACCTGGGACAGCCCATCCCTGAGTGCTGCTGGGGGGCACAGCTGGATGCCTTCCTGGAATCAGTGTTCAGGAACTTCCTGCAATTTGTTTTGAATTATTTCCCACATGTGTAGAAAGAGGGCTGAACTTTTATTAGCTGGGCAAGCAGAGATCAGATGTTCAGAGAAAGCTGTCCCCTGGGTTGTGCACAGTGATTCTGGCAACAAAGGTTAGAACAGTGCCTTGAAAGAGTGAGAGTGTAAAAATCTAGCAAAAACTACAGGGAAAAGCCCCAATCTTCCAAAAGTCCTTCCATTTCACTTCCAAGCCAAAGGCAGGTGAGACACGAGCCCTCCTGAAGGAAGCACAGGCTGGACTTCATGAATGGAGAAGTTGACATATATTCAATTTCAGAGGTCAGCTACTGGCATAAGACATCACTCAAAGAGAAGAAGTAAGTAAAGCAGTGCCAATAAAAATCAAATTTGACCAAAAAAAATTTGTTTTGACACCTCAAAATGTTCTAGAAACACAAGCAGAAGACTCTGTGTTCCCACACTGCTCCAAGGTGAGGAAAGCAAGGAGAGGACAAAGAGAGGCACTAAAAAGACTGGATGGACATCACCTCAGACTTCCACAGCTGGAGACAGGAAAGCCCAGAACATTTCTACATTCTGGCTACAGCAGGAAAGCCCTGGACAGCTGCTCTGTGGCTGCTCAAACCTACAGTAATCTCACGACTATAAGGTGCACCCTTTTGACTAAAATTTTGATCGAAACCCAGAAGTGCGCCTTATAATCCGGTGTGCCTTATATATGGACAAAGTTCAGAGATTTGCCAACCTGGAAGTGTGAGCTGTGAGAGCTGTGCCAGCTGGTGCCGGGCGGGAGTGCCGGGGCCCACGGCATGGGGAGGGCGCCTGGGGCTGCATTTAAAGGCTGTGCTGATCCGTGAAAAATGTTTGCAAATTGAGCAGCTGCCAGCAAACCCCACGATTGCACCATTCTGTTACTGATTCGTTACTTTGTTGTGCACGGATCCTCGCTGCAAAAAAAAGGTGTGCCTTATAGTCGTGAAATTACTGTACTCTTTGTACTCAAGCCTCAGAAAATTTGCACTTTTGGGTTCCACATTGCAAAATTCTGGGGCACGTGCTCGAGGCCAGACCCAGGAGGAGATTCAAAGCACAGACTCCCTCCCTCTGCTTTATCTTGTCCCCACTGCTGGCATTGCCCCTCACACTGCACAAGAGTGGGGAATTGAAAGGAACAGAGGAGACCTTGCAGGTGCTATCAAATCTGCAAGGAATTGCCAGGAGGAGGGAAAACTGTCCATATGGTGGTGGGTTCTACAGTGACCTTCCCTGGCACCTCAGGAGAGGGGATTCACACTCCTCAAATGAAACTGCTGTCTTCACTGCCATGAGATGTGCCTGAATTTAAATGGATGCAAATCACAAATGCCCATGTTCACAGGGAGAAATCCATCATGGGTTATTAACACAGCCACCCTCAACTCTGGCAGCTGGAGCTGGGCTTAGAGGTTGGATGTTCTCCCAATAATGTCCCTTTTCTGTGCTCTTCCCTGGACACTGCCCCCAGCCAGGGCTCAGGTGAGGACACCCAACCTCCCTGAGGGACTTGCTCTTGGCTACCTGACTGCTGCTCCCTGCCCAGGTGCACAGCAATGAAAAGGCTTTTCTGTCTGCCAGTATTCAAATATAAACAGATCCCATCCTCTCACACTCCCCAAAACACACAGACACCACAACCTTGAGATGCAGCACGTCCTTACCCTGACAGGCCTTGTGTCCTCCAGATGTCACCAAGGGCAGCCAGAACATTCCCACTGGCATTGCTGGAACCAGCCTGCACCAGAGAGAGAGAGATTGGAAACTGCTGGCAGAGGTTTGGCTCTGTATGAGCTCCTGTCCCTGCTTAGTGCTACATGACAGGAATCACAGATATCCTGATGTACCCTAGGCACAGGCAAAAGCTCCTCATCTCCAGGAATGGAAAAAAGGGCAGAAAGTGAAAGAGAGGCACAGAAGAGCAAAATATCAAAGTCACAGATCTGGTTAGTTCAGAACTGACCAGTCCCTCCTGCACTACACTCAGCTCCACATCCAGCAGCTGATAACTGCAGTAAGACCTTAATAAAAACACTCCCAATGCACCAAGACTTTGCTGCTCCTTTAGATTAAAAAAAAAAATAAAAAAAACAAACCCTGAGTAGTGTCTTGCATGTGGAAATTGTCTTGAGTGCAAAACAGAGGACAAACAGCAGGACTAGAGACATTTAAATCCCACGTGTGACCTAGTTAATGTGAAATGACCAATATCAACTGAATGGTCTCAAAGCACCCTCATTTCTTTACCTGGTTGCTCAGGAGAGAGGCAGAGCTAAATGAAAGCCAGTTTTTACAGGTTTATCATCAACACCATCCAAAGACAAAGAAGCTGCAGCAGACACAGCCCAGCAAGGACAGATTACACAGAAGCATGGTGAGCACAGATGCGACTCAGCTGGGGAGGTGCATCCAGAAACAAAAAACGAGCAACTAGAAACACCCCAAATTGAGAGGTGTGAGCAACATGGTGAAAAACACCCTCAGAAACTCCAGAATGCCCATCCTTCACCAACACAACAGCTCTTTCCAGGGCTGGGAAAGGCTTCAGGAACATCCACCTGCTGAGGGCTCAGCTCAGTGGCTCTGCCCTGGCTCAGTGAGATGATGATGGGAACACCAGACTCACCAGCAATTTCTAAACTTATTAAAATTGTTGATCCTATAAGCAATCTTCCTTCTGCCCTAGTTGGCAGATGTTGGCCATCACTATCTCTATAGTTTAAAATTTTACAGAAAATCCAGTACCAAGCCCTCCTCAGAAAAGACATACACACACTCTGAATTATCAAAACAGCAGAATAAATCCGTGATTTTTTAACTTTGGGTGTCTGACTCTGCAAGGCTTTTCTCCTAAAGACACTGCATGAAGACTGGAAGCTGAGCACAAGCCCAAGTCTGTTTCAGATAGCTCCTTTGGGAAAGGACCAGAGAAGCATTCAAGGAAAGGAACACAATAATTTCATTAGTTCTGCATGCAGTGCCTGTTCACATCTACTCCTGCCTTCTAGGACAAGAGCAGAAATGATTATTAATAGGTGCTGGATTTCATTCTGTAACAACCCTGCAGAAACCCTGGAATGCCCAGGCCATTCCCTGGCCTGTCTGGTGGCCTTCTTCCCCCCTTACCTTTGCCAACATAATTCTTGTCTTTGCTACGTCGAGCGGTGTGGTGACTGCAGCTGCAAATCCACCTGAGAAAATTAAAACAGCAAGCACAAGTGAGACGTTGTGTGAATATGAATGCCACACTGCCTATAATTCCCAGGGCTGTGGTCAACACTGCTCTGTTATTAATGCCTACAGCACGTTCCCTCACGTCAGAGCCCAGGTATGTCTGTCCAAGGTCTGTACACAGATGTTTTGTTACTGTGTATTGACTTTAGAAAACAGCTCTCTGCTGCTTAACTGTAAATCCAAACATCCCCAGGGACATCACTGTCTTTTTGTTCTGGACTCTGTACATATATGAATATAGGAAGGTTGTAAGGATACCAGATTCCACTTCTATCTACAAGTTTGGAAGGAAAAGAAAACCTACTTAGTCATTTGCAGAGATGGAAAAATAAACCAGTTGCATTGTGTTCTGCCTAGAGAATTAAAGTCTGACCATTTAAATGCTAGAAAGATAGAAACATGCTCAGTATCTGAAACACATGTGCTTGGGCTACTCACTAGATGCACACAGACTGGATCTGGGAGTGTTTCAAGGAAAAAAGACAAGTCAGTGTTTGGGATGGAGCTCATCTCCAACAGATGAAATCAGCTCCACTTTGGATAACAGCAATGAGGAGCTGCCCAAGGGTCTTAGGAAATTGTCAGAAGGCTGCTGTCACAAGTGCCATCCCAGGGGTATTTTTATTCTCTATTCTCTCCCAAATTTCACCCTTGGAGCTCATTACTGTCACTTGCCACAGCCAGCTCAGCTGTGGCTTTCCTCCTGAAAGCCAGAAATCTTCAGCTTATCCATCTGCATGTCTCACCCCAAACATGTGTGTGTGTCTGGCTCCATATTTTAACCCTGTGACTACAGCCTGGCCTCTTGTGCTATCTACAGACCAGCTCTGCTGCTTTTCCTCACAGCATTTTATTCCTTTTGCCTTGTTTCCCCATCCCAAAATCAATTCCAATCTTTCCCTCATCTGTTCAAAATATTTCAAGAGAGTAATTCATGCTGAGGAAGAGCTAAAGTGAAGGAAACTTCTAAAATGCAGGAGCAGCAGTAAGTGAAGAATGAAAGAGGAAGAAAGGGGGGAGAAAGGAGAGTAAGAGACTTGTTCTAAAATCTTTCTTCTTCCTCCTAATTTTTTCTTTTCTCTGGAGCCTGTATAAATCCTGTATCTGCTGCAGCAGTGACTCCAAAGACTGAAGCCTACACAGTACCCAGGGAATAAGCTAAAAATAATCCATTTTCTGTTCCAAGTTTTATGGAATGTAGAAAAATTGATCTCTCTTTTCTTGGAATGGGAGAAGGGAAAAAACCTTTCTTCTAAAATCTGTTAAGTAATGAAAAAAAACATTTTCCCTGCTGGCTTGTGTTTTTACCTGCATCTCTCTCTCTCAGCCACCTTAACTTGAACATATTAAACCCCTGTTTTACGACAGAGGAGGCTGGGCCAGCTGGCACCCTACTTGATTTCTTACAGTTAATTAAGGAATGTCCCATGACAGTTCAGGAGATGCAGTAAGGCACATGTGCAGTGCCTTGGATCCCAAACAAGAATAGCAGGGAAGCTGAGTTAGTGAAGAGCCCAAAATGCCTGGTTTTGGGAGCAGCTTCCACTCCCTTAGCCTGGCCCTTGTGGTTCACTCTGCCGGAAGCTTTCTAGCAGTGATACCTCACTAAAAAGCAGAAAAATGGGCTGTATTCAAGAAGTCACAGCAGAAAGTATGAGCAAGTTAAACTAAATTCCAGTCCATTCTTGGACCTTCTTTAAGGTCAGAAAATCTTTTTATTGTGAGCCAGTTTTTGCGTAAGTGACCAAAAGGCTTTGAGAGAATGGTCTGGAGAGAAACTCGGGTACTCATGTCAGCAATGTATTTTTAGAATGGTAAAAATAATCTCCATGGAAAATAGTGGCTTTACAAGTCTGGATGTAGAAGCCCTTCCTTTGCCCACAGACCAAGCTAAAATTAAACAGTGAACCACATGGCTGTCAGGCTGTATCAAGCAAAAAAATCTCAAAGCATCACCAGCTCTGATGGCAACACTTTAATAATCAGACTAACTTTTGTCCCTTATCAGATCCCTGTAACTTTTTAATGCATTTACTCCTGAGAGTTTCTTATTGGCAGCAGCTTCAGTCTTGGCTGATAGCATGGTTAGAACAAACACAATTTATCCTGACATGAAGTTCCCAAATTCTTATCTGAAAAGTTTAATCAAGGCTGATTGGTTTTCATTTTTTCCCCAGCTGACATCTGGATCTTCCCTACTCTTTCGTTATTAACATTTCAATGTTTCTTTTTCCATCAGTGGGAAGTATTTGGTACAGATTTACCAATCAATTCAGAATGGCAACAGCAACAATAAAATGCTTCATAAGCACAACAAGCAGCAGGATAGCGGCTAAATTAAAAGCAAGTTTGTATATGCTTGACAAAACCATGAGATTAAAGCTAGCATTTGTTGGGGACGGCTTTTTATTGAAGGCAGAGAGTCTGACAAAATGAATGTTCTCCAGCTTTAACTCTAAATGTCCAAGGTAATTTTAGAGTGACCTCTTAAAGCTTAGTACACAGGTATCGAGGAAAATGATAAAGGAACTTAAAACTTGACTGCTTCCAAACAAATTGATACAACAGACAGAAACAGCTGAAGTCCATTCATTGAAAATAGGAGGGCTGTGCACTGCACTGATACACAATAGGGCCCAACAGATCCTTAAATCACTTATTTAATAATCCTTCAGTTCCTGCTGTCACTGAACTCACCAAGAGCTGCCACATGGAGTCTGCTCCACTAATCAGCAACCAGGAAAAGCATCAGAGGTGGACAAGAAAGGCTCAGACACATCGAGCCTCCCACTCCTAAATGATCCTGGTTTCTCTGCAGAGCTGATGGAGAAAGAGGCACCTTTGCAGGCAGTCTGTGCCCAGGCTCACTCACCAGATCACTCTTGGAGAAAGCTCTTTTCTCCCTTGCCCCAGATCTGGGGATGACCTGGGCTCAGCAAGTAGGCTAAAAGATGGATTTTCACATGGGAGAAGGCTCTTGGCTCATTAATACTTCTAGTAGAGTGACAAATTCCTCTATTGGGAAAATAAACCTTCACACAGTAGTGGAAAATTCATCACCCATCTCCCAAGGAGTTACAATGGTCACTGTATATTCACACAGCAGCTGAGCAGCAAAATTTCACCAAGTCAGGGTGTTAAACAGAAAATCCTCCTGCTACTCACACTTTCCCAGTGACCAGTCCTTGATGGGAGTGCTGGTGACAGACATCTGCAGAGAATGATTTACCTTTATTTGCCAATAAGAATAAAAAGACCTGAGGACTTGAAATATTCCCCTAGGCTGCTGCTGGCATTTTCTACCATTTTAGCTGTCATACACAAATAAAAGAATCAGAACTGAATGAAATATTTCATGTGGGAACAATACATAACCCTAGGTTCTTGCAGCCTGTAGAATTTGCTGCTACAGAAAAAATGTTTCTCGGGTATTTAGACACAATCCTCAAATAAGATCCTATGAAGGGAAGAAGACAAGTTCCCCTTCAGTTTTGGCATCTTGTTTTTCTGTAATATTTTAATTTTTCCTCACCTTTTCTAAAGGGAATCCTTCTGGCCATTACAGGGGTTCTCCCTGATTCTGAGTTCCTGCCATATGGCCAGACCTCTGCTCTCTTTTCTGCAATACCAGTCCTGTTCTGTAGGTTAAGCTCATTTGAAGAGACAGGAATTTGTTTCTTAAAATTAGCCCAGCTTAGGAAAAGAAAAAAAAAATCATGTCAAACTATACTGTTGGCTTTTTTCATTACTATTTTCTATACTGACCCCTGGACCTTAATTTTGTTGTTAATAAACAGGGTTTTTTTCACTTTCACCCAGGTATTAATTTGTCGTATTGGAAAAAAAGGAATTACTGGAGCCCTTCTCCTTAGAGAAAATGTTCGTTCCAGGATGTTTTTGCCTGAAATTTGTCTCAAAACCAAGACACAGGTTGAAAAACCGAGCAGCTCAGGTTCAACATTAAACCTCACAGCATCCTCTTACACTGACTGATTGCCAAGCTCACAAATGGTCTTTTTCAGAATTCTTCAATCGATAAGTTCTTATTTTAACTTTTATTTTATTGGTATCACATTAAATTTTTTAAGAGGAAGTTTATTCTGGTCCTTTATCAGTGTGGGAACGACACCTGCCAATAGTAGATCAAAATGATCTGAGAACCTCCTTGGATTTCAGCAGAAATACCAAGACAAAGCACTGCTCCCTCCAGAGATTTAACCAGCTCAGGGTAGGGAGCATGTTCCAAGCAGCCTCTGCAGGGAAATCTTGAGAACTACTCAAAAATTTATTCAGAGCTATAGAGTTAAAGAGGCTTTTAGACACAGTGTGTAATCTTGTCAGAGCCGATTAGACCAAAACAAAAGTGATGGGAAATCCTCCCTGTTAATGTGCAAAAAGCTCTCGTTAGTGCATCATGATTCACTGGACTTGCACCTCAATTCTTTGGTGATTCTGTCACCACACAGCATTAATTATTAATGTTAAGCCACACTTTTTCTTGTGGCAGTGAGAAAGAAATCATCTTAACAGGGGCAATTTTCAGTCACATTAAGTGGACATTCAAGTTCTTTGACAAGCTGGGGATCACCTTGCTCCAGGGCAGTACAGTAATTGCACACCTATAAGGCACACCGGACTCTAAGGCACACTTTTTTTTGCAGAGAGGATCCGTGCACAACAAAGTAACGAATTAGTAACAGAATCACATGATCGTGGGGTTTACTGGCAGGTGCTCAATTTGCAAACATTTTTCACGGATCGGGGCAGCCTTTAAACGCAGCCCCAGGCGCTCTCCCCACGCCATGGGCCCTGGCATCCCCGCCTGCCTCCGGGTACCGGCTGCTGCGGCTCTCGCAGCTCGGCTGCCGGCGCTCGCGGCTTACACTTCTGGGTTGGCAAATTTCTGAACTTTGTCCATATACAAGGCGCACTGGATTATAAGATGCACTTCCAGGTTTCGATCGAAATTTTAGTCAAAAGGGTGTGCCTTATAGTTGTGAAATTACTGTACTTTTCTTTTCCCTGGATTTTCACAGGATTTCCTTGCTGCTGTCCCACTTGCATGGAGAACACAGGAAGGCCAGAAGCTCTCCTGGGACAGCCTGCCTTGGTACACTGCAGGGCTGGGGTGGTGCAGCCAGGCACTTGAAGTCCAGAAAGACTTGAGCATGGGGTGAAAACAGAATCATGTATGGGACACGCTTCCCTCCTCTGCCTCTATACCCTGCCCAGATCTGGGGTGGTGTCCAAACAGTTCAACACAAGGCAAGGTTTGGTTCAAACACAACCTCAGGCTTAAAATCTCATTTAGATCTACCCTTGGGTTCTTCCCCACTGGCTGCTCAGGCATCACCTTTTCTCACTCCCCAAATACTCCAAACATCTCTGTTAAGACACATAAGATGATGATAAAGCTGGACAAGGCCTTAAGGGATTAAATTATTAACAGATGAGTCAGGGAGGATTCCAAATCTCTAATATTTCTATTCATGCCTAGTACATTTCCATAAAAAGCCCATGGATCGCATACATCCATCTTACACATGAGGGCTGAAACTGCAGCCATTTCACAGGCACTGGGGATGGAATTCAAGAGATTGTTGTTCTTGGTTCTGTCTTCACCAAATAGTTATAACCAACTCACACAGACACATGTGTGTGTGTCATAAAGGGAAGCTAAACAGGACTTTTCTTTCAGTTTCTTTCAGCTTATTACCCTGCCCCTCAGGACCTCTAATATATTTTTAGAAAGTATTGAATTCAAGCAAAGAACGCAGGAGAAAAGCCTGTCTGTGTGATTTCACCATCCCACCACCACCATGGTGGCATGTGAAGGCATATCTGTGTGCAAAGGTTGTTTTTTGGATAGCATTCTCCTTTTAAGGTTTATAACACAATGATTTTAAATCACTTCTATGCACACATCCACCTTGTTTTATTCCCAGGGTACTGGTAAGTTTTTAACGTTTTTGTTTTGGCATGGTAAGAAGGAGATAAAAGTTTGGTCAGCCTTTTCTTCCCTCATCTGATGCTACATGTAGGTAGTTAATATTTTTTAACTCTGGAATCCATTGTTCAGAATGCAGGAAATTATTTTTCCACTGCCTCCCCTCAGCAAGAAGGCAAAATATTTTCCGCGAAATAGAATGGATGCAGTATCAGAATAGATCAGCTTGTTACAAATCTCAGAGGGAGGCAATGGTGAAGAGGGGAAAGTTCTGATCCAAAAAGAGCTCAACCTCCCAAGCTTTGAAGAGGTCCTCAAAGGACACATGAGAAAGGAAGATTACAATACAGCTGGTGAAAAGGAAAGAACCAGGAGACAAAGCACAGAGAAGGAAAGCCAGGCTGGAGGAAGGATAACCCAGAGAATATTTATCCTCACCACGATCTACAAAATAAAACTCCAGCTCTACAAAGATTTAGGGAATAGAGTCCAGGAAGACAACCAGGCTGAAGTGCCTCATCCACCACCCCATGGACCTGGAAGTCTCTGAGCTGCTCCAGGACCTGGTGTCTCCTCCAACACCAAGCTGGTGTCCTCAGCTTGGCAAAGGACAGTGAGCACCTGTCCATGCACTGCTGTGTCTCTGGAAGCTCCTTCTGCAAGAGTTCTGCACCAGACACTGCTGAACATCTATTAAACAGTAGCCAGTCCAAGCACAACTGGCCAGAATCAGGACATACAGAGAAAGAATTGGAGGCACTGGGCTAAATTTCCAACTGAGGCACCAAATTTGACCTCAGGAAATAAGTCTGCAAGGCTTTGGGTAAATCAGATAACCTTTCCAGCTCTCTGAACATGCCTGAACACAGTTTTTTTTATCAATCTAACTGTAATCTCTCAATCAACAGTGATAAATTAATGATCCCCATCACACCTGCAGACATACAGATTGCATTTTAAAGCAATTTTAGTCTGTTAGTTTGATTTGTTTCAAATTAAAAATGAACGATCTGCTTCATTCCCTCTTATTTTGTTTGCACTGATTGATGAAGTCAGAGTAAAATCCAACAGCAGGATCTTGAAGCAGAATAAAACTCCCCTCCCATCAACATAAACAGAAAAAATACAGCTGGACAAGACTACAAGAGGTCACCTAAAATATTCCCTCATCCCCAAAATGGAATCAGTTCTACCTAAACCATTCCCTCATTGCTCACACACCCAATCTTAACTCTGTGCAGCTACAGCCACGATGCCTCCCCTCAGCTGTGCAGTTTCTGTGCCCTTCAAAACCAAGCCTCAGTCTCTGCTGGAATTCTGCTGCTATTAATACTTCGGTTTCCCTAATGGAACTTATTCTTTTAAAAATTACATACAATGTAATGGCTCTTTTTTGTAAATTTTGTAAATTATCAAAGAACAAGCTTTGCTTTTGATAATCTACATTTCAAGAAATGCTATAATTTCTCTTTAAACAGGATTTATTTTTTTCCACATATTCTGTTACTGGTTTGGAATCTCAAAATGTATTTTAGCTCCTTGGGGGAAAAGCTCTGGCTGTCCATCCCTTTACTATTAATCTGTTTTTTCTATTAAGACAGTTGAATCTCTCCTCCCTCAAACTGTCAGCTATACTGATGACTCATTAATTGATTTTTTTTTGTTTTTTTGGAAACAAATACAGTAGGCTAAAATCAAGCAAGAAGCCTACTGAAGAATTCAATTAACTTCTGGCTTGTTTGGTAACAAACAGTGCAGTATTGTATTCTGCCACTCTTTATTCTTGTTGTAGTGTCTGGAGATTGCCCAGATGTTTCATCCTCTGGAGTTTTTTTTGCTGTGGAAGGCTTTTGCCTCCAGGCTGAGCAGAGCTGGCCCTCTGCTCTCCTGCCTCCAGTTAATCTAGGTGGCTGTCAGAGCTGTCACAGGAATGGTGAATCACGGCCTCTGCAATCACTTCAGCCCCTGGGGAAGTGCTCGGAGCCAACAGCTGCACAAACCCCCACCCAAACTAAGTTTCTCCTGGATGGGGATTTTACAAATCAACTTTGAAATAATCACAAAGCCTGACTGACAGGCCCACGGTTTTTAAATAACAGAAATTTGTCAAAAACAAATTGGTTGTCTTTCAAACAGACACCCTGGTTGAGTCTCTTTTTTTTTCTTCTTCTTTGCTTTGCTGACTTTCCTATTTCCAAACAACTGGATCCGTTTTCTTCTAAACAAACTTGAATTACAAAGGAATGTTGTTCTGCTATACTTAATAGATTTGCACATTTTTCCCTTTCTTCTTTAGTCTTTCCCAGTATAACATATAATCCTTTGCACCTGCAAAAGCTCCACAGACTGCTGACTGCCAAGAATCCACCACGTGACCCTGCTTCCATGACCAGAGATCCTGTGTTTAAAGAGAAAGGAAAATAAAAAGTTATTAAATGTTTGAATCTATCTGATCCCCATGTGAGTTAACTCTGAGGATGGGAACTTAAGTGAAAAGCTATTTTTGTGGCATTTTTGAGTGATGTAATAAGTGATTTTTCCCAAGGAACTTGTGTACTTGAACAAGCAGATGGAGTGAGAAAGACGTCTGGAACTGAGGAGGGCTTGAAGCAAATTGCTTTCAGGGAATTCATATGTATGTATTTAAGCCTGTGGCCATGCAACTTTGCAAATATTTTGTGAATTTATTTTCTTTTTGGCAGATAAAACAGCACAAAGCAAAACACTGAGCGAGAGGGCGGCATGCAAGAACCAATATCAGCTCAGCCCAGATGTACAAAGGCTCCCATTTCAAACGAACAGCTCCCACTTCCACCAGACACAAGTCCTGTTTGCTCCCCCACATTTCTTAAACCACCCCTTCCCCAGAAAACCCCAGCATTAAGAAATTATTCTTATCGCTCCCATTACATCCCAAAGCAGGTGTGTCTCTGTTTTTCACTTGGCATCATTAGGGACCACACACCCTCCTCTCCATGGCTCCCACACACCCTGCTCCCATCCATTTACTCACAGCAGCATTTGCACACACATTTAAAGCCCCAACAACAACAGTGCCTTCCAAAAGCAGCTCTCAAGTCACAGCACACAATTTGATGAGCCCAGTGAGCACCAGCAGGGAAGGATTTACCATGGCACCCACACCACTGTGCTCTCCCCTCTTTCCCCCTGCTCCATCACCCCTTCCTCATCTCCTGAAACACCTCACATGGAAAGCTCTCTGGAGGAGAGGTTTCTGATTGATCACTAACCAGAAAGGATCGGTACTGATCAAAAAGGGATGGGATCCACAGCCCATCTGAGACCCACTGCAAATTCATTTTACAGCTGTGGCATTCTGCTTCTTTTTAAAGTCATATTACTTCTGTACTATAAAATTTTCTTAGAAGCAACTGGATAGCAGTGCAAGGCGGAGGTTACTGCTCTTGGGCTCCTGGTCTGCAGTACAGCCACTTTCCACTGGAGCAGGAGATCTCTGCTCTGTTTGCTGACTCTTCATTTAACATGCTGTCCTCGTGACTCGCCTCTTCCAGCTTGGCTGGCGCTTGTATTTCAGTTGAATGTTTTAAAAATCAAACTGTTCAAGCAACAATGGCCAGCCACAATGTTGTTTGGTACCCTGCCACAGCTAAATAGCTGCAGCTCTGCTGTACGAAAGCACTAGAGGGGTTCCAGCCTCTCTAATGCTAGCCATTCTTTTCCTGGTGTTTTTGGTATGGGCTGCTATTCTGCCGTCACCCACAGCAGAAACTGATTTTCATCCCATAAATAAATAAATAGAGATTCATAATTCTTCAAAACCATAATGTGCTTTTCTGGAATAACTTGCAGTCTTCGGACACACAGTTCTCTTGCACACAGTCCTGATGGAAGAAGGACACACTCCCTTGCACAAATTACCTTCCAGAGTATCTGGGTGATGTCAAAGCATAAATCCCACCTTCAGCACCCACCTGAAAAACACTTCAGGTGCTTAAAAACCTTGAATTGAAAGCCAGGGTTTAAAAACTGAGCTTCTGAAGCCACAGCTTTCTTTTGATAAAAACAGAATTATTGTATTTTTTAAAATTGAATGTTCTCCAAACATCTGTACATCTACAGCTAAACCTGAGAATTCAGACCAGTTACTGCTGCCATGTAAAAATGAGCTGTGGAAGAGCTGCTGGAGGACTAAGAGGAAAACCATCCCATTAATACAGATGTTCATGGCTTTGCCAGAGCCCGGCCTATTCTCAGTCATGATGGAGTTTTATGTTAATGTCATTGTCCAAAGAAGAAGGAAAAGGCCATTCTGATTTCTTGGCATGTGGCTCTGAAATCTAGTTTCTGATAAAGCCTGGCTGCCCAGTGCAGCTCTGCACAAAGAGCCTCTGCCAAGCAAGGCAAACAGTGATGAATTCCAATCCATTACTGCAAATTGACAACAGGTATTTGCAACAGTCATGCAATACAGAAAATGGTTTGAAAGGGTGGAGCCAGGAACACTTCAATTAAATTAGGGGAAAGGAGAATTGAGGCTGGAGAACAGGAAGCAAATTCCCCAACAGTGAGGTCTACTGAAGTGCAGAGCCAGCCTCCCCAGGGAGGAGAGGAAAGCCCTCTCCTTTGAGTCATTTAAAAATAGATTGGAGAAGGCACTCAAGACTGTACTGTGGGGAATAATCCTGGGCTGGCAAGGGCAGCATGAGATGACTTCATGTGTTTCTTTCCATCTCCAATTTCGGTGATTCACCCACAGCTCCAGACCTGAACATGCAGAAGAGCAAGAGGGAAGCAGGGCACGAGGACATGATCCTGGAGGAAGCCAAGAGGAACAAGTGTCACAGGGCCAAGAGGACCAGCAGGACTCTGGTCCAAAATTCTTTCTAACCACACAATGGTGTGGGCCAGGATGACATGCTGGAGGTCACACGTGTTTTCTCTCATAGTCCATGGACCAATTAATTGACAGGGCTTTGTGGTAAGTCAGGCCTCTGAATTCTTCAAAAACACTCACCCTTCCAGCAGGTTTTAATACCTCTGAGACAGGGCAAAGCACAGAAGCTGTTAGGGGTTTGTGGGTTACTATAAAACCAGGGCCTTGCTCCTGGAAAGAAACACAGGATCCATATATAAATCCCCCCAAAACACTGATTGTGAACAAAACTGGTTATTGCAGTGATGCAGTGCTTAGAGCACGCTCTGCCATCCTGCACAGATCCTTCCATTTGGGGGGATAATGGTGAGAGCTCAGATCAGGCAGAGCTCAGAGCCCAAGGGGCACAGCTCAGAGGTTCCAAAAAGGGCAGAAGTGCCCATGGAATGCCTGCAGTGACACTGCTCTGTCTCCACATGCTCCTGCAACACCAAACACAACCTGGGAATTACGAGCAACACGACTGCACAGCTGGATGCCCCACCACCATCGCCAAAAATCTTCTACCTGCTCACACTCTGCTCCTGCAGCAGGAGGCTGCTGGGGATAACCTGATTTTTCCAGGGCAATGCCCATTCCCACCAGCATTCACAGCTAGGAAAGCAAAATGACAAGGAGCACATTACATGAAAGCGGCCGCCATGCCAAGCCTGTGTCATGTGTATTCTATTAAGCTGAAGGCTGAATAGAAGACTTTGTTTTCCACTTCAAAGGACCCCATCCCAATCTCTCTCTCTCTTCCCTTATGAATAACAAATTGGAAATAAATCTTCTGGCTGAAGTGCATGGAAACTCATACAGTTGGGGCCCTCTGCAGCTTCCCAGCTCAATCACATGGTAATTTTTTTTTTTTGTAAACACTTTTCTGTGATATATATGTAAATCTCGCTGTGCATTGCTGCACCATGTAAAGCAATACAGCGGGTGTGGCCTCAGGGGATGGACACAGCAGGAAGCCTGGCTGCATATTTCCAATTATTCTCAGGGATAATGTTCACAGGGAAGGGTCAAGTTTTATACGTGGGCAGAGCCCTACTTTTCTTCATAGTGATCCCATTTCATCCTGCTCCACAGCCCCTAATTCTCACCATAAATGTTATTTAGCTCTTTTGATACTGAGAAAACAAGGACATCCCATTTTGCTGGGCAGAGGGAGCATTGGAAAAGTCACTCTCGAGATATACCAAAGGCCCTTCAATCTAAAAACAAACAGAAAAGGAAAGTAATGCCTCTACTTTTAAATATTTGGGAGAAGTATTTGGTGCCCACAAATTGGTGAGGACACCTGGCCTCCAGATGGCAAATAACCTTTGACCAGGGCACACAACTCTTACCTGTGCATGCCTGTCACCTTTGCCATGCATTTATAGTAAAAGTTGGCGGCAAAAATCGGCTGTCAGTTTTGTATTCTCCATGCAGCCAGGTCATGGTGTCTATATTCAGGATACCTAAGCTTTGGTAATGCAGGAAAATGCAATGTTCACACACCCCTCAAGCCTGATGACCAGCCCAACACCAGCAATGCTGCAGGAAGCACTGCAGAGAATAAAACATCTCTGCCTTGCCCTTGCTATTCTTCAAGCCAGCAGAACTAATGGTATACACTACACTTGAGGCCTGCAGCTGAATAAATATTACAATTCACAATGATAAGCATCTATAGTATCTCTGTGTACCCCTCTGTTCACAACAGTGTTCAGCTTCATGACAACGGGGGAGAAAAAATCATTCCAAATGAATCCCATGGATCTGTGTGCATGTGAGGTCCTGCACTGAGGAAAGAAAAGCAGTCCTCATGTTTGCCTTTCCTGCTAGGGATTTTACTCACAACGTGGCATTCTGCATGGCTGACCCTTACAGATGCATGGCACATTAGCTACAGGAGAAGCAAAAACTTCACAAGTTGATTGCAGTTTCTATACATAAAATCAACATGGAGCAAGGAGCCAAACGTCCTCCTCAGTGGATTTTTATGTGCATATGTGCAGCATATGGGCAAGTACATGTGTATATTATCTTGCAGGAAACATGCAAGCCCAAACATGGGAAAAATTCAATGATCTAAGTTCTCTGTTGACATAAATGCTGAGACTCCATTTGCACTAATGGAGTTGTGCTCACTTATGCCAGTACTGAATTCAGTCTTAGAATTAAACCCACCCAAATCCTAGATAAATTGAAAGAGAACAAAAGTTGGCCTATATGCAAGAGCATATTTTTCATGTTAAAAGCATTTCATTCCCTTTTTCTGCCCATATAATACTGCATTGATGTCTGTGACCCATTTGGATGTAAATCAAAATGGATGTGTAAAAGCCTGGTTAAAGGAAATGTTCTTCAAAACTGTGTTCCCATGGCAAGGCAGAACAGCTACACTCAGTTTTCATGGCACAAAGGGACATATAGGGAGGGAAAATGCACTTCTGAGAAAACACTTTAAAGCCAGCAGGGCTTTTCTTGAGCACCTGCTCTGCTCTTACCTAATAGAGCTGTGCTTCGTAGATGTGTGTGAATAAATTACATAAATCTGCTAAGATTCTTCAGCAAATAACCAGTGTCCAATCAAATCTTCGATATTCAAACATCCCCAGATGTCACTGGCAAGCTTGGCAACTTCTAGAGAACCTCTTGTGGCCTGGCCATGACCAAGAGCATCACAATCTGGCTCTGTATCTCCAGACTGTGCGAGCCTGTTTTCCTCTGCTCTGTTCAAACGCTATATTGATGATCCAAGGCCATCTGACTTTTCCCAAACGTGCCTGCAGTGCTGTGAGCAAGGGTTGCATTTGTTTCTGTCCCTTTGGTGCAGATGGTGTGCAGCATTCCTCGGGCTGTGCCCCAGCACGGCGTGAATGACACTTATTGTGGCAGCAATAAAGCCAGGGCTGTTTGCTCAGCAGCTGTTGGGTGCATTGTTCCTTTGTGAGAAAAATGCAGCCGCTCTGCTCGTGCCATGGACACGCCACATCCCACCCCAGCTCCCTGTGCAAAGCTCTTCTCCTGATTCAGCACCCAAGCAAATGGCAGACACTGTTATTTAACCATTAGGACTTAATCCCAAAATCAGCCCAGTCTTGCTCCAAGAGGGAGAGAGGCATGGTAGAACACTTAGCCTGTGAGGAAATGGCTTTAAAGCTGGGTCTGGGTTTCATTTACTCCTGACTTACATGCAGCTGAGCAGAGGAAAGAAATACTAGTCTGCTTCTCCAGGAAAAAAGGAAAATGCTCACCTACCTGGAGAGCAGGGAAAGAGCCATTCAAGGCCCAGTTTGGCTACGTGCCTCTATTTTCTACTTGCCCTGTTAAGCAGCAACAGATCTGACTGTAAATTTTAGGAGGGAAATAGCATATGGTTTATTGATTCAGTGGTGGAGTTATAAACACATATTACTGCTGAGAACCCCAGCTGCCTGGGAAGAAGTATTCTGCAAACTTCTTATTCTTATTAACTTTAAAAATCACGTGCAATGAGCTTCAACCAAGGTTAGAGTCTTCACTCTCCACAGAAAGCCATCAAGCAATCGTTGCAAAGTAAGCTTCAAGATGTATCTCAAAATCTATCTGCACTGATGACCAAGAGCAAGGCTGGGCTGACCCCAAAATCAGTTCACACCCTGTACTGCCCATCCCAGCCCCCAGAAGCTGAGCCCCACAGGGCTGGATTCTCCCTATTCTCTTTTTGTACAATACCTGTTAATTTGTGAGACCCACAGATCTGGGAAAATTATTTTATTGCTAAAACCAGTGACAAAAAAAACTCGTGGGCTCTACAGATCTGCAGAAAGTGTAAGAGCTCTATATTTTGCTCAGCACTGAGAAAAAGAGGGAAATCCTGGTCCTACTGAGCGCCAGAAGAGTCAGACATCACCTCGAGCATGGCCAGCTGAAGATTTTTATCTTCCTTTGAAGCTCCTGGGCCAGCAGAGCAGCACAGTGTGTGCCAGCCCTCCAGAGAGGTTGGGTTTGTAGGGACAGGACTGGCTGTCCCTGATGTCTCACAGTCTTAGCAATGTCCAAATGTCTCCTCTTAAGAGTCTGACCTGTCTAATGAAAAAGACAAAAGGTTCCCAGGATAGGATTGTTTTCCTTTAAAAAATCCACCAACTAAACAAACAAAAACCCCCCTTGTTTTCAAGTCAACTCATTTGAGACCTATGTCCTCCTGTCCTGCCTGCTCCTTCCCTCCTCGCTGGCTACCAAAGCTTTTCTCCAGACATACAATCCATTTGGTCTATAAAGAGACCATTCTCCTTGTACAGCTGCATTTGAGTGACTCTCAGAGGCTCTGAAGCGCAGCCAACATGCAGAAATAGAAAACCCAAGAGGACTGAGTCTTGTTTCACCTGAGAAGGGTTTATCTTACAGCACTGTTCTCTGAGGGATGTGACCATTTCCACTGAGAAAACAGGCATTTTTGACAAGATTTCTGCACTCAAACCTAACCAAAGGCTCTTGATTTTCTGTAGAGTTTTAAAAATGCTACTTTATTGGAAAAAAACCAAACACCTGATGCCCTGTATTTCTGTAATAGCTCCCCAGAAGAAATGAAAATTGTCTTTTTTCTCAGTTCTAGAAGAGAAGGATTAAAACATGAAACAAATGATAAATCACTTATGTGCTGCTGCTGGGAACTCGGATATGATAATTATAAGCTCTGAATAAAATGTCTGAACAGAAAAGAATAAAAGATAAAACAGAAGGGATTGGCTGCCCAGCCCTGGCAGCAGGGTGAGCACAGGAGCTGCACCAGGCTCTGTTAACCCACAGCAATTTCATGCCAAACACACAGCCCACAATGTGAAATTCCCACAGTAAGGAACACACATACAGCATTTCCAAAACAACTTACTGAAATTCCAGGGCAGCATACAAGGGGACTGTCTCTTACAACATTAATTCCAAAACCTGAACTAATATGGAAGGCTCTGTGCTTGGCTGGTATTTGGGAAGCACACCACACCTCTGCTCTGCTGCCTTTCTTCAGGGCCACCTGGCTTTGAGATGGGATCAGAAGCATTAACCCCACATGAAAGAACCTAAAACTGATCAAACTGTCCCAGTAATATTTAACCATGGTGCTCTTCTGAGAGTTGGTGTAGCAGAAAGTGAATAAAATTTGTAACACCCTTTCCTTCCCTGAACTCTGAGAAGAATTCAGAACTGTTTTACCTGTAAGGCTTGGACTAAAGAGACAGGAAAGAGCTACACTAACTCACCCTAGTTGGGAATTACAAGGTCCTAGCATCACCCTAGTTGCGAATTACAAGATCCTAAAATCTGATAAACCACAGCAGTCTCCTTGTCTCTTTTGGTTTACAGCAATAATCTGTGCCTCAAACAAAATAGCAAAAAATGGAGAACTGGGAAAAGAACGGATATTAAGCACACCTTACAGCAGTGGATGCCACCTAAATTTTAAAAAATACTTTTTTAGATTAAAAATACTTTTTAAAATTTCTTTACTATGGTTTCATGAGTCATGGTGAACTAAGAAAGGAGTTCCTAAACTGTGTGTTCACCTGAGTCACCATCAGTAAGACTTGTATTTGAAGCAGCATTTGTTTCTTGCTAATCACTGCAATCCTCCCTTTGCCAGCACCCACAGTCAATGTAACCTTATAGTTCAGTAATCTGTACAATGTTCTCCCTTCTTTGAACATAGTTCAGTGCATGGCATGCAAGTTTGCTCTCACAGGGGACAGCTGGTACGTTCACAGACAGGAGAAAACTGCATGAGAACTCTGTGACTAAAGCATAAGGAATAACTAGAGCAGCTTGGAGTAAAGCAGAAGGAGAAAATGTGATATAGAAACACTATTTGCCACCTATGACAAGCCTTTATTAGGCTTCTTTAAGCTTAACACCCTGCTGCTGGCTGCAGCACATGTCTGAAGGAAAAGGAAACTTCTTCCATGCGCCTCTCTAACTGTCCTTTCACAGTGGAATGGTTTTCCTCATTTTTATGGTGATTAGCTTGTTCAGGGAATCATAAGACTGAGTCTATCTTCCATCAGCTTATGTAACTTTGTATTAATGGTTTTAAAAACGACACAGCCACAGCACTTGTTCTGTTCTCCTCAGTGAGATGGCCCACACACATCACACACAACTGCTCCCACAGTTACTTTCTCAAGTAATCCTATTAATACAGTGCAGAATAGTCCCTCAGGCATCATCTCAATAACTCTTTTCTGTTCAGGCTTTGTGCCATTTTTCTCTTGTCCTCTGCATTTCTATTTCTTTGTAATTACTGTCTGTTCATGCTCCCTTCACGCCCTACACCCTCAGCCATACTCCCAGTGATGCTACTGGCCACATCCATCCTCTTGACGGGACCATAATGATTTTTGTCCTTTGTTATTCTGTCAAGACAATTTTTTAAGAGCTTCCCTTAGATAAACAAAATGTATTCTGCTTTCACTGCCTGGCTTTGATATGACAAGCCCTGTGCTGAGCCAAAGGGACGGAGTATGCCAGACTGATCTTTGCAGCTTTCTACTCCTGACTCCACATCAGAAGAATAGAACGCAACAGGTTTGTGGAACAAACTGACAGGAGTTTTGTTTCTCTTCAGATCTGCACTGACCTCTTTAGATTAAACATGATGCCTCATCCTGAGTGACTCACTCCTGTAGTTAGCTAAATTCAAACTGTCTTCTTTAAAGCCTGCAATGTAAACAATATACATTTTACTGTCACAGCTACGTGGACATTAGTTAAAACAACTTTACATTCTGCAAACAGCTACACAATGTTGCTGGTTTATGTGGTTTTGGCATGAACACCACACTTTTTCCCTTTAAGCATTGCCACCTCTTGCTCCCTAACATGGCTGCTGCACTAACCATTAGCAGGTTGGGCCAGTATCACTGCTGAAGAGTTTACAGAAAGCCATTCCTGGACACTGGCAGGGAAACAGATGCCTAATAAGGCAGCCCAAGCTCTCCTGGGCAGTGGGATGATACCCAGATCCCACAGCAGGCTGAGCTCATCAAGTACCCACAGAATTCTCCACTAATGCAGCTCAGTTCTGCAAAAGCTCTTGGCGATTTTCATGCTCTTCCTGCCTGTGGATTCACCTTTAAATCAAACTCCCTGAAGCTTCTGCATGCAAATATTCCCACTGTGGGCTTGT
Source organism: Sialia sialis (assembly GCA_009812075.1). Classification (NCBI taxonomy): domain Eukaryota; kingdom Metazoa; phylum Chordata; class Aves; order Passeriformes; family Turdidae; genus Sialia; species Sialia sialis. Next base: position 14,792,636 of record VRYO01000638.1, on the reverse strand, counting down.
GTCTTCAGGATGTGATAAAAGGTATCTATTCTATCACCATCTGTTGAGGGTGAGGGCAGTGATCCTGATCTCCATGGGAGATATTCTGCTAATGGGCCAGCCATTGAAACCAGGTGGGGCAGTGTTCTTTATTTCCAGAGGGGATATCTCCTGTTAATGGCCATATTTTATAAACCAAGTGGGGCAGTGTTCTTTATCTTTTCTCCAGGGAGTTCTCTTCTGCTCATGGCCATTGAATCCCACTGTGGGATTGATAAAATTACTTCATCCCATTGGAAGTTGCTCCAGCCAAGGAGAAGAGCCCAACATTTCTTACCAAGATACAATCAGACATTTTGGAACACTAAGGTAACCCTTTCTCCACTGGACTCCAGAGGGAAACCGGATTTCTCCACATCACTACTGGATCTCCGGAGGGAAAGTGCACCTTCTACAGGAGCACTGCTCCAACTGAACCACATCTGTCACTGCAGGAGGATGCAGCCACCATTGAATGGGACTGCTGCCAACACCCTGACTGATGGGGTGTCAGGTTGTACTCTGACTCTGTCAGTGTTTGTTCTTTGTAGTACTGCATTTCTATTTTAATTTTCCTAGCAAAGAACTGTTATTCCTAATTCCCATATCTTTGCCTGAGAGCCCCTTGATTTCAAAATTATAATAATTTGGAGGGAGGGGCTTTACATTCTCCATTTCAAAGAGAGGCTCCTGCCTTTCTTAGCTGACACCTGTCCTCCAAACTAGGACAGCTTGTCCCCCCGCAAACAGCCCCAGCTACAGACACACAGCCAGAGGACAAACTTGTCCCAGTCCAACACAAGGACCCAGTTTGGATCTCTGTACTGAGCTTGCTCACAAGTCCAGCACTCCTACTCCTACTCTTCAGCTCCTCTTTTATAAATATGTTTTGCTACAATGCTTTTAATGATCTGCAATAATTCTCTGTGCTTCCACCCCATGACCTCCAAGTACTTCAAAAACCCTTCCTTTCATCTTTTGTAGTGAGTGTAAAGAAATACAGAGGGATGGAGAAATTACACATGCAAATCCAACCCTCCACTCAAAAATCTAGATCCTGGCTCTGACCATGGCAAACAGAGCAACCAGCTGCTGGTGGGAGAACAGCATATCATTTCAAACAACTGCACTGTTAAAGCATAATCCATTGACACCTTTTTTAAATGACCTAAAAATAAAGTACATGTAGACAATCAAAATATCTTTTCAGTGATGTTTATAAAACCCAGGCTGAAACCGTTTTCTCATTTGCAATTTCCTTTTACCATGAAGAGCAAAACACTAAAAAATTAAAATAAAATTTAAAAAATAAAAAAATAAAAAAGAAATCACACAACACAAGGTGGTTCCCGTTCTTTTTAAGCAGTAAAAAAGTTAGAGACAAAGATAAAATTTCTGGCATGCTGGGAGTAAAATCTAGCCTGCATGCCACAGATCAGTGGTTAGATATTTCCTGTTATTTTTCAGATATTCAGGAATATGATCTTCACATGCACAGGTAGGTTGGCACATAATTACTGATTCTTGAACATACTCATAATTGCAATGATGGAGTTAGATAAGTTACCATGGAAAGCCTCTGCAAAATGTATAACTTATATTTCCATCACTAAAGAGAACTTACCTTTAAGGACTCCCAGAGGGGAAACTGTACCAGAGAGAAAGGAATCTGGAGAGGTGGGAAAAGAAAAAAAAAAAAAAAAGAACAACATAATGTTACAAAAGTAAATTGGGTTAGCATGTTCCTCATCTGGCTAAATTAGGAACAGTTATTGTTCTCTCAGTGAACTGCAGCTTATTACACTTACAAATCTTTACGGACACTTTATGTATGCTGCCATTAAATGACTGGTTTCACTAAAGCAGTTTTACTTTGTTTATCACATTCCCTGCTGAGAGGTTAATGTATTGTTACCAGGGTGGCCTAGAAGAGCAATAAGCAGTGTGATCTAGTGCAGGGACATTCTTGGTTTGACAGTCAGCCAAGAAAGCCATAAAGATGGTTCAAGAAACACATTCCCAAGGCCAGGAACACAGCTTGGCAAAACACATCTTCAGCAGGGCAGACTCACAGCTGCTGAGCTGTTGTGTTACAACCTGGGCTCTGCAGTTGGGCATCAGCTGAAAAAATGTTCCCGAGCATGTCCCATGTCTCATGGGAATGAGCCAGCTCCCTTGAGAATTAAAAGCAGGTTGTGAGAGCTACCACTACCCAACTAAAATGGAGAAACTTGGTGGTTCTCTCTTTACTGCCTGGTTCTTCTGTCCAGCCACAGCCTGCACCTCTGTCTAGGTTCATTCCTGCTGCCTCTGTCCCAGCAGCGCCTGTGCATCTCCACGTCCTTCACAGACCTTGCCTGATAAACACCTCAGCTCATCAGTCACTTTTTATTGTGAACACACTGAATCACTTTGCAACAGGACACATCACTGACCAAGGTTATGCCTTCTCTTATATTTCTTCCTCCTCAAAGCCCTCCACTAAATTCCTCCTTGTCCTTCACCACTCACAGAAGCCCTAACACCAGCCTCTGGTACCAACTCTGCCTTTGCTATGTCCAAGCTGAATATCAGTCTCAAGGTACCTCAGAGGAAAGGATCTCCAGCAAAGCACTGGCCTGTCCTAGGATCACCCTACAGCTGCATCTGAAGTCTGCTTTGCCCCTTCCTAAAGCAGCATTATCTCCTCCACTTTCTTAGCCAGTCAACCCCAGGCTCAATTCTTCCCCCAACTAACCTAATTTTTTCTACTTTTATCTTTCTTAATTTTCTCCCTTGTTTAGGCTGACTTGGCAGTTCATATATCAAATTATTTAGTCTCAGAAAGCACTTATGCATCTTTTACCATGCAAAGGAGTAGATACTCAAAATGGATCATGCCTATTTAATGCAGATATCTTTGCTCTGAGTGACTAAAAACGTTCACTACATGTTCACTAGAGATATGAATGGCTTATTAAACCCAAATTCAAACTACACAAAGGAATCTGAACTGGAACATCCATTCAACATCACAGGAGTCAAAGAGTATTGTCTGCTTCCCTGTGCTGCAAGTAATGATTAATAAATGAGTCTATTAAGTTAATCTGCCAGGCAAAACTAAACTTGACAGACACCTGCCACAGAAAATTTGTTATCTATTCAGGCAGGAAATGGCAGTGAGAAGAAATCGATGTCACTGCTGTACATTGAGCTGACAAACTGAAATCTCAGAGGAAGTTTGTCATCTTGGACAACAAGCAGTATCCCTGGTGGTATCTCAGAGCTCCACAATAAAGGTCAGACATGGCTCTTATTTATCAGGCTCTTGAAACTCTAGCGTCGCAATTAAATTTCATTTTTAATACTGGGTGAAAAAGCCCAGCTCTTTGACAGTAATGTGTGGTAATATATTTATGAGAAGATATATACACACTCACGTGCTACTGCAGCACTGTTGAACTGAAATTATATGGAATGATTTCTTTGCAATGTAAAATGAAAAGCAACATAATCTTTTATTATCTAGGCCAAAAAAATAGGAAAGAATAAGTAACAATAACCAATACATTTGCTTCAAATTTATTTAAAAAGAAAGAAGGAAAAGCTCTGTATCCAGCTGTACACCAAACAAAACAAGCTTTCAAATACAGCCTCCAAGTTTTGCCTTTTTATGCTGGTGAATGAGTGGTAAAATTAAGTAGCTGTTAATAAGACAACAAGGGAAGCTTGTGACATAATCCCCTTTATATCGCCTGGCTAGAAGCATTTCAATCAAAGGGGAAACTTGTTCACAAGTGCTGCTTGATTTTCAGTGTTAGTGGTGTGTGCTTTCTGTGTCCTGCTCAGGGGCAGCCCGGGCTGTTTGGGGATTTTGGGTTTCCCTTTCCCCACGTGCCCCATGGGATGCAGCCTGGGAAGATTTTGCATGTGTGTCAGGGTGATCTGCACAGCCACTGAGCTCCCTCCTCCTTAGGAAAAGGGTCTAAACATTCCTAAGTCAAGCTTTACTAGAGTTTAAAAACTTGCAAAACTCAAAAAAATAGGAAGCACCACCCTTACCAAGCAGAACAGCAGCATCTTTGCTGCACTAAGAAGATGTCCTACATTTATTGCAGTCACCCATTGGATCCTGTCTGACATCCTGACTTACAAACAAAACCCACACAAGCAATTTCACGGGTATTGGAATGAAAGGGAATCTGTCTTCCTGCGGATTTGAGTTTTGTCATCAGATTCCCTGAAGCCAAATCATTTCCAAGCCACCCTCAGCAGTCTTCCCATGCCAGGGACCTCCATCACATTTCTTCTTAAGATCTATTCCATAGCCCTTGTTGAAAGTTCAGCTCCTATTGAAAGCCTTCCCTCAAACCCCTTAATAACCTTTACTGTCCCCTCACACCCATATTTTTAAGAAAGTTATCAGAACTCCTGTTAATCTTTGCACATTTCCGTGGTCAAGATGTGGAAGGGCTGTGCAGGCTGCTGTGTGTCCGTGTGTGCAAACACCCTGCTTGCAGAAGCCTTGTCTCCCTAAGAGACAGACTAAACAGCCCACACCCAAAAGCAGCATTAATATATGCAAAAAGAAATAGCTCTGTGAAGGGAGAGCTCATCTGACCATGAAAAAGCCTTTAGATGGCTTACTGCCCTTTATTCTTCCTCCACAGCAGACGTGACAAAATTTTGCAGTTTGGGGACACTTCTTAATTTGAACACTTACAGCATTTCATTCCTTTTCGTATTTTGCTTCTTGAAAGAAAAGCTCTTCAGCAATGAACAGAATCACACCCTGTTAGGCAGAGATATTTCAGCCTGAAATAGGCTGAGGCAACAATAAAAATGTGGTGCACACATGTGGGTAACTTGCTGCCAGCAAATATGAAACCCTGGCAAGCTCCACCAACCTCTCATTCGACATTAATATAAAATAGACAGAGAGTACCAGCTCTCATGTCTGGCCTAATGTTATATAACTATGCTGTTTGTTCATCAGAGTCCACCCTTAAACACATACAAAAGGCAAATTTAAAGCCCCCAGACAGCTGCAAATAATTATTCTAAAATGTTTTATAGGTTAGTGAAATTATCATTTACTCTGGTCCCTGTAGTCCTTAGCACCTGATGCCTAACTTAAGGTAATGAACTTTGCAGATGCATATTTCCACACATCTACTTAATTCCCCTGACACAAAGTATTTTAAATTATTTTGTTTAATAAGTTACTTTTAGAAATAGCTGCACTTCCCCATCAGAGCAGCAGATACACACATCTGACTTCTAAAGAAAAATACCGACCTGTAAGTACTGAAGATTGATGGCAGAGCAAAAGTCCTCCCACCAAATACTGTTTAATTGAATAAAAGAAATTTAAGGAGGAACTTAATAATGCTCTTTGCAACTACAACGCAATACTTTATCTCAAAATTGGCCCATTTGATATCTGATGGTAAATTGCAAGCTGACATTGTCCTGAGGAAAACAGCAGACAGAGCTGGGGCAGCAAGATGAAGGAGTGGCAAAGAGTGGGGGAAAGAACCAAAAGAAAAAAGCCAAAACCTCATCAGCCCCTTCAGAACTGGGATTCCCTTCCAAATATGAGAATTCTTTCACACAAAGAGGAAACAGATGTCCATGGCTGGAATTTGCATGTGGCTTTATTCTCTTCTAGGATACAATAAAACTACTCTTCTTCTCATCCTCCGAGCTAGAAATTAAACAGTGGCATGCCATGCAGAGTCCAGCTGTGCTTTCTACCTCCAACCTTTATTACCAATATATTTAAAAAGAAGAAGAAAAGAGAGAGACAGAAAGAAAGGGAGAAACTAAAAAAGCCTAAGAAATGAAAAACTGTGGTATGTGTTCTCAAAACAATATAAAACCTACAGATGTTCTTACTAATCTGTGGCACATGTTTGTTTATTCAGGTTTTCCCTGTCCCCAGTTCAGCAGGCTTTGCTCTCCAGAAGACTTATCTGTTTTTACAAATGTTAGAGTAAATACTGGGGGAGAGATTGGCAAAAACAGCCAGAGGAGGAACAGGCTCACCTTGTAAGAACTTTCTCAGTGTCCCTGAATTTTCATCTCCAACCCAGAAATTGCTCTCACCCACACCCCCACTGCTCCCTACATTAACAGCAACAGGGAAAAAGCAAACACTTCTGAAGAGGATTTTGAGAGTATAAATGTCACAAAGGCCAGCAGAAAGAAGAGCTGCTCACTTCAGGGAGAACCTATTTCAGCTCTCAAACTTGCACCCAACCTGTCACCTGCACTCACTGTGACAAGGACAGAGAGGCCATCACTGTCCAGGTCTGTATTTATGAGGAGTACTGAGCTGCTGTGCCAAACTGCGCCTTCTCCTTTGTAATTGCAAAAAAAAGTCTAATCACCCACCTCTAAATAGCAAAAACATACTGTTTTCTAAGGATACATACACAAATTTCAGGAGAACAATCTGCCCTTAACCTAAGTGCCTTTTACAATCCCTTTTTTTTTTCTAGCTTCTTTATAAAGGATAGAAAGGGTTTTTAATAGCTTCAAGTTAAAGCAGAATAAAACAACCCTGTTGGCCCACTGGAGTTAAACATCTCTGCTAATAATCCCAGCAAATTTGGTTTGGTGCCTTGCCCTCCTAAAATTCTTCACACACATGCCCAATCCATCTGGATTACGATAAACTGATGTTCCAGCTATAAATATACTTTTCCCAGGATGAGTTTTGAAAAGACAGCATGAAATGAGGCAAGCCTGGCCCCTGGTCAGTCAGAGGTCACAGCAATAGCCACCATCAAGAAGATTTGGAGGTTTTACAGCTTTTCCACTGACTGAAGGTGTTTAAGACCCATCATCGATGTGACACCCTAAAGTTGACAAAATAGCCTTATTTTCTTGCAAAGCTTCAGTTAGTATTGTCTCTCAGGCCATCCTTGAAAGACTGCAAACTGCACAAGGAACGGAATTACAGTAATTTAATGACTATAAGGCGCACCCTTTTGACTAAAATTTTGATTGAAACGCGGAAGTGCGCCTTATAATCCGATGCACCTTATATATGGACAAAGTTTGGAGATTTGCCAACCTGGAAGTGCGAGCCTGCCCAGCCCCGAGCCCAGCCTGTGTTTAAAGGCTGCTTCAATCCGTGAAAAATATTTGCAAATTGAGCACCTGCCAGTAAACCCCGCGATCGCGCCATTCCGTTACTAATTCGTCACTTTGTTGTGCGCAGATCCTCACTGCAAAAAAAAAAGTGCGCCTTATAGTCCAGTGTGCCTTATAGTAATGAAATTACTGTGCATGAAGGTAATTTGTAATCTTAACATGAATGAAAGCCTGTCCAAGCCATCAGCCATGTTTCTGCAGCTCTGTGAGATGGAAGGTTGGGAGAGTGGTGGAAGAACAGACACGTTTATATGTTAAACAAATGATGGAGGGCTTTGTTAATAAACACTGATGCAAAAACAAACAAAGCTTTTCAGGCAAGTTTAACAACGCTGGCATAGCAATGACCAGGGAAGAGCTCTTGGCTTCACTCCTTAAAGAGAACAGTGAAGGACCAAGCTCACCACAGCACCTTCCTGCAGGACTGCACAAAGCCAGAGAGCTGGAACCCCATGGGAAGCTCCCAGGGAAAACTATCAAATTGCATTTACAACAAACAACTTTTCACAGCCCTTCAGTGTTGAACAGGTCTGCAGCACTGCCAGAGGCAAAGGAATGGCATTTAGGGTGGTAGAAACATCAATCTCAACAATGCCAGGAGTATAATTAAAACAAAGGTTTCAGCTCATGCACCAGCAGCCACCTGAAGTAATCAGCAATTCCCTCATTTTCAAGCAAATAGCATTAACCCTCTGTGGGCTGGGAGAAAACTGTGACCTATAAATGGGAAGAAATACAAAATTCCTGAATTACAGTCATTTTTCTGGTTCAGGCATCTGCTAACTCTCAAATAAATATTTGCACCTTGCTTCCTCTGTTTCCCCAGCTCTAACCCCAAAGTATTTCCACTTGTCACCTGGCATATGTGAATGGTTGGAACTAAATTCCTTTCCGAGACAAAACATTATGTGCCCCACAGGGTTGCTTAATTTGGTTACAAGCCATTCTCACAGATGTCCTTTGGATTTGTGTGGCAGAACTTCACATCCACATTTCCTCTTAAATAGCACCACACATTCATTATAAAAGCAACTTAGATGGCATGTTATGTAGTAATGATAAATAAAAGGAAAATTCAGTTTTCCCTCCATGAGAAAAAAGTTCTGTGATTAAAAAAAGCAAAGAAAAACGAAGGAAAAAAAGTGTTTTCTGTGGGGGCAATATTGACCAATGAAGGGGAAAGGCATAGTCAGAGATCCAGCACGAATGCATGTTTCCAAAACATGGGAAGAAGAGAGGCACTGAGGCAGATGCACAAACTCAATGCAGGCTGGATTGATTTAAGAGATGCTGATGATCACAGAGCCCTAACTTTGCACACGCGTGAGACAGACCATCATTGAGCTATTGAAGGCTCCTTCCTCAAAGAAACAACATTAACAGCCTCAAATTCCACCCCCAACCCCTTCTTACTCTGCTGGGAGAACAGAATAACTACTAGAGATTGTATAATGTCAGCCACAAAAGTCGATTTTATTGGATTTCAAACATGAGCTGGACTGACCAGCCCCTAACTACACAAATAATATCCATGTTCTCCCATTTTCCAACAAAGCAGCATTAAAAGAGATGCCCATTTGCTATTAATTTTCAACAACATATTAATAAAAAAACCTCTCAGCAAGTAAATGAACATGCTGACACTGATTTGTACATGCTGTTTTCAGGGCGCAGATAAAAATCTTGCAGGATAAAAGATGAGTTTAGCAGCTCCAGAAGAATGAAGGTATTGTTTAACAGGAAGCAGATGTATGTCAGATGGCAAACTCATTAAAGTGTCCCATCGTTAAAGGAAACGGGATAACAACGAGCCATCTGAAAAAACCTGAACTGATCAGGAAATGCACAAGCCGCAGCTAATCTCCTATTTATTGGTAGGTAATGCCTCTAAGTCATGCACATGCATTGAGTTTAGGACCATGAAGGACTAATCTTTGTTCTCATGAAAGAAACAGCGGCAGAACCCAAGAGCATGGAGGGCAGCATTTCTGGAAGAAGTCTTCTGGGGAAAAGCTCCCAACATTTGGAGGAGCTGTTACATCAGCCCGTGGGTGCACACACACACTGTTGGGCAGCACCTCAGTTCCCTGGCTCTGAGAGCATTTTAATGGGCATTTTAAAAGCAAATATAATTTTTAAAATGCCTCGTGAAAGGTACCCTTCAAGGAATAGGCTCTAAATACAAACTTGGAACCGTAATCAAAGAGAAAAACATTCCCTAGCAGACACTGGGCTGATGGATTTGCAGTATCAGAGTTGAACAATTCCTCAAGTGAGAATTCTATAAGGAGCTAAGCACAAGGAATTAAACAAGCAGCATAGATTTACAAAACCATAGAATCATTTAGGCTGGAAAAGACCTCAATGATCATTGAGTCCAACTGTTAACCCAGCACTGCCAAGCACTAAACCACACTAAACCACATCCCCAAGTGCCACATCTACATGGCTTTTAAATCCCTCCAGGGATGGCAACTCAGCCACTTCCCTGGGCAGCCTCTTCCAATGCTTGACAACTCTTTCAGTGAAGAAATTTTTCCTGCTGTCCAATCTGAACCTCCCCTGGTGCAGCTTGAGGCCTCTCATCCTCACCCTGGCACTTGTTACCTGGGAGAAGAGACTGATCCCAACCTGGCTGCTCCTTTCATGGGTGAGAAGGTCCCACCTGAGCCTCCTTTTCTCCAGGCTGAGCCTGCCCAGCTCCCTCCTGGTGCTCCAGACCCTTCCCCAGCTCCATGCCCTTCTCTGGACATGCTACAGCCCCTCAAGGTCTTTTTTGTAGTGAGAGGCCCAAAACTGAGCACAGGATTGGAATCAAAGACAGCATGTTTGATTCACAAGGCAGGTGGATCTGGGGAGAGGAGTGAGAGAATTGCTTCATCCAGCAAATATTCAGTCTAAAAAACTGGAAAACAGTGCAGCTGTAATTGCACTGACATCAGCAAAGGAACTCTCGTCCTCAGAGTAACAGCCGCAAGAAGAACAAAAAAAAAAAAAAATCCCAGACTGGGAAGAAACACGTGTTTCTCCCATCCTGGATATATCTCAACCTATACTAGTTTTGTTACAAATGTCTTGTTACTACATTAAGATCACAAAAATAACACAGCAGTTCTCATCATAAAAATTAAATACATCTCTTGCCAGGAGTTTTCTGAGTATCAGTAAAAAAATTTCCAAGAGGAAATCCATCTCTGCCTTTGCATATTGGCCTGATCCAGAGGCCATTGAAATTGCTGGGAATTTTGTACATGTGGCTCTGACAGCTTCTGGATCAGGACTGATGCTAAAGATGGAGAAAAGAGGAGAGGGTGGATGCAAAGGTACTACAGTACTAATCTGAATTCTACCATTCCTTCCCGGGATGCACAGACCCCACTAGAGCAGGCTCTAGGATTCCTTTTTTTAAACTTAACAGGAACTACTGAAAAGTCCTTGCTTTTACAGAACATACACAACAACCTCACTCATATCTGAGCCCAAACCATTAAGTTTTAAGTACAATTTTAGTTCCCAATACAGTTAATGTAAGCTAACCAAGTTCTTTGGAATGTTTTACCAAATAAAGATTTTGGAATTTTGCTGCATTGCTCCCCCTGTTTATTTGGTAAGGATATTCTTGCTATTTTGCCTTTGTGGAGGAAAAAAAAGAAAAACTGTACCAAAAAAGAACAAGTAAGTAAACATTATTTTAAACAAAACACTTCATGGATACTATTAAGAAAACTACTCCATCAATGCTAATGCAAAACCAACATTAATGGAATAACTGCTATAAACCAAGCTGAAACTTCTTTCCCTGAAGTGTAAAGCCAGTGCAGTACTGTTCATGTACCTTACATCATTATCTCCATCATGTGGCAGAGAGAAAGAATGCAGACTAACATCAAATTTAGGGAATACTGTTCATGTAAAGGTATTTTACTTCAGATTCAGAATTCTGTACCTCACCAAATGGGGCTTTGCTAAGTTTCCTCCTGTGGGGGCCATTCTCAGCTGTTTTAATGACCAGTTGCACTGCTTTTGCCTCACCACAGGACATGATCCTGCAGAAGAGAAATCACCTACTACATTATGACAAAGATTTCCCTTAGCTTTTACGTATTAAAACTTTCCTGAACTGCAGCTACAATTCCACAAACTTTAATCTGATTCTGCATTGCAAGAGACCTAATCTAAAACTCATTAGAGTGAACTGAAAAATCCCAGCAAGCATTTGGTTGATCCCAAAGGAGCAGTTAGACAATGCACGTACAGATACAGGAAGGATGGCTCCTTTATTATTTTTATTTTTTTACCCTCTATTTTTCTTTTCTGACAGTTTAACCAATTCTGCAGACTCTGTAACTACTTAAACAGGAAGCCCCCTGGACCCAGCAGACCTCCCTGCTGATGCAGCTGGAGAGTTTCTGTGTTCCTAATGGAGCATTTCTTCCACCCCCAGCCCAAGGTAGCAGCTGTAGGATGTCGGGCTGGACATCCTGGGCCACCTGGGACTCCCTGCCCTCCCAGGTGTGGACGTGCAGCCTCGTCCATGGCAATGCAGCCCCTGGGAAACCTGCCTCTGCTGCATCCCCCAGCTTCCTGCCTGGCAACAAGCTGGGAAAAACCTTCAGCACGCACAAATCTGTGCACAGAAAGAGGGTTTGCTCTCAGGAACCTCTTGCAGCTGCCTCAAAGGAGCCTAAACCCTCCTTGTGCAGTGGCACAAGCACTGTAAGAACTGAAAATAAAAGCTACAACTCTCATTGATTTGTTTTAATCCGGTTCTGGAGAGGATGCTTTCATCATAAGCCTTTGAGCTCCTTTGCATGACTTTATACAGGCACCTCATTTCTGTCTGCCTTGGGAATCTCTCACAGCCACAGTGCTTAACCATAAAGCTAAACCAGAACAATTTCTCACACTTGGCTACCCAGCTTGGACAGGAGGAAAGTGTGGCAGGCTACAAAAGCCTGGGAATAAGATCAAGGGGAACAAGGGTGCTTTGGTGGGCAACACAACAACTGGAACATCCCAACACACACAAACCCTCATTTTCTCCATCTGCTCACCCTGCAGTCCTGTTCACACAGCCCAGGAGCAGCTTTGGGCTATCAGCAGGGCCTGAGGGAACTGAACTGCAGAGCACAACAGTAGCTCATACTTCCATGAAATCCTGCTTAGAGCTGTGATCACCAAAGTAGACTCTACCGAGTTTCCACTTCACCAGTATAAATCATCCCCTCCACGTTCAGCAAAGCACTTAAGCACATGCTTAGCTGTGCTAGAGCTAATTTTCTTCACAGCAGCCAGGATGGGGCTGTGTTTTGGGTTTGTGCTGGAAGTGGTGCTGATAGCTCAGGGGTGTTTTTGTTATTGCTGGGCAGGGCTCACACAGGGACAAAGCCTCTCCTGCTCCTAACCCACCCCACCAGAGAGCTGGGGGTGCTCAGGGAGTCAGGGGACACACAGCAGGGACAGCTGACCCCAGCCAGCCCAAGGGACATCCCAGACCATGCGGTGCCATGCTGGGGAAGAAGGAAGGGGGGACATTTGGAGTGATGGATTTATCTTCCAAGCCCCATTAGGAGTGAAGGAGCCCTGCTGTCCTGGAGATGGCTGATCACCTGATGTGCTTGTAGTGCAGCAACTCCTTCTGTTGCTTTGCTTGGCTTTTGCTTTACCTGTTCAACTGTCTGTATCTCAACTCACAAGTGTTCTCAATTTCTCTCTTCCAACCCTTCCCTCATCCCACTGGTGGCTGGCTGTGTAGGGATGAGCTGCCAGCTGGGGTTAAACCATGACAACAGCTTTCACTATTGCTGAATGGGAACAAGACTGAGCTTTAAATATGTTAAAGACCAAATACAATTTCTCAAAACTCCATGCTCTTCTACACACTCCCAACTTCCCAATAATCTAAAAGCTCTTCCAGAGCTGGAGCTGGAGCTGTATTTTGTAGAACTGATGCCTGAACAAAGTGTTCTGCTAACCTGGAGCTGCAACCAACAAGGAGACTGGTGAGAAGAGCCAGCTAACACAGTCTAATAATTTCTGTGAGTTACTTTAGATATACAGTGAGGAGCTCAAAGTGATCTCAAACACCCAAGAGAGGACAAGCCAAGGGACAAACTCCACCAAGAAGCTTCAGCATCACAGCCAAGCTGTGCCCTGCCAGGGTCCCACGATGGATCAGATCCCAGCACTGCCAGCAGGTCTGAGCACAGCATCAGCTGCCCTGATGGCTCCTTTAAAAAGCCTCCTCCTGTGGAAAACATTGACAGCAGAAGGAGAAAGCCAAGCTGCACGCCCACTGCAGCCTGGCCTCCAGAGGGAACGGGCTGGGAAATGCTGCTCTCACAGCTTCCATTCATTTGAAGGCCACTCTGAACCCAGAAGGTTTGGCTGAGATGATTTCTTTTCCTCACTGGTTTTGCAGCCATGTCAAATGCCCATCACAGCAGATTTGCCAGCTCCCTGCTGTCACAGGTGCACTAACAAAACTCAAAGTGCAATGGCTCAGGTTGTGTGGGGAGGCACAGAATTTTGACTGCAGTACACAGACAAAACCAATGGGATTTACATATATATGATTTGAACCACAGTCTTCCTAATTCTTTTCCAGCTGGGAAGCAGTCAGCAATAAAATAATTTTCATGCTAACAGGCAGTACTTGGAAGGAAAGAAAATTGAACACAAAAATGTTGTTTGGAGAAACAGTCAGGCATTCCCTGGCCATGAGAAATCTCCTGAAATTTTACCTTTTCACTGGACAGCAGGGTAGAAACTACTTGGGAAACTACCTGCCCTTAGGTCTCTCTAGAATTGTTCTGCAGCCTCAGGAATGGGTTGGATGCCTTATTCTGGGTACTACTCCCCGTCCCCATAATGCACTGATAATGCTCCTTTCACCCTGAGCCTGGCTGCGATTTATCTGCCTAAATTAGCTCAACAGAACTGTGAAGCAGCATCTGAAATAAAATACACTGATCCTGATCAAAGACATGGTGTCCCACAGGTTGAAGCGCAATGTGGACTCAGGAAACTGGGCAGCAGGCAGTGAAGTAAAGAAAAATTACCAAACAAATTAAGAGCCAAAGAGAAAAGGAAGGAAAGCTGCTGCTGCCTAATACACTTGCTTTGCTGATGTCAAAGCCTTTTACAGTATAATGTTGTAACTTTTTGGGCTGAAAAGGAGCAGGCTGGTGTTAGCAGCATATAATATAACCAGGTGACTTAAACCAGGATTTTTTCTAATGAGATTAGCAAGCTATACATTACAATTCCCATGATGTTTCAACCTCAAGGCATTTTAATTACATTTTTCATTTATCTTCCCTGGGATTTTCTGACTCATGCCAGAATCCTTTCTTCGCTTAAAAAGCAATTTTTATCTCAGGGCAAGTGCTAATAGACCACTTCAGACAAAACAACCAAAATCTGCAGAACTCATACAAGAGCAAAAATCAACTGTGGCTTTCAATCAAAGGATATAAATCCATTAACACCTTTCTTTAAATAGTATCAGCATGTGCTGTAGTGGGCTTTGGGATCATGAGGAGAATTAAGAAACTTGCAGAACTGTGCAGACTCTATGTTCTCACATACAATTTTAAAAACTCAGCTGACCTGATGCCAGTGAATGACCTGAGTTTGCTGGAAATCACAGACTCATAGAATAGTTTGGGTTGGAAGTGATCTTAAAGAGCATCTCATTCTAATCCCCCTACCATGGGCATGGAATTTCCATCATCATTGTCACAGGCCCAGAACAAATTTGGGGTGGACAAGAGGTTCCCAAATCCATTCTGAAATGCTGATGGACATGGTAAAAACAGCCTGTTATGTTGGAAATTTCCTGTAGACAGAAAAGACCCTGACATGATGGTTTGTGCCCACAGATCAGCTGAAGAGTGTCCACCGGAGATCCTACCCTGAACAAGAGACTTTATAAGATGTGTTGATTAAAAACAACAAAAAAGTAAAAAAAAAAATCTTGCTTTTGCTTTGCAGACCAACTCAGTAAGACAAATTCCAAAAGTCTTTACTGTGGTAGAACAGTTAAATAGGATCACAATAAAATTCCACCTGTCAGCTCCAAAAGCACCCCACATGTAGAATTTACACAAGCTGAACCAGAGCTGATTCAAGGCATGTCATAACAGCCATTTCTGCACTGAGCACTGCTAAAATTGGCCTCAAGATGAATTGAGTGCCTGGAAAGGGCAACCATATTTCAAGCAAAGCAGGACATGCTCAGGGTGGTTGGACTGCCCCTTCAGCTGCATTCCTGAGCGTTTAATTTTTTTGCCACTTGGTTTGCATGAAAAATATTTATTTTTTTGGAAATTACACTTCCAAAAATGACTGCAATACAGCAAAAAGACCTAGTGGCAAAACATCAAAGAAGAAACATGTTAGTTTATATTGAAAGGATTTTACAGAGCATCATTCCAGCTCACACCCCTGAGTGAAGAGTCAGCATCACAAGTATTTTTTGCTCAGTTGTTTGCAATCTGTCAGCTCTCACAGCTACAATATGGCACTGCCAATCTAAACACTTCACAGGGGCATTTTTTGAATGGCACCCTGTTTTGTCTGTGTTTGTGATGCTTCACAGCAGAAGTCACTTCTGGTGCAGGAAATGACACGGCTGAAATGTAAATCCAAAGGGCACTGTAGCTGATTTCACTGGAAACCCAAAGGGCAGTGTAGCTGATCTCGCCCTTGCTCCATTTTTTTCTCAAGGGGTTTCAACTCAAGAAATTTCACTGCAGAACTTTTGAGTCAAGACTGTGATGCTGAGCACCCTCATCCCTTTTTTCAAGTCAACTCAACTCCAAGCAAACAAATATGGGGGAAATAACGAGGCAGGGCCCTTCCCTGGAGCTGTGCATTAGAGAAGCCAGACTGACACGAATGAATAGAAATCCTCTTGGGCTTTTTCAGAAATAAATGCACCAATAATGTAAGATTAATATGTAATAATGAGACAATTTTCTTCCATGTCCCACAGACTACATGCACTGTATGCCCTTTGAAGCCAGCCAATTACACTGTCAGCAACAAATACATTTCAGCTGTAGCAACTGGAACACTTGTGAGTGGCAATTCTGCAGGGAAGGCTGCAGTGAAGCCCAAGTCCCCTTTGCACATGCAGCTACAATAAGTCTTCAGACGCTCTGGTGCACAGTCAGACACTTTGGTAATACATTTTTGAAAGGGTATTTTTGAAGGTAAATATTTTTGCAAACTATTTTATTTTAAAATGTTACTGTTCTCACATTTATCTGGACTTTTTTTTAAAATTGCTCTCTCACAACCTACATTTTTAAACATCTATCATTAAAAAAAAAAAAGAGAGAGAGAGAGAGAGAAAGAATCAGATATCTTGGATTTCCTCTTATTCCAGGTAACTTATTCCATATGCAGCCCAGCCAACGAGTTAAAACTTCCTCCCCTTTTGATTTCCTGTTGCTACCAACATCCAGCTCACAAAATCCACCATTCGGAGAGATAATGAGAAATCCAAATGGCCAGCTGGGCTGCACAAGTTCTGGTGAGGCCAGAGGCTCTTCAGTGGATAAGGCATCCAGCAGGGATTGATGGGGCAGCAAGAAGTGATCACATATTAAAGAAAGAGAATGTTGGAAAGGCAACTATAATATTGTTACAGGTCACTTTTGTACCAAACAACTGAAGATTGGCCCCAAAACCTGCAAAACTGGGAAGGAAGGCAAATGTCATTGCTTAATTCACCTTTAAGAAGTACAGCACAGACTCTGCAAGCTAAGTGCCACTTTGGTGACAGTTTATTCTTGATAAATAAATCATTTATACACCTGACATAGCTTGTTTCTCTCTTTCCTGATAATTATAGTTTTAGAAGCCTCATTTAAGGGGTGCAAATTAATTTCCAAATTCCACCTACTGTCAAAGATTGTGTTTTATTAGGTGATTAATTACCTGCAGGAGCACTCCAGGAAACACCTTGGGGGCAAACAAGGATTGCTGTGACAGCTCCTTTAAGATATGGCTCTGCTCCTGAAGCCCGATGAGCCCAGAGATAAAATAACTGCACACAGGTGTTATCATCTGCAGCACCTTGGGATGTTTGTGCCTCACAGGAGTGCATTTCCCTTCTGGAACATACAAGTATTTGCCTGGATGCTACAGC
>VRYO01000638.1:14735902-14774319 GCA_009812075.1 Sialia sialis | reverse complement strand
TCGATCAAAATTTTAGTCAAAAGGGTGCACCTTATAGTCGTGAAATTACTGTATGCACCTGTGCACCAAGTTTAGGGGACTCTGCACTCACAGGGACTTTGACACTGAAGACAGTTAAAAAAAACTCCTAGAGAAAAATAGTTCTCCCAATAACCCAAGTGGAGAAATGGAACTCTAAAGGCTTTATCCACCTGTTTTACCTAAGTCTCTTATTCTACACAACACCTAAAATACAGCTGTCAGAGGAATTGCTCTGCTCCTGGCATTTCTGTCTTACAACTGCACCTGCCTTTCACAGGAATTACAGTCTGATGGAGAAAATAGGATCTGAAGGCCATTGACCTAGGGCAGGGCCAGTTCCCAGCCAGTCTAACCTGCATTAGCAGCCTCTCCTGATGAATGGGTACACAGATGATCAGCTCAGCTGCTGCTTTGTTGGATAGTTCCCCAGAGCAATTTAAGTCATTACTTCTTCACCTCCTCATCATGGGCATAGGAACGGATTTTTCTTTTCCTGCTAGCAAAAAATTTTCAAGCATTTGTCTTTATTTATAATTTTACCTTCCTGTGGCTTTTCCATTGCTCTTCCCCCCTTTTCCAGCACAAGGACATCAAAGACTGCCAAAGGCAATTCTCACCGTGCTTTTCATCAGCATGCTTAAGTCAGATTGTTAGAAAAAGCTGCTTAAGTCTAAACCAACATTAACCCTTCAAGTCTGGGAGCAAAAGAAAACATAGATTCAGAATGGTTTGAGAGATTCTCTTGTCTGATGGCAACAAATTTCTTCTGATCTCAGGGCAGTGAGATGTGAATCTCCCTTCAGTAAAGCGTGGAAGAGGGAATATTAGAGATGAACATGTCTGAGGTAGGAAAAGAGAACAGAAAAGCAGAGTTTGAAAATCTGAGAACTTATTTCACTCTAACAAAATAATGATGAGGGACACAAAGTCTTTTCAGAAGCATTCTGCAAAGCTCAGGATACGTGGGAAGGGAGGATTGCTCTGGACTCTGAAAAGACCACCTGTAGCAATGATGGATGTACAACAGCTGTAGTTCTCAAGATGTGCAAGCACAAGCCCTTGACATAACTCTCAGCTAAACACAATCAGAAAACTACTTGCTGCACTTCCTTGCTTGCTTTCTCTCTCTGAAAAAGCCAAAACCCCCAACAACCATCAACAGCAGCATCCAAACAGAAAAGCCGAAAAACCAACAACATGACACAAACTTCCCAGAAAAACAATCAGATCCCAGTAAAGATCAAGCTGGAGATTATTGCTCCAAATCTGCCCTTAATTAAGTGTAGTATTCCAGCACTCAACAGTTGTTACAAGGTTAGAAAGAAAAATATCATCTAAAATATCATCTAACCCAAAGTAATTAACCAACTCTGACAACACTGTACTACAAACCTACTTCAATTTTAACCCATGGTGTGTGCTGGAAACTTCCAGTCAAACATTCTGTATTTTCTCATTTGCCCACATAGGCGTGTTATTAAAACCACATGTGGGCACTGAATCATTTCATGGCTCGTTTAGAGACAAACACGCAGAAAATTATGGGAAACAAGAACAGCCCTAAGAGTCTGAGCAAGCCTGTGTAGTTTGAGGCATGCTGTGGGGCAGGAGCCTGAGCTACAGGGCTTTGTTATTCTGGGGCTCAAAAGTGAAGAGGAGAGAAGTCCCCACACATGTACACTGAATTTCCAAGGAGATCATTAGCAGAGTCAACCAGTGTGAGAGTTTCACCCTCAGCGCCCTGCAAAATGCCACGTGTGTGCTCAACTGCTAGTCCACAACAAAAACCCTTAAGTGAGGCAGCAGGATGGTCTTTCATTTCTGAAACTGCTCTGGCAATGAGGAGAATTCCCCAACTGCATGGGAAGTTCACAGCATAACCTCAGGCAAAGCACTCAATCTCTCTGGATCTGACATCTGGGAAAAATGGTAGCCCTTCATCTTGTCCATTGGACTAGAAGGTCATCAGCTCAAAGATGACCTTTTACTGAGAGGACAGTCAGTAACAGTAAGGCTTTGCTTTTGATCAGGTTTCTGTGGATTATTCATATTAAGCAGTGGCTGAAGGACCCAAACACAATGTGCCAGCTCAGATGTGCAATGAGAACACACATGAAGTCCACCTGAGAACACAACCCCCTTCTGTTCACAATTACTGCTGCATTCAGCAACATAAATTCCCTGAAGGCAAAAAAAACTTCTGGATAAGCATTTTCTTTAATAATACATCTCACCTGTAGATCTTTTCCACCAGCAACATATGGAACATTCATATTATGTCTGCAAATTCCCAGTTTGGTTTGGAAGCCTAAAACAGCAAGTACGTGATCCAGGTTTCTTGTTGAGCCCTCTATCAGGATGGCAAAAGGTCAGATCCTGACACTGCAGCACAAACATCTTTAATAGCTCCAAGATCTCAGCTTTCCTCTTACAGGGGTGTATGTACACACATACCAGAGATTTTCCATGGAACCCAAATGCTCCAGGATAAAATTAAACCATTAAATTATGACATCTTCCAGGAAGTCCTAGGGAAGACCTCACAAAGTCAACTCTGATCAAACAGCTCTCTGCTGGAGAGCTTCACAAAGGGGTCATTTGTGAAGAAAGACAAGGAAGATGATAACTGATGAAACTAAAGCTTTATAACCCAACTGGCCAGATATGGGGCACACAGC
The DNA here is from genome assembly GCA_009812075.1 of Sialia sialis. Taxonomy (NCBI): domain Eukaryota; kingdom Metazoa; phylum Chordata; class Aves; order Passeriformes; family Turdidae; genus Sialia; species Sialia sialis. Next base: position 14,771,620 of record VRYO01000638.1, on the reverse strand, counting down.
TCTCCCAAGAGCCCTGCAGCCCTACAAAGACAGAACAACCCTCAAAAGCACTACTGAAACCTAAACCCTCAGCCCAGTGCTGCCACTCGTGTTTCCACCTTGCTCCTGTTGATGTGATGCTGTAAAACAGGACTGGTATTAATGAGGCGGTAAAACATCCCCTTTCAGACGAAGGTGCTGTAATTTCACACAGCTGCATATGTAAAACTCTATCTCGTTCTAAATAGCTGATTCCTGGAGAGGGAAAACAAAGAAAGCCCAGCCAGGTTCCTGGAACTGGCACTTCTGATGGATGGTTGGAACTTCTGATACCTCTGATGGATGGTTGGAAAGGTGGAGGAGAACAGGGAGGGAAGGTCACAAGATTAACAAGCATGTCACAAACACGGAGCAACACGGCAGTCATGTCAGAACTATGGAAAGAGATGGCTTTAGTACCAAAAATCTAAAGCATAGACTAAATTTGGTTTTGACTGATCTTTTGGGGTAACAGGAGCCTTTACTGGCTGCTCTTTACAGCTCTAGGAATCCATTCCCACCCCACTTGCAGGGCCAGAGAGCTGCAGACATAAGACAGTCCTTTTCTCCTTGTGCTTCTGAACTGAAACAAAGCTTTTTCCATGAGGAAAATCCATATCTTTAGAAGAAAGAATTTTATAGTGCAATCAAAATATTCATCAAAGCTCTACTTGTAACAGCAGGAACTTTGCACAGGGAAGCAGGTGGGGTGAATAAGAATTTATGGGATGTCTGTAGACATATTAAATATCTGAAGTTCTTCAAAGCACAGGTAACACTGAATGGAGTTTACAGACACAGTTGATTTAAAATATGCACAGTCTCAATCCATACTCATATTAAAACACAGTCAGAGGATACCATCTGCTCTTTATAGGCACTGGTAATCAAAGGTTTTCTGTTAGTCTGAGCATAGGCATTAAAGGATATATTGGGGTAAAGCTCTGCTTAAAAAGGAAGCAACGCTCAATGCTGCATTCTTTCATCCAAAAATACACCTGTATCCTTGATCAAAAAGTTTATTCAAGCTGTTGCATCTGGGCATTTGCACTATGTTCATACTCATGATACTTTAGTTCCTAAAACCTGAAAAATACTTTTAGTCATCAGGATTTTCTAATGCTGCAATTTCTTTACTGTCAAAGGACTATTTAATCATTTCTTCACTGAGCAACAAACTTCTTTTATCTCCTGATTATTCTCATGGAAAAATACAAGAAGGAGAGAGACAAGGTACGAGTAACTTCCTGATATTTCAACAAGCTGCATCAAGTAAAGAAACCAGGATATCTTCCATCTCCACGCCTGGAAGCAGCCTGACCCTGCAAACATCTCAGTCAAGCAGTTCACACTTAAGTTAACAGGAGCTTGGAGAGCAGAACAGCTCTTGTTATACAGAAATGCCAACAGTTCTGTTTCATTGTGGGTTTTTTTTCCTCAATTAAAACACTTCAAAACCTGCTTGTACAAAAATCATTTCCAACCCAGTGACATGGAATGCCAAGGTGTGATTGAACAGAAAAACTTTAGGGTCACAAAACACTATCCAGTTTTACTGTCTCTGATCCAAACTCTAGCCTGGGTATCCATTTTCAAATAGAACTGAAACACATTGGGAGCTTTATGTTCTCTGAACTGTTATTAAGCTGCACTATAAATTTAATTACGGAAACACCTTTGACAGAATTAAATAGTAGTGCTTGCAGTCAGAAATAAGATCACCAGTGGTGGAAATGACATTGACAGATTTACATAAACTCCCACTGACTGTGCTAAAGCTTAAAAGCAGCAAAGTACCAGGTATCTCTTAAAAAATGATCTCTAATCCCATTCAAGTACCTGTGACCATTATCTGGCATGGATACAATTAATTGTAAATAAACCAACGATGGAAAAACTCCATCTCTGCAAGCACACAGCATTTGCAAGTCTGATTCTCGCTGGGTAAAGGCAACAACCTAATGCACAGACCCCACCATGTAAAATTCTAATATCTTGGTTTTAAACTCCCTGATCCTCTTCATAGGCTTTTTTTTTTTTTTTTTTTTTCGCTATTTCAGGCATTTCACTATAATAAAGTATGGAATTCTGCTCATACAGATAAAATTCCATAACTAAATCTTCAATTAAAGTCTCATATTGAGCAGGAAAAGGAAAGTGGTGTCTCAGATGTGCATCATGGTTTGGTTACTCTCAGACTGTCTGTAACAACTCCTGAAAGGACATCTGCACTGATGAAGGCTGAGGACATTTTGTACCAACAAGTATTCCTCCTTTTTCATACCTTAGTGCTTCCAGGAGTGCCCTGAACTACACTTCAACTTGTTAATCTCCACAGGTATTTGGACTGCAGCCCATGTATTTTCAATGGATACCTGACACACAATAAATGGCAATATTTGGTTCATACAGTAAAACCCAGTGCCATTGCCAATTGGTAATACTATTAATTACATGGTCCTGATCCAAATTTCACTGGCCTTGTTGGGTTTTGCTTTCCATCAGCTGCAACTACACAATGCCTGGATGGTAAACTTTTAGTTAATCACTTGGATAATAATACTTAAACAGTACTAAGGTTTCCATGTCTACAATATACTTGTAATCTCACTCTAAAAATTCATTATTTCACTGCTGTAAGTAATGGATATGAGCCATTCAGTGGGGTATTTACTGACAGCCTGTCTCTGACTATACAGAGCTCCATTTTTAGATTGCTTATTGAAGTGGTGCACGAATTCCCCTCTTTTTCCCTCCTCCTTCACTTTTGAACTCATAATCTGATTTTAGGCAAATAGGACAGCAGCAAACACAGAGCTCCCAAAACTTATGTGAACATCAAAGAAGCATCTCAAACCCATCTGCAGGCATCTTGGTTGAGCCAAGAGACTCAATCTGGCAACCCCTCTTTGCAGGAAAGACTGCAGAAGGAGTCAACAGCTGTTGGTGCTGCTGGCCAGGCAACCAAAGGGCTGGCAACCAGCACCTGGGGAAGTGGCCAGCATCTGGAACCATCTGCCCAGACAACAGCTCAGGGCTGCAGGAGGGAGTTTGGGGGCCACAAAAGCAGAGCTTGAGTCAGCACGACAGGCAAGCAGAAGTGCTGTGGGCACAGATGAGTGGGAACTGCTGCTGTGCTGTTTGCAGAACTACATCAGTAAAGAAAAGGGTCAGCAGGATTTTGGGTGGCTTTGGGAGCAGGGTGCTGGTCCTGTGCTGCACCATGGGCAGAGGTGATGAGGTGGAAGCTGTGTGCAGGCAGCTAAACAAAATTCCAGAATTTCCTAAAGAACATAGAACCATCCAAAACACAGCAGGGGTGAGGAGGAACCACAGAAGAAACAACAAAGAAAACAAAAAGCTGCTGCAGATCTGTGTAAATAAATGGTGAAGCTGCTTAAACCCTGAGGATTTCTGGTTTGTGGTGCTGGATTAAAGAGCAAAGCAAGAGCTGAAGGGATTCTGCCTGCATTCTGCTCTCAAAGGAAACATAATGCACAAAAGAAAGACTGGCAGCAGAAAGAAGATGCAGTGTTTGGGGATCAGTGTACAGCTATTAAGGCTGAGTGCTCTTTAGCAGGGTTCTCTAACACAGCCTCTGTGGGGAAGCTCTGGAGACCATTTACAGAGTGCTTTCCTGAGCTCAGGGCACCACTGAGTCTTTCTTGGCCACAAAATGTTATCTCTGGCTGCTGAGGATGTTCAGAGTCCTCACTCCTCCCAAGGAGATGGGGAAATCTGTGAGGCCAAGAGGCCACGAGACATCTGAGGAACAGCTGCTGAGAACTTCAGAGGTTCCAGGGACCTTAAAGTTGATTAAAAATAGAAGTAATTTAATCAAGGTCACATTTCTCCTCGAAAAGAAAGAATTCTCTTTAAAATAGTATTTTGTTACAGTCAAAGTACTCTCTATGCTGGCAATTCATGGGCCTTTGGAAAATAAATACATTAAGTCATTCTAGGACATTTTCTTTCAAGATCATCAAGGGACTGAGAAGTCAGACATGAACCTGAGCAAGGAGTCCCATGGTTCAGCTCTGCCTCACAACCACTGAAGGATCTTCCAGCTAGCTTCTTAGGACAGAAGTCATATTGGATCTTTGGTTGGCTTCTTCCTACCACCACTCAGCTGTGCTCCTCTTCTAAATTCAAAACAGGGGGGAAATGCAGAGAAAGGAAATGCTTTTGTTAGGAAAAGAAAGAAGAGCAGTTCCCTTACACATACAAGATCCATTTCCAATACTTGAGCTCTATTTGTTTCTGGAAGTTCTAAGCTCCTTCCTCACTGTTAGTGGGAGCTCTGTGTGCCTGGTGGGGTTTGGGAAAGCATGAAGGTAAAATCACAGATGAGAGGACACATTCTTTTCAGGTCACTTAGAAATGCACAAGATTCCTGTGGCCTGAATTAGTTAGTCCCTAAACAGCTGGGACTGTCAAGAAAACCATGCTTTTGCATTCCCTTCTTTATGCTTCCTTCTGCTGAAGAACATGAACAAAAGAGGTTCATTTGTCAAACCGCTGATATTCATATGCTGAGCTGAGATTCATCACACTTGGTGGTCTGGAAATCTTTTATAGGACACAGAACTAAACATGAGCTGAACAAAACAAGGAGAGGTACCTTGAGTCACTCTGAGCACAAATGGACAGATTGAATTTTCTAGCATTAGCCACAATAAATACATCCCAGGGCATGAGGGGTGACAGAACAGTGGAACAAGGAGGTATTCTTGGCTGATTTTGAAGGTTTTGTTCGTGCCCAATGGCTTAGGAAATGTGTTCATCCTTCCTTGAAGGCTACATTTGTAATGCTGTACCACTGCTGGGTGAGTCAGAGGGTAACTGAATGCCAGATAAATTCCAACTGCACCATTTATGTTCACCTGACCCGTGGATCTAAGCCACACACTGACTCAAATTTTAGAGTAAAATAAAGAACTAAAGATCTTTGCCTCTTGCCTTTCACTCCTCTCAGTGAGACGCAGCCCAGGGGGAACTTGGGCAGAATTCTCAACCCGTGGTTTGCCAACCTGAAGGATTTTGATTTAACTATGTCTTCAAAATCCTTCTCAAACTGTTGTTTTTCCTCATTTATTTTCTCTCACTGGAATCTGGATTACCTAAGCAAGGTGAGTTTGGCCTCAGTCACAGAGGCCATGGTTGTTCACCAGCCTCTAAAGTCACACAACTACACTGCCTTCTTCAAACATCCTCCTAAAATTCTGAATCAAGCATCAACAATCACAAAATAGGCTCTCAAAAGTACAGGAATGAAAACAAACACACCAGGGCTCTTTTGTTGGCTGGTGTTTGAAACTTCACCACAGCATTCAGTTCATGCCTCAGACATTTTTTCCATGGTTTTTAGATGTATACACACTTCTGTTTTTCTCAAAGCAGCTCATACTTCACATATTCACATCAGACTGAGAGATGTGGATCATAAAAGGGGAGAAGAAACAGTAACATCCAAGAACATTTATCCACCAGGCACATTCACATTGTCTCTCAACAGAGTGTATGACCTGTATCATAACATCAGGGAAGGGGATGCTTCAGTGATCTGCAAAGGCACTGTGAGCTTTATTCTTCTTCCAGTCAATGACAGCTGAGGCCAGAAGTTCCTGACCTGCCACAGAAATTCCTGGCCTTAGTTTCGAATTGCATTCCTTCAGACACTACATGCTCTCAAAATAACAGTTACATTAAATATTCAGAATAAGCATCTCTCGACCATCTAAAATTCAAAATTAACAAAATAAACACACATCTAGCCTTAGGAGCAAAGTGAAAAAACAATAAGAGAACGTTGGTGACAGAGCTGTGCATCCAAAATGGAATTCCTACTCATTACTTTAGGATGGAGTGTAAGCACTCAGAAAAACATGCATATTTTTCAGAGCACTAAAAAAGTAAATATTCTGGGGAATATTACACTCTACCTACATAACTCAGGGGGTTTTGGATGTGTACAGCTTTTTTACCTGTCCTGATACAAAATGAAAACCTCTGCCAAGCACAGCAGGTGTGGGATGAAGCTGTGCCAAAGCTGCCAAGAATTTTCACAGTGAGAATTTCTTTCTGAAACATCTTCTCTGCCCACAGCTCTGTTAGATGTTCTTCTGGTTATTATTTCTGGGCAATGAGCTGTTATTTTCAAAAGATGTTGAAACAAAGGTGAGAGACCATCATGCAGCCACCCTGCAGAAGCCCCTGCCACACAGGGCTTGTTTTTGACCCAGTTTGTCACCCCACAGCTCTGCTGAGAGGGAAGTCAGCAAGAAAACAGTGATGGGAGCATGATCTGGCTCTCAGAGATTCAAAGTTTATCTGAGTATGATGATGTTCTGCAAAGCAGGATACAGAAATAAATAATAACTGTGTCTTGGAGCCGAGTGTTGAAGGCAAAGAGAGATGGGGAATAACTAGGAAGGTTAATTTGTTTTCCCATATAATAAATATAAGCTGCCTCCCCTCAAAATATCAATCATTGGTGTAAGGAGACTAAGCCAGCTGCATCCATTTAGAATTAACGTGGAAGTCTAGGATTTATATTACCTATTTCTACAGTGATTTTTGCCAGGGGTGCTGGTAAGAACAAGGACTCACTGAAGGGAGGCTGAATGCTTGTCTTGTAACAGCTGCCAGCTGTGAGCCTGAAACGCAGCAGGGCACCTTTCCTGCCTTCCCTGAGGATTCCACAGCTGGCCCCAAGGAGAGACAAGATACTGGACAGAACAGGGCTAATCCCATCAGGCAAAATCTAACCTGCTGCTTGGGTTTTGTCTCCTACCATCCACAGAAATAAAAGCTCCACGTGTGAGATATCAAGGGATTATCACCAGAAAAGGGACAGGGGTGCTTAGACAAGAAGCTTGTCTTTCAGCTAAGTTTCAGGATTATGATTTTTTGGGGAGGCTGGAGGCTTGCACTGAATTTTCACTGAGTTGCACACTGAGGGTTGTACAGGAACAACTTTCTACCTCAGTACACCTCAAACCCCACACTTCTCTATTTGTGTGGAGCTTGAGCAATTGCAGAACTCTGGAGCAGAAAATCCCCATTGCCTCACCCCTGAATACTGAACTTTCCTAAGCCAAACACTGGGAGTCAAATTAGTGGGATGGAGCTCCTCAGCTGAAAAGCTGATGGTAAAACACCAAGAAGCCATAATTCCCCACATTCCTTTGCTACCAAGAAATCACACAGCTATTTTATGCCAAATAAAAACCCAGGTTGGTGCAGTTCCCAACCACTGAGAGGCAGTGACTCTTACTGAACCAGGGCTGCACCTGGGTGTATCTTGGAGTAGCAAACAGAGCCTGACTGGTCACCACCAGCTACTCTGGCTGGCACAGGACAGCTGAAACCCCAGAAAAGGTCAGAACTAGCAAAAACACTGGTCTGTACGAGACAGAGCAGGGAAATGAGATTACCACATGGCACAGCAAAAATAAACCCTGGGTTCACTTGTTTTGGCTGAAAGAGGAGAATAAAACATGCATTACCAACAGGATCTGCACTGCAGGAAATGGTCACTTCAATGGTGACTTCTGACTTCACAAAGCATCTGTTGATGTAGTCTGGGGGGCACATCACACCAGAGGAGCCTTTGCTGCTTTTCTTTAAATGTAAAGAATGAAAAGAGCTATCTTTGGTAGCTTTCTCTAGGAAATCTCAAAACATGAACAGTTTTATTAATCTGATCCAAAACTGCAACTAGAAGTCAGATCTACATGTAAAAGCACAAGTCATGAATGCGTTTGATGTATTTTAAGTAAGACACTGAACCACAGTTGTTATTTACAGATCAAAGAAGCTCCAGCAGTGTCCTGAAACAATCTAAGTGAGAAATGCCAAAATCTGATTTCATCCATGTCCATGTGTTGCTTTGAACTCGTAATTCACAGAATTGGTCACTATATTGAACTAATTATCAAGCTTAGTGCTTGCCAGTTCTGACGGCTGTGCTCCCTTATAAAAAAGTCAGGTTTGAAGGGAAGTGGAATGATATATTGGAAGATGTGCAGCCTTTATTGAAATCTGGGGAGGAAAAACAATCAGTATACCAAAAACATCCCTCCTTGCCAAGACCCAAGCATAATTTACTTTTCTAATTAGTTATTGCCCCACAGATTAGCAAAATAAATTGTTTGCATTAACCAATATAGTAAAAAAAATAAAGTGGTTAATTCCTCCGCCCTCAAAGAAAAGTTTCTTGTAATGATTAAGTGAAAAAAATATCTACACTATCTAAAAATCTAATGAAGACACATATTGTACATGGAAGTGCAACAATAATTTCACAGCACAGCCTAATACATTTAAATAGAAACACCAGCAGCAGTGAAAAGAAACTGATAAAGTATTTCTGCAGGCAGGAATATAGAAGAAAAGTCTGTTCAGATATCAGTAAAAACTTAAAAACTACTCTTTTTGCCAATTATTTACTGTTGTTGGAAATGATCACAAACACTGGTTTGCCAAAGAAGTGATTTCAGGAATCACACAGCTTAGGCTATAATTAAAAAGCAATCTTTGGGAAATAGGTTATTACCAGTATTTAGTAGCTAATTTGTTCGTTAATGCCTTAACAAAGCTCTGCTCTGATTGCAATGGAGGGGGAACAACTTCAAGAGGATTATTTGCTATTAAGACTTGTACTCAATTATTGAGAGTGCTGCTGTGCTGCAATTACAATGGCAGAGCAGTCATCAGGAAAGCTGGATGGATCCAGCCTGTGCCAGCAATTCCCACACACAGGGACTCTGAATTTTAAGGATAAATTGCAGAATACCCTCACAAATTGGAGTGCTGGGTGATTAACAGAGAGGTGCAAGCTCAGTGTTCCTTAATACCAATCACACATTTTATTTTATAGGGAATTTCCCCCCCCTATATTAATTGCATTTTTGAAGGAGCAGTTGCATAACTGCTGGAGTCTCAAAGAACATTTTTCCCCAAGATAATATGATACTAATTTGGTTTTCCTTCTGACAGTACTTCAGAGAGCATCTTCTGTCAAATTCTATTAATACTATATTTAATTCACATTATTGGAGATAAACGTAACAGTAACTTAGAAATATATGCCAAGTATTGACAGGTTATAATTGACTCAAAGCTGCCACCACTTGTCACTATCTCCTGTAATAGTTCCTGTCCTGCTGATCAGGACAAGGAATCCAACACTTCACTAAGCCCAGATTTAAATTCTGTCTTGGGAACCATAGCAAACAGACCTCTAGGTAACAGGACTGAGTTAAGAAATCCAAACTCACCCATGTTTATGAACTGATTTTCCTGCCAATAATGCATCTTCAGCCTCTCATTAGTGTATTTCAATGGCAAATTGAAATTTCCTACAGCAAAATCAGGGAATACTTTTAACATAGCTGAAGCTGAGACAGACTTTCTGTGTAAAAGCTGGTTTGGGGAGCTGCTGCCCAGCTGACACAGAATCTCAGAAAGCCCTCAGCTGCAGAGCAAAGCAGAGGGGCCCATTAATCATATTTATCAAGATTGTCTACCCCGGCTTTCATGCAGTTAGGGGAAATGTGCTATTCCACTTGAGCAACAAGGAGTGAGGCTAAAACAAACTGACCTAACTGCATGGGTCATTTCCAGAAATAGAAAGGATATCAGCAGCACAGCTGCACAGGCCAGGAGGCAAAATGCTGGGAAGGTTGGAGAAAAGACATAAGAAACATCAACCCAAGACTTTCGAAGTATGTAGCCAGTGGCAAAATTAATAATGGGCTAAATTTTGCTTTAATTGGCATTCAGTACATTAAAGTCAGCAAGACAAGATTCAGTTAAGTGCCTTATGGTCTTGTATTTCATGAGCCTCCTAAAATGTTTTATTGCACTTCAGGATTTCATATCAGCAAAAGCAAGAAGGGAGCAGATAACCTCCCACTGAGGTATGAGCGTATTATTTATTCTGATACTCATGCAACCTTCTTTATTTGCCCCCCTCTCTTACATTAAGAGACTGTGCAATGCCAAATGCAAACAGAATACAATGTACTGGCTGTTCTCCCATGGGAAAACAGGGGTTGTATCCTGGTTTATGATTCTCTCTCTTTTCCAGGCTTTGCTCTGCCTGAAAGAGCACTGAGATGCCTCAGTCTCCTCAGGACAGAAACCTACCCATGTCACATACTGTGCATCACCAGCAGCCTTTAACTGGGAAAGATTCAAGCCTGGGGTAGCCACATCTGGCAGAGGTACCCCAGCATTGCAGAGTCATGACAAAACATCCAGGCCAAACTCTAGACCTGCTGGCTTTCAAAAGCAAGAACACAATTTTCACATATTCAACCGACATAAAAAGAAAATGTGCAGAGCTTATGCTTTATTGGCTTCCATAAAATTAGCAGAAAAATAAAAGCGAGATAAGAGCCTGGTTTAATAGCACCATTTCCATCTGCAGTACACACACCAGGCCTGCTTTACCTTAGTTTCTATAAAAATTATGAAAATCATGTTGCCACCTCCCACACGTTTCCAACTACATTGTCACTAAGAAGTGACATGAGATCTGAATTAATGTGCACACCGCATTATCCCAGAGATGATGAATTTAGTTGTATTTTTCTTAGAAACAGATAAGCTAAAGAAATGCAGAAAGTGACGCTGAAGTAAAATTTGAAATAGATGATTACACAGCCCATGAAGTCTCAGCACAGACACTGCCAGGGGCTGGGATCCGACATTCTTCTTTCTCTTCTTCATGGGCATTATTCCATGGGGCAAGAACACATGGGGAATGCTACAGACCATATATCATCTATACAGACCAAATTAAAACCGCGACAAAGCTAAAAAATAACCCATAAAACAATTCCCAAGCTAAACCTCACCCAAGTTAGTCCCCGGAAACTGAACAGGGCTAGTTCCCAGAACCAAAAGGACAACATTTCAGATGCTGGGTGTATTTTGCAGGCGGGTTTTGAGGTAGGGTGAAATGGATTAAAATTGATGAAAGCATCAGCTCCAGAATTTGCAGATTTCACCCCAAACTGCCCATGCGCTGCTGCCCTCTGCTGTCCGGCCGCGGGAACTCCAGGATTCACCTTTTTCCTTTTCCTGCCCAAAATATTCACTGCAAGCACGAATCCCCACTGCACCCCCGAGTTCCCCCCTGAGCAAGCTAAGAAAGCTTTTCATTTATTCCATCTGCTAAACCATCCAATTCTGGCCACTAAAATACCCTGAAGTGAGGTATGGCTTTCTGTTTTCTCTTTTGAGGGATCAATTCCTATGTCCTGCTAGATAATAAGCAGGTAGTCTCTCAAAATACAGTAATTTCACACGTATAAGGCGCACCGGACTATAAGGCGCACTTTTTTTTTGCAGCGAGGATCCGCGCGCAACAAAGTAATGAATTAGTAACGGAATGGTGTGATCGCGGGGTTTACTGGCACGTGCTCAATTTGCAAACATTTTTCACGGATCCACGCCTCTAAACGCAGCCCCAGGTGCCCTCCCCGTGCTGTGGGCCCCGGCACTCCCGCTCACCTCCAGCGCCAGCTGCTGGCACTCGCGGCTCTCACGGCTTGTGGCTCGGGTGCCACCCCTGCCCCCGCGCGGCTCGCACTTCCAGGTTGGCAAATTTCTGATCTTTATCCACATATAAGGCGTGCCAGATTATAAGGCGCACTTCCGGGTTCGGATCAAAATTTCAGTCGAAAAGGTGCACCTTATAGGCGTGAGATTACTGTAATCGAAGTATGATGTGTCTTAAGCACTTGGAAGAGCTGTTCTTGTGCACTCTCACAAGTGCTTGTCTGGCCATTCTTCCAATCATACTTGATAAACATAATTGATAAATTACATAAGCTCTCTGTAATAGATCTGTTTTTTCACCTTCACCATGATTTTTGGGTTACAGATTCAGTTCTTGGATTGATGATTCTTTTAACTGTGCTTGTGTTTTTAGGAGGTGCAGAGAAACCAGAAAATAGTAGCCTAAGTATGAAAAAACAGGTAAGTGCTACTGACAGCAGTGTGATCCTGCAAGTGGAAGTCTTCCACTGTAAAATCATGTTTTGGTCTACTTCAGGCAAGAATTTCATCCTTGAAAAACAGTCCTATACTTTCAGGAAATTGCTAAATTGCTTGCTGTTCCAGACCAATCACACACATTTACAGGACTAGTTGCTTCAGAGAGTCCAAGACAAGAAATTATTCCAAGTCCTTGACAAGAAATTATTAAAAGCAATACCATATTTTACACATAGAAGTATCCACCTGTGCATTTGCACATATTTTATATAAACATATGCCCCACACATATATATCTTTCTGGGGTTAGAGAATTATCCACTTCAGCACACACATACAGAAGTTGCTTCACCCACCAACAAAATGTGGCCTTCACCAAAAACAGCCCAGCAACCTCCAGCCATCAGCAGGATTATTCTCCAACTTAGCAAAACAGGAACTGAGACCTACAGAATGTATTTAGACAAACAAAATGCAGTTGCCCATGTTGGAATGCAGCTGAGGAATTAAAACTAAAAGCCACCACTCAGCCAAAAATTCAAACCATTGTGAAACATGCAGAAATCAAAGCAATCAGTGTAGCAAATAGAGTGCCTAGGTTATTAAAAAGATGAAAACAAATCAACAAAAAAAAATGAACAAAAGAAACAAAAATATCATAGCACAAAGAAAACCAGAACTTTTTCTTCATAGTATTATTTTCTTCCCAACTAGTTCTTGCCCACAGTGCTGCTACCCACCCACAAAACACATTCCTACCCCATGAATGCTGCACTTGCAGAAACACTTGAGTAAGCTGCTTTGAGAATGTATGGAAATGGTATCTTTGTTGGAGCAGGACACACTTCCTGCAAGACTCTGCTTGCACCCACATTCAGCTGGAAAGAATCTGCATTATCAAATCACACACTCTGCTTTGAGTGCACATGGGTTTTTCTGTTCAAAGACCCCAGCTGCAAAGCTGTGGCTTTCAAAATACAGAAATACTCTGCATATATGGAATTCTTTTCATCTGAAAATACCCACTGATGTCAGAGAGATGCAGTAAGTGTGTGTCCCACTGGTTGACAGCACATCCATGGCACCAAGGATGGCTGAATTCTGCTTCTGGCCAGTCCATGTGGACACTGCACCTGGCCTGAGCAAGAGTGTTCAACTAGAGCATCTTAGTTGTAAACATGCTAAACCCAAAAAAAGCCAAAAACCCTGATTCCTTCCTCCCAAACTTCAAGGAATTTGCTTGAGGTTTCTGTCCACCGTTCAGGCATGTCACAAAACCTATTTTCCCACAACTGGTAAATTAGGAAAACCAGGGTTATTTTGTAGTCTGTAAAAGTCATTTACAACTGCTTTGTGAGATCTCCATTTTCATCTCCAAGTACTATTCCAGCATGTGCAGGGAGAAGGGAATGAGCACAACCTACAGCAGCAGAGTTATTCATTTTATCCATTTCCTCGTGTTCCAGGTCACAAACCAGGGTGTGCCTGAGGCACATCCCAGACTTGTCTCCTGCTCCCACCCTCAAGAATTGCCTTTAACCCTCACAGCCCCCTCAAAATGAAAATCCCTTCAATATTGATGCCTAGGATGATACAAGAGCTGATACAGCTCCAGTGCTGGGCTTTCCAAGACAAAGTGATGTTAGTGAGAAGCAGACACTTATTTTTCAACTTCCTCCCATTAATCCTGAAGTCACACAAGCTCTGCACAATTTTCCACAAAGCTCATTAACCCATTTTACAGCTCCCATCCTTTTCATGAGATTGCTGATGTTCTACATGGAAATACCTAAGCCAGAGAAATGCTGGCTGCTCAGTAAAAGTCAAAAATCAGTGTTACAGTGCCTGCCTGGCAAATTCCTGGTTAAACCTAAACTATCTACAGTCACAAAATAACATAAAAGCCAGCTTGCTTTTCCAGAAGGTAACAAAAGACAGATACTGCACATATTTCACTAAGGAGGATGTTTATTTTTCCAAATATTGTATTAAGATAGTGTCCTGTTTGCCTATTTCTATCGACATCTGCTCTGTAATACACAGAGAATGACAAAAGATCAAAGTTTTAATTGTGCAAGTGAAAGAATGTATTAATAACATTCTTTCTGTCCTACAGCAACAGAGATAAACTTAAAAAAAAAAACCCCTCTCTAACAGCTCAGAGAACAGGATATTTATATAAAGATGTCCTAACAAAAGAAAAGCATGCAAAACTACCTTAAATGGATAAACAAACTCCCTGTTTGCAGTGTGCCCTCAGAAATCCCCTCCAACCCTCAGTCAACAGGGTCAACATATCTCAGCTGGGTTTTACATTTTCATACAAACCCCCCTCAGCATCCTTTGTCCAACCTTTAAAATCAGGAAAATGAAAGCAGGTGTGCCTCGAAGGCTCATTTTGCTGATAGTCTCCCTCTCCCAGCAGTAAGTTGTTTTAGAGGGTTTTTTGTTGTGGGTTTTTGGGGTTTGTGTTTTTGGTTGGGTTTTTTTGTTGGTTTTTTGTTTTTGTTTGTTTTTGGTTTTTTGGTTGGTTGTTTTTTTTACTTCTAGCTCCTTCCTCATCTGCTCTGTGGAACATGTACACCAAGCAGTATCTCCTCCTCAGGAGATGTCACTTCTCCTTGCTCTCTGGAATTCGCTGTTTGTCACACTGCTGCCACTCTCCAGTGCCACAGCACACTTTGAACTGCTGTCCCTCTCCTCCCAGAGAGATTCCATCACTCCCTCCCTGCCTGGGTGCACTCAGGGCTCTGCCCTGCATAAACTAAAGGGAAAAACACAAACCCCATAACCCCAAAACATTGACTTGAACAGGGGCAGCCCAAAGTGACAACTCTGCTATCTCACCTACAGCAGGACCAGCAGCCTGTGCTACCCAAGTGGGTCAGGTTTGTCAGGGGTTTCCTTCCAAAATCAGCATCAACAAGTAAAGCACCACTGCCACCTCCACCTGAAGACAACACAAGTTGGAATTGTCTCAGCAAAGTCTAAGAGGACAAGCTCAGCCAAAGACTGACATTTGAAAGTGACTCTCAGTCTCTTCCCAAGACATCTGTGAGTTAGACAGCCAGTCATTCTCCATCTCCTTTGTCTTTAAGAAAGTTTAATATTAATTTAGCTCCTTTTGAGTCTACTTCCAAGCTACAGGCCAGTCCATCTGCAATATTTTTACAAGTGACAAACTGGATTAAAAGCACACAGAACATCCACTCTGGACTCTCTACTTGCTTCCAAACCACTGTAATTCAGGACAGAAGGACAGACAGATTTACTGTGAGGCTGCAACCTGCACACAGACGTGCCAGTGAAGTAACTCATTGTACAGGGAGGCTGGACAAAGCACTTCCTTTTCTTTTGTGCTGTCCCCTCATTTCTAATAACCTCTGAGACATCTGCTGGAGTCCTGTAACACCAACGGAAATGGAAGAGCTCCAATGGGAACTCAGGGGTTTCTCTCTTTTTCCCATGAACTGAACATTATGGAATTTTAACAGATGTTCTACTTGGTCATAGTTAATAAAATGAATTATGCAGGAATTAAAAATCTGGCTCCATTTGCTTATATAAGATCTCAGCAGCAGAACTCCATCCCCATTTAGGAATTCTGAAGGATTTGCAGTGGATTTATAGTCTGCTCCTTCCTTATTATGAGATGGCTGGAAATTTTGCCAGTTAACTTTTCTCTTTTGAGGAAAACATGAACAAATTTACCTGTTCATTGACTGATCCTAGCAGCATGATCCAGTCTCCACAGTGGTGCACATTGGTACACTACAGCCATAGGAAAGGGCAATTCTCACTTGGATTTGCTTTGGAAATGACATCATGGGAATTCCACATCATTTCACAGCCTCTGATTTCTGCCTTTAATTCAAAGTCTCATTGAGCAACCTAATAACCATATTCCCACTTTGTGCTTTATTACAAAAGCCTTCCTCTTGGAGCACAGATGTCTCTTTCAAGCTTCTACTGCCAACAGAATGAGGCACTGTACCTCACCTCCCTTTCCATTTTAGGATTAGTTCAGTGTAACTGCATCAAAGGAAGATGCAAAGACCAAAATGTAATGGAGATGTGAGAGAAGAGGCACCAGAAAGGTGAGGAGAGTCACAGCCAAAACTTTCAAGCCTGGAGATTCACTCAGTAATTTCCAAAAGCATTATTACTCAGCCATCTTCTTTCTCTTCTAATATCCATCTGCTCAGAAAGCATTCTGAGGAGATAAAGGGGATAAGTCAGAGTGAGAATCAAAATTGAAGGATGAAACAACTGCCTTGCACCAGCACAGAAGCTAAAGCCAATGACATGGAGCAGAGTAGGGCTGTCCTGAGCACATCCGCTATGCTAAAGCAAGATGAGGCCTCCACACCACACAGATTTATTTTCACTAAAATTCAACTGGCAAGCAGATCTCTACCCAGAAATCTGCTTGATATAATACACAAAATTTTATCCCAATGCAACAGCTAAAATTAACCTTTCTTAAACTCCAGCTCAAGAGCTTTGCCAACATAAGTATATAATCATCTGAAAAACATCAATATTCCCAGCCTCTTCCAATTTTTCTTTAATGAAAAATCATGTATTGAAGACCCTCTATCCAAAAATTCCCACTCCATTATAACTAAACAAAGGGGTTTGTGTAGGTAGAGAACCAAATCATGTAAGTATAAAAGTCAGCTGGAATTAAGTACCAGCTGATATATCCTGTGTAGCTACCAGGATGTGTCTAATACTGAATTAATATAGATTTTTATCTGAAAATAAAGACCCTAAAGGAAAGAGAAGGAAAACCACCAAGATGAAATGTCAGGCTTACAACAGCTCCATGTGAAGGTGCAAAAAGCTGATACTTGAGTGGACCTTGCTTTGCAAAATTTAGTGTCAGAAAAATTCATCAGTCTTAACAGTGTTAAATTCAAAGATTTTTTTTTCTCTTTTTAAACATCACCTATGATTTGTTTTATTTTGAAGAGAAAGCACATTTCATTTAGTAATCATTTATTTCTCATTCTATTGGACAGATTCTCCCAAAAAGCAATACTTCAACTGAAATCAGTTCTGAAGGATCTTTTATGAATATACATAAAGGAGAGGACTCCCATTAAATTTCCAACAAAGTGTTGCCATTTTGAGTAAACAAAGTTATCTCAGCAGGGTCACACACTGTGCCATGAATATGGTCTGCAAATTAATTACCACCCTGACATATGTCAAAACAAATTTTAAGGAGAATAGCACACAGTAGCAGCCATGTGCTTTATCTATCTCTTAGTATGCAAAATCTGTACTCAATGGGACCTAAATTTATTCATTTATTCAGAACTCCTCTGAGAAATCAAAATGATTCGTATTCATTCGCCTTTTTTGCCTGTCTGCAAATGAAATCTGAGTTTATAACACGTCTAGTGAGCCAGAAAATAAGTACAGGACAAAGCTATGGTGGGGGTTACATTTCAGAGAAGCAGGTGTCATCTTTGCACAAATAAGTAATTTTTTAAACACTCAAAACTGCTAAAATAAACCTCAGTGCATTAGCATTTGTCAGCACTTTCAGGAACACTAAGTTTGGTGTTTCTTATTTTAGGTAATACCCATCTTTATTCTGTACTTGGAACAAGAGCTTATGGCCAACAGAACTGACCTGAAAAGAGTTTTCAGCATGAAGAAAGGCTTTAAAAAGCAGAGCTATTGAAAGAAGAATAAAAAAGCCTCTGCAACTGGCTTCATTATCAACGGCAGCACACAGCAGATCTGAGCCTTGTTTGAACCAAGGAGGGAAGAGCCAAACCTGCTTTATTCACTTGAGTTACATAAGGAGAAGACAAATCCACACATCACACCAAAAACATCACAGAGAACCCTCCTGGACACCAGGGGCTGTGTCCAGACATTCCAGGAGAGAATTCCATCCCTGGCAGGGTCCCAGGCCAGGCTGGACAGGGCTCGGAGCAGCCTGGGACAGGGGAAGGTGGGGTGGAACAAGATGGGTTTTTATGTCCCTTCCAACCCAAACCTTTCTGTGATTTCCCAGGAACCAAGCTTGATCTGTCTATCTGAGGTACACAGACATCATGCAACTCCTGTTTTGTAAAAAGGTGGTCTCCTGGGATCTGACACTGAAACTATTTTAGACTGGGAGTTTATCAGTAGCTTTTTCTGCTTCTTTTATAATCTGCTCTCAGTTCACACAGCATATCCAGCACTTCCATGACACTAATCCTGGAATTCACAGTACATTTATGAAAAGATTTTAGTTTAGGAACTCTTTTCTTCTGAGTGGGCAAAATATTTTTAGCCCTATTTTTTTTTCTAACAGTGAAATACTTCTGATTTGGAGTTAACTAATGCCATATCAAATCTACAGACTGGGTGACTAAATGCATTTCTTTCACACATTAAAATAAAAAAAAAAAAGAGAGAGCACAATCCACTCTATATACAGATGACAAATAATCCCTTGGCATCTGCTGACGAATATATTTAAAGAAAGCCTAAATCTGTCTGTGCTAAACTTGGCCTGATGCCACCAGTTCACCATTGTTGGCATATATAGTTCACATGATGCAATCACAAGACTTGAGAAAGTTTCCAGTACTTTAGTTTATGGTTTTCTCATATTAATATATACCTTTCCATCCTTTCTCAATTTAGCAGCAACAGAACTGGGAGACAGGATGGCAAATGAATGTTTGCATGTATCAAAGTTTTCTTAGTGCTCATTATCAGTATTCCATTTAAATTAAAGATTGGTAACTTACCTGGAATGAAATATGCTGGGATTTAGAGCTTAAAACTAAGTGAGGCAAAGGAAGCAATTAAAAAAAAATAAAAGAGAAAAAGACAAGTGTTTTACCTCTCTTAACACCGTGCTTTTATAACCCCGATAAAGTCCTTGAATACCCTGTAAAGCAACAAAAGAAAGCATCATCCAGGGGGAATGAGTTTGTCAAAGACCACAATTTATTGGTGATTACAAGGCAAGCATTACAGCCTTAAAGTGTCACACTTCAGCTTCAAATTGACTGTATTGATTATAACACTGTGTACTGTAGTCCATTATTTACAGTGCCAGAGGGTTTCATTTGCACCTCCTTGGCTTTGATTCAGAGCCTTTATCAAGACAAATGTTTTATATTTTTAACCAGCTGAAAATACTCAAAACAATTAAAACTTATTTTATAAGTGTATATAAAATTATGTTGTTTATTATTATGGGGCACTTAATTCAAGTGTTTGGCAAGGCTTATGGTTCTCTGGCCAGCTATATGGAAAGGGAAAAACATATGGTTTTGACGGAATCAGCTTCTGAAGCAGAATCAAGTCACAGAAAGAAGTTCTAGTGACCCTCTTGTGCAGGGTTATCACAATAGTTTCCATTTGAAAGCAAATAAAAATCAAGTGGATCATTTAAAGGTCATATTTATGTCTTTCTTTCCCTGGGTTTTACACTCAGAGGATGTGTTACAATATTTTTCCCCACACTGTTTTGAGGAGCAGCTTTCTCTTATGGAACACAGCTTGAAAATCCCCCCCGTGAAACTCTACTAAAACAGACGTGAACAGGTTTTCACAGGAGGGAAGAGCATAACTCCTGGAAAGAAGACAAAGGCCCCTGTTTTTCAAAAGTAACCAATTCTGGATGAGCACTCATTTCCAGAGCCCCTCTAAAATGGTGCCTTTTGGACATCCCCTCCAAAGCCTGCCCCCCAAACTGGGAACCATTCAGCAAACTGCACACAGGCACTCATGTCCTGCTGCCCCAGCATAAATAACAGCAGAACTTTGGAATCTGGAACCTAAATCCCTTTATTTCCCACCTCTTCATCTTTAAATGCAGCTATCCCATATAAAAGGAGGAGAAAAAAGTAGCTTGGAGCATGTGAGTGCATGCCCAGGGGGAGGTGGGGGCTTGGTTTCCTCAATCATAACATGGCAATCACTGTAAAGAACAGAAGAATAGATGGAAAAGTGCTGGCAAAGCACACAGCTGGAATAAACTTGTAGGAATGCTTCTGGAGTGTATGGACTGAGTGGGAAGGATGAAAACTTTCAGGAATTTTGCTCTGAGCTCACCTCATGGTACAAGGTGTGGGAGAGAATCCGGAGAGTGCTGGAGGAAGGAGAAACCTGGGCCCTCTGCTTGACAACCTCGGATGGGACCCGTATGAGACAGGCAACCTGCAAAAGAAACAGGTTAGGCAGGCACTGCTGGCTTCCTCCTCATACAGCAAACACTTCTTCCCAGAACAGGAACCTGACAAATGAGATAAAGTTTGTAATTATAGGATTTAAAAGCTGTTCACGAGCAGCTTATGTATTTGCTCTGAGTTCCATGTACAGTAATTTCACGATTATAAGCCGCACCTGAATATAAGCCGCACCACTGGGGTAGGCTGGATTCTTCAATGAAAAAGGTGCGGCTTATATTCGTGAAATTACTGTACTTTCTGATCACAAAATTATAAGAACAGGAGCATGGAAGCACCCTTAGAATTTTTAACTTCAAAAACAGAAGTAGATTTGAGTAGAGACAATCACTGATAAAACCAAAATTTCAATCCATCCTGTCTTTTGGCAGTCACAGGAATTTTCCCCCCACTTTCACAGATTTAAAGTGGAGATTCAGAACTGCAAGACCAAGAAACTTCTTTCTTTGGTAATTCCTTTGTGCCCTCTAGTGACCAATAGCAGGAGCCATCCTGGTCAGCTTTAGACACAACATATTCCAAGGTTTACCTTAAAATACACACCACATTTCATTCAAAGTAAATCATTGGATTGATCCTTTCCTGCAGAATGAATTTATTAGACACATGCAGCTGGATGTAAAAATGTGGCTGCTGCCACAAAGCCCCAGCTTTGCTGAAAAAGCCAGGCTTAGATTTTAAATATTCACCTGCCACTTTGGCTTCAGGTAGGGGTTAAGCTTGTGTGCACATCATTTCACAGAATGAGGATCCTGAGGATCCTCTCCACAAAATGCCTACTTGTCAGCACTTAAAATTTTAAGCAGAGTTGGTTTACAGTTGGGTCCAAGGATACTTAAAGCAGTGATGGGGCTGGTGACAAAATACTTCAGATCTTACAGGTCTTTGCCACACTTTTATCCTGCCTTGAGACCATCCTGTGCTGAGCTCAGGAACACACTCGAGTTCCTAGACATAAAGGTGATCACAGAGTGCAGAGCAGCCCTGGTGAAAGCTGTCCAGCTGGAGTGGCAAACCAAGCAACTAACTGGGAAATCCATGTGTGCCAAAGAGATTCACTGGAGACTGCACACACACAGTAACCTGAGTGGTCATTTGTGGGTAACAGTATAAGGTTTAAGTTCCATTTTCACAAAGACACCAAGAAAAAAAATCTGTTATCCTGTTATATTCCTATAAGTTTACTGGACAACAATATCCAAAAGTCATTACAAACAGATCTAACTCCGTGTGCTCTTCAATTCTCGGGGTCAAAAATAACAAGTGACCCCAATCTGTCAAGAAAATAAGACCTGCCAAGTTTTTTTTGATAGTTCAGCATAAATATTTATAGAACTTCATGCTTCATAACACTCCATGTCCTTATATTAGCTTTTTATTCCTTAAAAATATGGAGGCAGGAGGAAAGCTTTAAAAAGGCTGGGATGAAAACAATCTAGTCAATCAAGAGCAGACAAAGAGAGCAGCGTGGCTTCCTGACATCTGGGTGCTGCAGTTTTGGCAGGAGAAGGGTGGCTACAAAGCCATGTCTCCATTCCCCTGGACTACTTGGGGTGCATTTCATTTCAAATTAACTTTGATGTTTCTTCCATTTGAATTTGCGCTTACGAGGGAGTCTGTGGCTGCACAAGAACAAAAACAATGATTACACTGTGCTGTTCTGAAAGGAAATAAAGGCTCATGTCACCCGGGCAGTGCTGTCAGATTGGCTCCATAGGGCATTTCTGGTATTGAAAAAGCCACGAGTTGCAACTGCCAACATCAGACTGCACGGTGACATTTTCACAGTGCACCTGAACTGACAGCGTGCTACCTTGTTTGTTCCTACACATGCACCTCCCATCAACAACAACCCCAGCAGCTTTTTGATGTGGAGAACAGGTCTCTAAAGGGAAGTATGCAAGATTAAATTCACGTGTATCTTATTTTAAAAGTACTGGGCAGTGCAGAAGAATCTCAGCTCTGATCCCAGTCACTGCAGCTCCTGCCAGGTGAGGCAGCCAAAGGTAAAAGGACACAGTGCACATCTCCAGGCTTTGCCTTCTTGGACAAGGATGTTCAAGCAGTTCAAGTATGATAACACTGCACCAAGAGAGTCCACACTTCAATTTTCAGACATGAAAGCTCTAAGTAAATGGCACAGGAAGGGTGAAAGATGCAGAGTGCAGCTGTCCCATGGTACCTGCCCACATTCACACTTTTACCTGCATCCACCATAGGATTAACAGACATGGAACACAGACAACAACAACATTCAGCTCCCTAATCACCAATGTGCCAGGAATAAACTGCTTTTTCATCTCTTGCTGCTCACACAGACGTTGCCTGTTGCTTGACACAGAGCAGCACAACAGAGCCACCAAGCTCAGGCCATGCCTGGTGCATCCTGCTGGATTTGGGAATGACCTCGTGATAAATTATCTCTGTGCTGGACATCTGCAGAGCCAGCCATGGTGAGGGTCCAGCAGTGTCCCCTCAGCCACCTCAGTGACATCAGGGCACCAGACAACAGCACCCCATTGACAGGGGCCATGCTCATTTTCCCAAGCAAGCTCGGGAGCCAGGGGCCATTCCCATCTTTTGATAGAACCAAGATCCTGGGAAAGTTCAGGTGCTGCCCTATAAACAACTTCCTTATTTACCAGCCCAGGTAGCACAAAGTCAATGCACATATATACACACCATAAGGGCAGGAAGACAATAACACTGAAACAAAAGGCTCAAGAATTTTCAGATTTAAGCTATAGGAAAAGCTGATTTTACAGCTACAATCAAAGCCATTAACAGTTCACAGAGCAGGTATGCAGAAATTAAAATACTAGCACTTATTACCTTTCCAGCTTTTTAATGCTGTCACCACTTCTGAGCAAGAGGGTACTGAATTTCAAAATCCTTGTCTCTAATCATTACTGGGTCAAAGGGTAACTCCAGTATTCAGACAAAAACCCGAGTGCACTTTTAATTTGCTGACTTGCATTAGGCAGTCAGGAACAAAAGCTAAAAGCAGGTCTATTTCATTAGCATTTATCTATGTATTGCTAAGACAGTGTACGTTCTAATTAAATTAAGGCAATTTCTTTCCTCTGTCAACTGAGGGAAAATTATTCTGACTTTTGGGTGCTCCTAGCACGAATCAGCGCTGCCATCTCCTGGTCAGATTTATGCTGGAACCAGACTGTCCTGGCTGTTGTGAAGAATGAAAATAAATAAAGTGCAAATAAAGTCTCAAAAGTGCTGCAAAACTTTATATATATACACCAATTTGAACAGTTTGTTTTGGTATAAATGTGGCTGCAGCAAACAGAAAATGAGATCTGATGTAAGTAGCACCAGAAACCCACCCAAAGCCTTTTCCATGGATTTACCCAAGTTTACTGATCTCAAAACTGTCACTTCTGCCTAGGGGCCAATCCCACCTAAAGCTGGAGCAGCTGATGAGAATCAGAGATACCCTGCACTTTTCTTTATACAATAACATAAGATATATAATAAAAATGGACAAAGGGGGCAGAGTCCTGCTTACACAGAGGCTCGGTGCAAACAGAGGCAATGCCAATATCTGTAGAAAAGAACACAACCTCTGGTCTTCAGTGCTATATTATGATCCAGATATCAACATATCTTATTTGGATTAACAGCCTTTTCCTTCCACTCTTTGTGCTGCAGGAAAAGCATTTTCTCCCAGGCTGAATTTGTAGGGTTTGGTAGAAAATCAAAGATAACACAAACATTTCTCTTGGGCACCTCCACTAGATTTTGACCATTAACCTTGTGAACTGTACAGGAGGTGTACCCAGGAATATTTGGAGAGGACAGAGCAGGTGTCCTGATTGCTGTCAGAGCTTAGGCTGGGCATTGAAGCTGGGCTGGTGCTCAGGTTTCCTCAGAACCAGGGACACAACACTTTCAGCTTTGCAGCTCTAAGGAGAGCAGCTTGAGAAAGCATTTATCTCTTCCTGCAGCACCCTGCACAGCTGATGCTCTGACTCACACACTCCTAAAAGCTCCCACAGCCATCAGGGCTGAGCACTTGTTCTCTTTAATAAGAGGCAGATATTACCCCTGCTGCAAGGCAGCCTACTGAAGTGAGAGCCCATTTCTGGCACCTGATGAGCTCCTGGCTAATGAGATTCTCTGCACTAACCTGGGCTTAGGTGAGCATCAAGACCAAATATTTTTCCACTTATTAATTAGCCAGCCATTCTGCCCCATGGCAGGGGAAGGATGGTCTGAGGACAAAGGACTTTTGAGTGGCTACTGAGTGTTAGGAACCTGCACTCAGTAGTGCTGAGCAAATTTCCAGCTTTTATAGCTCAGCCTATTTGAAAATTAAGTACAGAAATATGGAGTAACCTTCCTTTTGTTGCAGCTTTAAACCATTTAAAACCCTTTCTAAAGGATTTTAATATTTCAATTTCTCAAGCAGTTTTAAGGACTTTATCTGTTTGAATAGGCTGGAAAGCTTTAATTGATGTTCACCATATAAATATAAAACTAAAGGAACATGCCTGGGGACAGCTTCTCTTAAATGTAATTTGCATAGGCTTATTCTTAATCAAATAAGAATATAATTTATAATACTATAAAACTTTGTATCCAGAAACTTTAGGCTAAACCTCACAATACCTGTGCAAGATAATCACTAACCCATTAGGGAGGAAAAGCTGCTGCACAAAAATGACAACAACAAAGATGCTATGATTTATCAAAGGACATATGTTTAGGCTGCAGTCAATCTGCTAACAAAATCCTAATCTCTCACCCTGTTTCTGAAGGTCAGAAGGATTGCCTGCTGAGCAGAATGTAAAATAAGCAAGAAAAATAGAACAACTCTAAAACCCTGTTCAAAGAGAAGCAGCAATAAATTGGGGGTTTTAAGTGTAACCTGAATTAGCCCTGACAATCTTGCTGCAGACAAAAGCTACCGTGGAGCTAAGGTTTGCTTTGTTGCTGGTTTTCTGTGTGTTCTGTTTCTGGGGTTTTTTAATATTTAAAAAATGCTGCTTCCCAAAATAGGTTAATATGTCATAATATGAACATCTCAGTTTCTATGTCAGATGCTCCCTTCTAAGTAGGAAGTTAGTATTTTTAATCTGAAACATGGAAACTTTCTCCCTTTCTCAGATAACTGAATTATTAAAATAACAGGCAAGTTTAAAATGGAAAGATCTTAAATTGCACTGATTTCCTTTGGATCTGGAGAATAAAGGGGAAATTTCCCTCTTGGTTCACGTCAAAGGCTCTCAACAAAACTTGAATTCAGCACTGCAGCTTTCTATGCCTCTTCAAACCCTGTAAATTTATGCTTGGCTCTTCAGATCTCCCTGGGATGCCCCTCTTCAACAGAATGGAAAAATGAACACAATATTATGAGATTAGCAAAGTCTTTCATCCTCCAAATAACTGCTTCTAACAGTGGTCACAGCTCTTGGGTTGGAAATATCAGCAAGCAGGGAACATGATCTGTGAGCTGCAGATGGAGGATGAACCGCCTCAGCCTTCCCACCACCAGGAAAATGAGCAGAAAACAGGAGGAACATGAAATATTCATATCTATGGTTTCATATATTCCTTGGACAGAGCGCCTGAACTGCTGCAATCACAGACCCAAAACATTTCAAACACCAATAAACCTTCATCTAAATAACTGCTGCAAATGCACAAGTTTCTCTGGTCAGAAATTCACTGTGGGTCACAGCTGCAGTTGTGGACAAGTCTTTCCACACGTGCTTGTCGGGAGGCTCTGCTACCTGCTGGAGCACAGAGAGCACAGAATGGAAGAGTTAATTCCTGTTTTAATGAGGGAATTGTCTCCAGGGATGACAGAAAGTGCCCTGCACATGTGCTGTCCACTCTCTTTAAATGCCAGCCCCAGGGAAAGTGTTCACCTTCAGCACAAAGCCTCAAAAGATGCTAAATCTTATTTTCCTCCTCCCCACTGCCATGCACAGCACAGAAGTGCCCTTCCAGCACACTGAAATTCAGTCCTGTGTAAAGCTGCTGGGGTCATGAACAGGTGACTCCACTCCTAATTTAAACCCCATGGAGAGAACAAGTTTTGACTAATGGGCTCTGGATGGGAAAGTTTAGACAATGCCAAGCTCTTTGTCCCATCTTTTCCTCTGACTGACACAACAATGCCTTCATTAATTTAACTGCAGCTCCCCTGCGTGCTGGTAGGAAGCATTTCTTCAAAGAACAATCTCACCCAGCAAGATCCCTCAGATCTCAGCACCTCCCAGAGCTTAAAAACATATTATTGCAGCGATGAGACCATTCACAGGGACCAAATGTCACAAGCATTTGGAAAACTGGAGTTTCTGCACAAACACTTTCAACTTCCCCCACATTCCCACCTCAGATGACTTTACCTGGAATCTGCAGAGATTTATTTCATCCTGTCATTTTCAAATCTATGACAGCTCTGTTTTATTACTTTCCAGAGCTTCCTGCTTCAGAGCATCACCTGCACCAGCACACACTTGTCCCTTCACAATGGCCATCCTGGCTGAGCCTTTCCACCCCAGCTCAAGTCCCCAGCTGGCTTCTCATCCATCATTTCAGGAGCCCTCTCAGGGCTACTGGGCTTCTGCCCCTCTCAGATTTCCTTCCCCACACATCTCTTCAATTGCCCAGATATATTCCCAACAAATCCTGCTGTGGGTTCCCTGCCTACCTTTCCTTTAGCTGTGTCAGATACACCTCAGAAAACTTCTGTCCTCCAGCAGTGGGAATTTGTACCAAGCTCTGTTCACAGCAAGGAGAAAGTCTCACTGCAGTTACATCAAGGGAAAGTTTGTGAAGCTGACAAGGCTGACAATAAACAATTCTTTGCAGAAGTACTTCTTGCTGCAGATGTTTTGAAAGATTGTCTGCTTTGCCTAAATCAGTTGGTCTTTTAACATTCAAGCAATGTGGAGTTTTGTTTCCTTTTCAAAACTAGACCTAAAACTTACAAAAAGCAGCCTGATCTTACACACCTCTTGTACTCCAGCACAGACTGTGTCCCAGAGATTTTGAAGCTCCTCAGTACAATCACAAGCACTTGGTTTAAACTCAAGCAGCAAAATCAGGCAGCTGAGTAACTTGGAAAAAATCTTCCTTAACCTGGTGGATGCTTGAATCATCAATTACTACCACTTTTAAAGACAGACATCCTTAAAACCTAATAAAAATAGACCCTTAAGTCAATGTACAGAACCATCTGCATGATCCAATCTATTCCAGCAGCACTTTCGCCATGAAAGTCTGTTAAACTGATTTTAAAAGGCTTAAGAAACTCATTAAATCCACCAGCCAAACTGTTCTTTCAGCACAAGCTGGATGGTGCATCCCATCCAGCAGAAAACCGTTCCCAAGGAGCCAAGTGGGGTCAGGCTGTGCTGCAGGAGGACAGGCAGTAATGAGAATCCAGGCAAGAGAACACAGGCTGTATTTTCTGAAAACATATTAAGTCTCCTGTTGAAAGAAGACTAGTACTTTGCAATTGGCTCACTCTCTTGGGGATACATTGGCTCAGAATATGGAAACTTCAACTACATTGTATTTTAATAAGTATTTTCCTTTAATTGATCCCTTATTCTTTCCTACAGCCTTTGCACTTAAGGAATTATGGGCTTGTCCACATAGGGAGCTCATGCACACTCAAGACACACTAAAACAGACTCCTGCACACTCAGGCACACTCACACATTAGCCCAAAGTCTGGACACAAACACTTCATCATTTCTTTGCAGAATTAAAATCAGCTCTCCCGAGAGTGTTCAACTTGCCTGCTGAACTGAAAAGTCACATCCTCCAACATTGCAAAGTTTGGAGTCTGAAACAGCTAAGATTTTAACTTCATGTCTGATGTGAGTGGCTGTCTCGTCTCTGTTAGACTGGGCTCCTGCAAGCTGATCTTCCAGAGCTTCCCATGCTGCAAAGCCCTGGCCAATTATCCTGCTGGAGATTTTCATTCCATTACTCCGCAGATTTGTCTGACTCATGCTCCTGCCTTTTCCTCAGAACAGGCACTAATAACAACTTTCTTCCCTGACCTAGCCAGCTGCTCTCATGGAATTCACACCAACACACTTTTGAAGATTCCTGCTCTTCTATTAAACTGAAACTAGTTACCTGTTTCAATGCTGCCAAGGCAGAGGGAAGAAGTGGCTGATTTGTGGATATAGACAGACAACAGTGTTGTCCATCATGTCTAGAATGCCTCTTTTTATGCAGGAAAGAAAAACTCCACAAACATAAAATTTATTAAAATATACACTTTCCTCTTTTATTTGAATTGAAAGCACGCTTAAAATATCATTCTACAGAATCATGATTTGTGAAACTGTAAACTTGCTTGCATTTGAGCTTGCTTCTTCTAAGAAACAAGTTCATACTAGCAGAGAAAGGTAAATTAATTCCCCAGAAAGATAATTCTTGCATTAAGAAGTTTTCCTATTTGACACATCCCAACAGCAGATAAAAAAATTTATTAATATGAAGGGTCAGATGCTAATCATAGATGAACCACACACTTTGCTCTTATCACAGAAGTACCTCAAGTGGTAAAGCACTGGAATTCCAAGTGAGCTTGGAATTTCACCTTGAAATACCTGTCCTCACCTTGCCCTGTGCAGTCACATGATCTCCTCTCCCCACTGAAGTGACAAAGTTTTGAACTTTTCAAGTCTCCAGACTTTTAATCCTAAAATTAATTTTGACAGACTTTTTAATCCTAAAATACTCCAGAAACTTGCCCAAGGACCAAAGCAGCTCAATGATTTCATCTGGTGAAGATCCAGAGCATGGTCATTACCACCAGCTGCCAAAAGAATAGGACATGTCCCTGTCATTCTGGTCCTCAGCCTCCCCAACACCTCCTTTCTGAAAGTCAAGGTAGTTTGCTGTCTTGAAAAGTAGAGGGGAAAAAAAAGAAAGACAATGCCATCAAAAATAGCCAATCAAGAACAAAAGGTCAGAAAGAGAAGAGTGAACCCATAATTTACAGGCAACAACCCAAAGTTTTCACTAATGTCTTGCAAAGCTCAGGTTGTAACCATAACAATATCTAAATATTAGATGGGGAAGGGCTGTTGCCAGAG
The DNA here is from genome assembly GCA_009812075.1 of Sialia sialis. Lineage (NCBI taxonomy): Eukaryota > Metazoa > Chordata > Aves > Passeriformes > Turdidae > Sialia > Sialia sialis. Next base: position 14,742,297 of record VRYO01000638.1, on the reverse strand, counting down.
CCAAACGACTTTGTTCTCACCTCCATGGAAAAGCCAGGGGGATGTAAAATTAGCTGTGCTGAATCCAAATTAGCTGTGCTGAATCCAACCACTTTGGCACTCCTGAGAAAACCTTATTGGTCAAACTGGGACAATCTTCAACTTGTGCCATAAAACCACATTTGCAGGAGCTTGGTGGAGAGGCTCGGAGGGGGATTTCTATTTAACAAAGTTTGTTGTTATTACTACACACACTCATACTAAACTGACATTAAAAAAACCTGTGCAAATCAATCTGGAGCTGTACAATCACTCTGGGCCTGAAAGACACACCTGGTTATACTGAAAATGGGCACTAGGAGCTTAAAAGTGCTGCTCCTGCTTGGCGTTACTTATATTGCCTTAGAATGTTGAAAGTAAAATTTCAGAACATCTGGTTTTCCTTTCCACTCCCTATGATATCATGTTTTCCAAGCCCATCTGGCAGCTCACTGTAAAGATACAGGCAGACTAAACACACAGGGCAGAGTCAAGATGAAAAATTCCAAAGTCCTGGATGCAGTGGGTGTGTTTTCTATCTCCAGATTTCAGTTATACCAGTGCTATAATAAGGGCTTTTCCCCCATTAGCAACTCATGTATTCCTCAACCTTCTCCTTCCTTGATGAGATGATACACCATGTATCTGCCCTCTAGAATTTTGGATGTGCCTTTGTAAGCAGTTTTTCGTGTATTATGGGATATTGAGAGTCCCTGTACAGAGAGATTCAGTTGTAAGAAAAAAATAATTTTGCCTAACAGGATCAGATTTTGTATGCACTTTGCTTTATCTAACTCTTATAGCATTCTATATTCCTCCTGCCTAAAAGGAAAAACCAAAACACTGCTACAACCCCTGCTTTTTTATTGCTTGTCTCTCCCAGCCTGGAACTGGAAAAATGAACCAAACCAGTTCCAGGGGACTATTTCTCCTGTGAATTTCCACAGACTCTAAACAATACAGGAGAGTGGCTGTTAGAAAAGCTAAGAGTTTCCGTTTGACCCATTTCTCACATTTATTTTATCATATCTTGAAGCAACCTTTGTATCTCTTCCTCTTTACCTATTTTACTATTTTTTAGCAGATTAGTCAACACAAACACACATTTAAGTTTGCACATACTCACATTTTTTTGATGTACAAGAAGGTATCTGACTCATCTCTACTACACTACCAGTGAAGGAACAGCAAACCTAGAAATCCATCAACACTGTCTTGCTCTAAGTCATAATTTCTCTGTTTTGTAAAATAAACAGTGTGGAAATGCAAAGACATGCCTTAAGAATCCTAACATGATGGTCTTTGGCTTAATGCTTCACATTTAAAAGCAATTTAAATCATGAAGTATAAAATGGAAGAAAAGTACATATTATCAAAAAAACTACTGACAAAATAATAGTCCCAGTTCTTATGCCCTGATTAAAACTTAATGACTAATCAATAAAACTAATTATAACTTTCACTCTGATGCAATTTGGACTAGTTTATATATTTCTATTGATCATCTAAGATCTTATAAAAAACATACATGAGAAGGTCTTGCTTTGTGCAATTTTATTACAGATTTGTTATAGCAAATCTCTAAATATCTATCTCAGTTGAGAGCTTAGTTTTCTCCTCACACCCATGACTCCAAGAGGAGAAGAGAAGCTAGCAAAAACAGGAAAATGAGGCAGAAAATGGCTGTTACAGCATCATAGCTCCCACTCTGCCATTTCAGTGACTACTACATATTTCTCTGGCCTTAGAGCAACTCACTTCACTGTGCTGCACCATCTCCAGCCCCAACACAAAAGCAGCAAGTGCCTGAGTTGTAAAGGTCACAGACCAGCATAGGGAACAAATGGCAGCAGGTTCTGTTGGAAGAAGTCATCTGGGCTTTGGCTACTGCTGAAACAATTGCTCAGTTGTAGTTTCCTCACAGGGAGTGTAAATAACCTATTACACAAAGAAGATATTTTCTTCTGGTGGATTTTATTGCAAAGTGCTGGCACCTCCTCACGAGCCTCATTGCCATTTTGCTTGATTCTGCAATAGCACATGAGCAGCTCAAAACTCCTCCTGGATCTGCTGCTCCATGACACATCAGGCAAACAAGGAGTTTTGGGGCTGCACTGGTGGTAAATAACCTCATGCTGATTCCTAGCAGCCTTTAGAGAATCTTCATGGAAATAAGTTCTGTGCATTGCCTTAAGTTAGAAGTTACAACCTGATGGCACAGGCTCTAACCAAGAAAGAATCCACCTGAGGCAGCAACACAAACAAATCCCACCCAGCCCTACATCTATCACCTTCTATCTACCCCTACCAGAGTGGTTATAGGTGCTGCACTCATCTGTCTTCATGAACTTGGTATGTTAAATTAAGTTTCCTGCCTAAATCTCATTCAATCTAATCAGCAACATTTCCACAGGAGAATAAAAATCACTTGGGTGTCAAAGCTGATCCCACAGAGAGCTGAGCTGCTTCCCATGGGAAACAGCCAGGCTGTGCTGCTGTAGTAGTGAGGCACCTGGTGTCAAGCTGAAATAAATCTCCACTCTCCTGGTAGCTTGGGACCAACACACACCTAAGCTAAGCCCCCATGGGAAAGAAAAGGAAAAAATCAATTAATAAAAGCAAAATACAGGAACACAGACACAACAAATTTTTCTGCCCCACGCCATTGGCTAAGTTTAAGTTGCAGAAGAGCCAGAAAAAGCCTGCTTGTTTCCATACAGCCCATTTCCTTACCTCAAACCTGCAGAGACAATCTGCACCCCATGTTATCAGTGCAGTGCCAGGACACAGTGTCAAAAAAAGCACAGCAGAGGTGGCCAGCGCTGGCAGGAGCAGCAAGGGGTGTTAAAATCTCAATACCCAGCCACAAGGCACTGTGCCAATAAGTGTCACAACTGTCACAAGACACCAAGCCCACATTTCCATAACTGGACACAAAATAGATGAATTTCCTCCTTACCACTTCCCCAAGGGAGGCAGCCACCATGTGTGTTGCAGGGGACAAGTAAGGTGAAGATCCATGGGGCAGCACAGATTTCACATTCTCATAGGTGATAAAAAAAGCAGCAGCTGAAATTCAAACATACATGCAGTCATTGTACAGTTCATATTTTCACACCAAAACAGTACATCAGTATCAACAGAATGTGTGAGATAATCCCTTCAGAACTTCAAGCTTCTGGCTAGCCCTCCCATTAATATCAAAGGTGTCAGGACTCCAGGCCACATTTAGTAGTGAGCTACAGAAAGATGTGTTCATCATTCATGAATGTCCAGCACATTTTGAAAAACTGGTATCTTCCATATCCATAGGTAAAGGGACCATCTCTTGGTTGAATTGAATGGATGGTTCTTCTTTTGAGAGGGGGAGGAAGGGAAAAAGAAACAAATCTGCTTATAACTGAAAATAAACAAACGCAAAAAGCATAAATTGATACAATTCTGCTGCCCTGCAATGTCCAAATGTCAATAGCAGTTTATTAATAACTTCTTCCTGGCTAGTGTCAGTTAAATATTTTTAATTTAGCTCCACAAAATTTTTTCCAAGCTTCCGAAGGATTTGTGTAAGTTCTGTGCAGTGAACAAGAAATGCACAAAACTAAACTGAGCACAGAAACGTGAGCTGTGTTTATTCACTGCAAGAGTCAACTACAAAGGCACTTACACCTTAAGGGTTATTCCTTTTCCTAAAGATAATTTCAGTTCTCAGTCATACGTGTGAAAGATAAAACTACAGTGCAGATTTTGGAGATGTAAATACTGAAAAAAATGACATGTCTTGCGGGGGAACAGATTTTAATTGTAAAGAAGGGCTGTGTGAATTGCCTTCTACTAATCAAAAGATGCTTATCACCTCAAAAGGAGATAACAGAGCAGCCAAGATAAAGAACTGAATTTTTTTATATCACCTTATGAAGGACATCAAACATCTGAAGGTGTCAGAGGATTTGTCAGCAAAGTTCTCCTAACATTTACCTCCGACAGCAGATTGCTGTTTTTTCATCCCTCCCTACAAAGACAAAATGGACAAAGGCATCAGGAATTTCAGATGCCTTTTCTCTGCAGGGACTAAAAGTATCTACTTTTTTAAAGCTTTATTTCAAAAGTATTCCTGATGTCTTTACAATTGAAGCGTTGTTGTTTAGGGGAGCTGGGCAGAGCATCCCCAGGGCAATTAACTCAAACACCTGCAGTGCTCAAGCACTTTGAAATTCCATTCATTTCCAACGCCAAGAAAGAGTGGGTCATGACAAAAGTGTCCAGGACAAGCAAGACTCAAGCCCTCCCTGGCACCCAGAAATGCTTTCGTGTGCTCCTGTAAGCACGGACAGGCTTCTACCCAGGAATGATTCCAAGGAATTAGGGCTGATTTTCAGAGCGAACATGCAGCAGCCTTCACTTCAGTCTGGCTCAAGTTTGCTCAATGCTGGAATTCTAGAAACTGCTCTTCACAGCTGGACTCACAGAATCCAGGCACCCAGAGATAAATATCCTATGTGACATAAATTACTGCTTAAAGAAGACAAAGCATAATCCAAAGAAAATTTACCATTTGGAAAGGATCCTATTGCAGTGGAAGGAACTCCAGCGTAGATGCCACGAAAACCACCAGCTTTCCTAAATCCTTGAGGACTCTGAAGTCTTGTTTTTACAGTATCCAGGGGAAAAAGGATCAAGTCAACAAACACACCAGCAACTCCACCAGCCTTCAAGACAAAACCATGGAGAAAAGTGCATTAATATTCTCAGAGGTGAAGCTGTGGTGCTTATGTGAGTAACTGAGGCATGAAAAACCCAAAGCACTGCTGACTGTATCCTTCCTAAATCAGTTTATAAACTGTTAGTCTTATACACATCAGTTTCCACAGCTTTAACAAGGAGAGGTCAACAAAAGAAACAACTTTTAAACCATTTTGAGGTATTTTCAAAACAATCCCAGTGTTTTCAATAGTGCAAGCAAAGCAGTGCAACACTTCCCTATCCCACAGAAAAGCCAGGCAGTTGATGTCACTTATCAAGACACAGCACAGAATGACCAACAGCTCCAACAGCAGTGTGATAAAATCAGGGAAGGACTAAAGTAATTCTGCTCCCCCCCTTAGATATCTCTAGAAAGCACATTCACATTTCCCCAGCAAACATCTTCATTTTAAGTGTTCACACTCCCTCATTACTTCTGTTGAACAAAGCTTAAAGTAAGCTTTTTTTTTTTTCCTTTTTTTTTCCCAATAAAAGCCTGTAGAAAAAAAAAAAAAAAGGACAAATCATTGAAGATTTAGATTGGAAAGGACCTTCAATTTCTAGTTCCAGCCTCTGCCATGCACAGGGACATCTTCCACGGTCCCAGGTTGTCCCAAGCCCCATCCAGCCTGTCTTGAACACTTCCAGGGCTGGGGCAGCCACAGCTTCTCTGGGCAGCCTGTGCCAGAGCCTCACCACCCTCACAGTAAATAACTCTTCTCTAGTATCTAATCTAAACCTACTCTCTGTCAGTTTGAAGCCATTCCCCCTTGTCCTGTCACCACGTGCTCTCTACACTTGCAGATCCCCTCAAGGTACTGGAAATCATGTTAAATAAGAATGTTTTCAAAGCCATAAAGAAAAGGGGAAGGTTTTATCCAAAGAATGCATAAAACAAAAGCCTAATAATTGAATAAACCATGGCTCAATCTTCTTCCATTGTCTGTATTTCTACATGACGGGGTTTTTGGTTTTCTTTTAATTATCACATGACCTGGCTGATTGCAGAAAATAATTATTTTGCAAAAACATGAGGAAAGGCTGAAATAAACAGAAAAACGGTTTTAAAATAAAACACCACCAATAGTTAACATTAATCCATGATGAGACATTATTTAGATGCAGTGCCTTTCAGAAAACACAGTTTGAAGGCTACCTCAAATACACAAGAAACAGCTGCACATACTTTTAACTCTGCCTGAAAACAAATCACATGTGTGTTACTCTGATAATTTTTTTCAGGGTAACAGAGGATTCAGAGAGGTGTTCACTATCTACTACTAAAGGTTTAATCAATAAGTTAATTACTCTTTTAATCTAGTTGGCTATTTTGAATGCATTGATTCTTCTTCACTCTTTTTCATCAAAATCCTTATCTGCTCAAAATAGCATTGATCAGATTTAATCAGATTTAATCTAGCCATCTGTTAAAACATGAATCAAAAGTTACTAATTGCTTCTTTAAGTTCTCCAAGTTCTGTATCTAAAATGTCATTTAAATTCATGAGGTAGCTAACAGAACACCTGCCAGTGGATGACAATAGCTGTGTGTTGGCAACAACTGCAGAAAAGAGAAATGACTTTTGGTTCATATGACACCTAGAACACAACTTCTCCCCCACCTGTCAGTAACAGCA
>VRYO01000638.1:14683194-14734902 GCA_009812075.1 Sialia sialis | reverse complement strand
TGGATGATCCTCGTGGGTCCCTTCCAACTCAGGATATTCAATGACCCCATAAACTCTATCACAATAATCAGGCAAAGCCAGGACCTAATTCCACTGCATGGAGCCAGGAGCTCACTGCTCACACCCAGAGCACTGGGGGCAGCTGAACTCTCCTCTCTTGCAGCTCTCCCCGCACCAGCCCAAGGCACCACATCCCTGATTTTCCACCAACAGTGAGCACTGGGTGTTTCCAAGGGAGTCCCCAGCTATTGGCGCTTCACCCCCTTGCTGAGGCCACACATGGAAAAGCAGCTTTTAGGGTGGGGAATGCTTCACAGACAGGGATAGGGGCTCCCCGTGGTGCTGGAGTGGATGCTGAAATCACAAACTGTGGCCACCCCTCAGCTCAGCTCATCACCTTGGCAAGGGTCAGGCAGGCTATTTGCAAAGGGTGGGATATGTAATTTTTTTCCCCAAGAAAGGACATTCTTTGATGCTAGAGTCCTGTAACTCTGAAGCCTAATCAACAAGAAAGGAGATTTAATTGTTCAGAGAGTAACCAACAGGCTCTACATGATGTCCACGTGTCAGTAAAATTGCTAAAGTTCAGGGCTGCATATGTATCAATAATGTCAGACCTAGAGAGAGGTTAACAAATGCTGGGAAGAAGGTTGTACCCCTGATAGAGGACACAAAGGATGCAGAATTTAAGGGCCACAAGGACATTTGACAGAACCCCAAAGAAAAGGAAGAAACTAATAAAGACAGCTTTGCCACTGAGCTGAATCAGCTCTGATGGGGTGAGAGGTAATTCCAGCAGGGTGCAGCAGAGCTGCCCATCAAGGAAACCCGCTGAGCCAAGGAAGAGAGAGACTGAGCATGGGGATTAACTACTATGGGAAGCCAGAGAATCATCAATAAATGAAAGATACAATACTAATTAATAAGAGAACCTCTGTGACTTGTAGTGAATGAACATTAATGCGTTTATTAGGTACAGAGCAGAAAGAGTGAAATGTTTTGGTGGCTGCAGGGATGGCTTTGGGGATTTGCCACTCAGCACCCCTTTCTGTGCAAAGAAACAACATACATATATAACATATATGTACAAAACTTACATATATATATTACATATATATAAAGCTTATATATGTAACATACATATATATATGCGTATATATATATGTACACAGACATGTATATGTTTATACGTGCATCATTAATATTCTGTAAATACACCGTCACTCTGCTTGTGGACCGGGATATTGCACACCGGGGCATAAGAACACATTTTGGGCCCGCTCACTCACCGCCAAGGCCGCCCAGGACTCCCGCGGCTCCATGCAGGGCTGGCGGTCCGGGCTGGGGGCTCGGGACGGGATCAGCGGGCCCGGACGCGGCGCTCCGCGCACGCCCCGTGTGCGCACATGGGCGCAGCCATGTTGCCGTCCCCGCGCGCGGTCACGTGACCGCGGCCCTCACTGCGCCTGCGCAGCGCTCTGCGCATGCGCGCGACGGGCAGCGCCCGCTAATTAGCGCCCAGTGTTAATGAGTTCGTGCTTAGTGAATAATGACATCCTAAGGAAAAGTGTACTGAAATCCTGAAATTGACATTTTTCCTTAATTGATGTAGATGTCTTCAAGCTGAATTTTCTGTCTCCAGGATGAATTTTCTCACCTTTTGTGAACGTAACTGGTGACATCAGATAGCTTCTACAATAGAAAAGAACTTTGTCTTTCCAGCGTTGTGTAAGATCACATTACCCAAATAAATATGCATTAGACAGGTGGAGAGTATGTATTAGATAGGCAGACTCCTGTAAATGTTATAGGTGTTACATTTTACCCCTTGGGGTGCTTGATTTGTGGAAAATTTCACCTTACATGCTGTGTGGAATAAACCATGTCTCCTTTTGAAAGGGAAGTGTTTCTGTATTTAGAGAGCTCCCAAAATCAGCAGGTGTGCAGCACAGAGCCTGGTGCAGTGCTTCTCACACCATCCATGGGATGTTCCCACCAGCAATGTCCCCTGAGCCAGAGCAAAAGTAATGAACCCTCACAGCCAAGGTCATGGCTCCTGTGCCTCTTCCCAAGGGCTCTGCTGGCTCTCCTGCAATGGAAAATGCCATTTTTCACCCGGATCCCAGACAATTTACATTTTGTGTGTGTGTCCTGCTGGCTCTCCCCCTTTTCTGCAAAGGGCATTCAATTAATCAGTGGTTCCAAAAGTTGCAGAAAGGATTTTGGCACAGAATCCTCACACAATCCTCACCCAGCAGGAAACCACACTTGGAATTACAGGAAATGTGATTCTAGAGGAGGGGGAAAGGGTGAGTATTGGAGAGCACTGCAGTGTGTGCAGAACCAGAAAATTCAGGCAGGCTCCAATTCCAAGATTTCCTTGGCTGCAAGCATGTCACTTGGGATGAGTTTTGGATGTAGCAGCAGTAGGGAATGTGATGATGCCTCACATCCAGCTCAGCTCCTCTCCATCAGACTGCTTGGGGTGTTTGCAGGTGGGAAGCACTGTGCAGACCTGGGCTGTGACATCTGCCCACAGCAGACTGGCATGGAAGTGACATTGCCAACTCCAGAAAATTCATTACAGCTCTCCTATAACACTGGGGTATTTTTCTGAGCTGCCTCAATCCCCAGAGACAGGTGATGTTAGAGCAGTCTTCATTTCATTTAGTCTTCATTTTTCATTTTGAGTGAAAAGCTCCAAGCTCTACAGGCAAAAAAAGAAAGAACCCAAGAGTGTTGCATTTCAACCTCCTTAGATTTTTAAGGCAGCTCTTTGGTTTTGTGTCTCTAACTTACAATTGTTATGGTAATCTGGTGGGTTATTAATGCTTTGTTTTCGTTTGGGCTGTATTGTGTTTATTAAGAAAGGCTTGCTGGTTTCATATCAGGAATGATCAAACAAGTGGGCTCCTTTGGCGTTACCACCACACCTGTCCCTGGTATGGGTGTGTCACCACATGAAGTCTAAGGCAGGCTGGTCTGCTGTCCTAGGAATTAATTCCTGAAAATTCCCGTGGCAAGGAGGTTAGAACTGGATGTTTAAGATCTCTTCCAACCCAAACCGTTCTGTGATTCAACAGAAACTTTGATCCTGCTTCCTGGAAGAAGCAGGAGTCACAGTTACGTTTTCCAGCTGTAATGCAGGGATGACAGGACTGTGAGCAGTTATTACAGTAACACCCATCAGAGCACCTGGCTCTCTGAAAGAGCCCTGCTATTTACACAGAAATAAAAAGAATCTGAAATCTACCATTTCCAGATGGTTTTCTGATGAGTGACTAAATGAACTCAAAAGCTGAAAGTTCCTCACTTTCCAGGCCCATGTCTGTCATTAAATTAAGCACGTTGGAGCCATATTGAGGGAAAAAAAATCAGACATCTGCAGTAAATGAAGCAGGCTTTTGGACTCACTGCTATCCCCCAGAACCCAGCCATGGCAGCAGTTAAAACAAGACCTTTTTACCCCCATGTGCCCAGGAGGTTTCTTGATGTGAAGGTTCTTGGGGTCGTAGCAAGCATTCTTCAGTGCAAAGCTTTCAGACACTCTGTGGCACTGACTCTTTTATTTATCATCTTCTGTCAGGAGAACTGCTGCTGCATCAGAGAGGTCACAATCTTCTATTCTTCCAAGCCACTGTCCTGTCTTAAATGAACAAGTTCTGCTTAATGCCACAGGCCAAGCATCAGTCTTTGTGCCAAGGCCTTCAGTGGGTTCCCCCCAGGCTTGAAAAGTAAATTGAGTGAAGAAAGAGATCTGATTTCTCACATCCTTTCTTCCCTGCACGAAAATGCTGTGGGTGCTCTCCAGCATCTCCCCACTGCGAGGGAAGGAGATGGGCTCAGCAGAGCCTTGCACAGGTAGGGTCTGACTGCACCTGAACTGCACATGTTCATGGTCAAACCCATTTCCAGCTCCTCCCAAGCCTGAGCCTGGCTGTGGCTGGAGCTCAGGGCAAGCTGGGGAGGCTGGGGAGCAGCCACAGGGTGATTGTCCCAGGCACTGCAGGGACAATGCCCTGAAGCAGAGAATAAACATTTGTACTCATCCTGCTGCAAGTGCAGACTGTGCCAGGGCCACAGCAGCTTGCTGGCCAAAATTATTTTGTTCAGCCCCTCCTTTCATTTTCTTTTTTGTTCCCTGTTCTCCTTTCTCTGCCCTTCCTTGCCCATGACTGCAGGTTGGCAGGAATGCTTTTAAAAATGGCCATTATGCCTACACCACCTCACCTGCTTCCCTCAGCCTTTGCAGCACATAAAAGCCTTGGCAAGAGATGAAAAGCCTTTTAATTGTGGTAGGATAAGGGACACACTGCATCTCTGGATGCACTGAGTGGGATATGAGCTGCCAGCAGCACAGCAACCCTCCAGCTTATGTTTTGTAGAAAAAGAGATTGCAGGAAGTGAGTATCAGTCACTCATGGCTCCTCTTTGTCAGGGCTCCTTGAGCACCATTTTGCACTGATTTCACATTAATCCTTCCACTAGTACAACAATGCCCATGCACAGAAATGCCTGTATGTGTGGATCTGTGAATATGTAAGCATGTTATATTCTTTGTGTGGATCTCCTCCCCGTTCTCTGGCTGCTGTTGGATGTCTGACACCAGCAGCAGAAGATTTATTGATCTGGTCATAACATATTAAGGCTGCTGAAGAGCAGATGTTAAAAACAGACTTCTTGGCATATATCGGCCCCCGGCGGTATTGGTCTCACACATGTTCCAGTTTATTTATTGAAGCAATTGCTCTCCTCATTCTCTTCATTATCTTCCTTCTGGGCAATTCAGGCACACCAGAGCCAACCCTTTCCAGTCAGTCAATCCTTCTTGGATCATCATTTTTTAGCTTGGGCAACACCTGACAACTTTTCCTTCCTGAGGAGGAAAAGCCCATCCCACTGCTCATAAAAGCAGATGGAAATTTATCAGCTGCAAAAATTTATCCTGGCATATGTACAGTGCAAATAAAGACTCAAGGATCCCACTAATTTGATAATAAGCAGGTGCCTGATGGGGCCAGGGAAGCCATCTGAAGGGGGAGCTTCAATGATGTGACCACATACAGCACCCAAGAGGCTGTGATGCACCACAGGATCATATCGTGGCAGATGAGGAACAAAACACAACCCTCTGACCATAAAAGTGTTGTTTGTCCCGTTTTATTACAAACAGCCACAGACCTGTGAAGTTCATGCAGAGCAGAGGTTTCTTCCTGGGCAGGAGCAGCCTGGCTCCATGCACCACAAAGGAGTGACTCTGGTCCTTCTCCAGGGGACAGCGTTGTCACCAGCCTCCTTAAACACCTGCTGTGCACACTCTGAGGTGAGGGCTCCTTCCAGAGCCTTGCAGAAGCACAGCTTTATATTCTGCAGATTATTTCTGCCAGGGATAGGCCAGCTCCTGCCCACAGCTTGGGTGTAGTAGAATCCCAAAGGCCCCCTGACACCAAGGCTCTGGCACGAGGAGGCAGAGTCCTGTTGCCAGAAATTCCCCCCAGGACAGGTACTTGCCTCCAGCTGCCACCCCATGGCCCCTCTGTGTGCTCAGCTTTGCTGCAAACCTCTGCCCACGTGCTTCTGGAGCTGCCTGCTTCAGAAAAATGAAAATTAACTAAATATTTTCCTAATACGTAGCCAGCAGTGGACAGCTGGACCTTGATGGGCAGAAATCTTTCCAGCTCTCCTAATTTTGTCAGTCTTCCTTTTCCTGCCTTAGCCCTCATGCAAACTACAGGCAAGGCTGGTTTAATCTGGATTTTAGGTGATTTTTTTGCCATTCATACACCATTAGCTCCCCCTCACGTTTACAGTAGCGTTCCCTGTTCTTAAGTCTGGCGGGGTTTAGAAATTCTGCTGAAATAATAATTGCAGTACATTTTTATGGAAACAGATGGGGGAACCAGACAGCCATAAATTTAATAGCTCCTTTGAGTACTTAGTAGCAGAAACACGAGTCCCCAAATTCATTAAGAAAAAAAGTGATTAATGATGATATAGATTTTGCATAATGATAGAAAACCTTAAACTGTACAACTTCTGAATGCTCCTCATTTATTCTGCCTTATTGGCTGCCTGGACAATTGAAGATGAAAGGCCTGGGAAAGACAGAAAACATGCATTTTAACTACTGGGTAAAGTAAGAGAAATAATGATCCAGTGGCAATGCAGTGACCTTTACATGTGAACATGTCTTTCAGACCCTCTGCAGTTAGTCTTACAGCACAGCTGAGTTAATCTAATATTTCCATTTTAGCTCATAAGAGAAATGAAGGAAAATCTTAATTATGCTTGTAGTTGTGGTTATAATCCAACCCCCTGACACAGGAATTACTCACATCTGTTCCCAACTCATTTTGTGGGCCAATGCAATGACTTAGTTGACTCAGGAAGCAGAGCTAAGAAAAAGTTTACAACAGAACGGCCCTAAGCTACCCAAATAAATGTGCATTTCCAAATTGTCCCATGGAAGCATCCCTGACATTCCCACAGCGTGGCTGGAACCTGGAAACATGGTTTCTTCAGCCACTGATTTTCTTCAGCCATTCTGGTGATTCAGGTCCTTCTTTTTAAAAAAAAGTATTAACAGACCTGGTCTCTTCCAAAGGCTGTTCCCTGAGTTAGTGAAATGTGAGGTGGGTGGTCCCTTCTAGGGAAGGAGTGGATGCAACATCAGTGCTGGACCCACTTTTCCTCCCCTTCCAACCAGTATGGACCAGCACAAGATCAGGGCCATCCTGGTACAGGCTCAGCATGACCCCTTGGGCTATTTTAATGAACCTTTGCAAGGAAAAACTCAAATATAAGAGTATATTCTTGACTTTCATGGTTCTGTAGAGCTGGACTCCTCTCTGTTCATGGTTTTGGGTGTGTCCTCCATCCCAGTGATGTGGCCCAGCAGTGCTTTGCAGAGATGGTGGCCCTGACTCCTGGGACAGGTTTGTGGCTCCAAGTCAAGGGTGACTCTCACCTCCACTGCTCAGCTCCATCAGCCTCCTGGCAGAAATAAACTGCAGTTGTTTCTGGACAGACAAGGAGCGGTATTTTTAAACATTAGTTCATTGCTAGCTGTTTGCTCAGCTGAGTTTTTATCAGCTGAATCCCAGCTCCCAGAGAGTGGATGGAAAGTGCTTGGAGTGACAACAGAACAGCCACCATGGTTGAAAAATCCACCTATTGGGATATGTCACTGAAAAAAGGAGCAAAGGGGTTTATTTGAACAGCTGAACTTTGGCATGCAAACTACAGCTATCCTTTTAACATAAACCATAAAAATAATACAGTTTGCCTTAAGAAAAACGAGCTGTGTGTATGGCAATCTGTGCTTGATATAATTCATTTTTAGTATAGTCTAATTCAAAGAAAAGAGTTTCTTAATCTGCTGAGGCTGCTCAGAGAAGGACAAAGAAACCAAAGGACAGAGTGGGGACAGGAGCAGAGGGCTGAAAGGAACACAGGCTCCCACCGCTGTTGGGGCACATGTTGACTGTCTCAGAACTGCACATCCCTTTTTTACATCACTCTGCTGCCTGTGTCCTGTAAGACCACGTGAAACCTGCTCCACATTCCCTTCTAAAGAGCTGGGGACAGGAGTGGCCTGGGAGGGGATGAGTGCTCCTAAAGGGGTGGTCAGCAGTGGCGAGGAAAGTTGTCTACTTCAGTCTTCCTTTTTCATTTCTTGTTGACTGCCAGTCAATCCCAAAGCAAAGCCTCTGGAGAGATGTGAAACAGCAGCTCCAGAAGATCAGGGAATGGGTCCACACCCAGCTGCCCCTGCCAGGCTGTCCATACACCACCATCAAACTAAACAGCTTCATTGGCACAGGTGAGCGTCTTTCACAGCTCCTCTAACTCTTTCCAGAAGACTCACGGTGTCTCCAGCAAGCTGAGATCCCAGAGGAGAACCCTGACCCCTTACTTGTTTTCTGTGACCTCGTGGAGCACAACCCTTTGGTGAGAGGCAGCTGAGAGCTCCTTCCCAGGACCCACGGAAGGAGGTTGGTGACAAGAACTTTTTATTCACTTCCCTGTGACTTTCCAGAGCCCTTCTCCTTTTGTTTTGCAGAAAGGAACCTGGCAGTTCTCCTCTCAGCAGGATTATCAGAGCTGGCTTCCCCTGTGAAGTTTCCCATTGCTGGAGGTTTCTGATGGTCTCTTCCTCTGGTTCCCTTGTGGGGGTGTTGCCATTCCCCACCGATAACCTCTGGGATCCTGCTGCAGAAAAACTTTATCTAAGGGAAACAAAAAGCCCTGGGAACAGGGGCTCTGGACATGGCCAAGGAGCAGCACATGACAAGTGAATTTGCCAGATGTTACCACTCTGAATCTTACTAAAATATGCCCGGAGCACAGCTGCTTTATCTGCGTGGAGGGAGTTGGGAGATAAGAGGAGTTTTTACTGACAGCCTCTAATGGCCTGGCCAGCCCAAGAGCAGCTCCCTGACACGGCATCACAATTCCTTGCAAATGTGCCAAATGTTGGATTTTGTGTGGTCCTGAAACCACTGTTTCATTTGACAGTATCCTTCCTTCATGCCTGTTCAGACTGAGACTGTTCCCCAGAAAATCACACATTCTTCCAATGTGTACATTTTGTTTATAAAGGCCTTGATTTTTTCTGCAGCTCAGTTGATGCCTCAAGGCCTGTTTTAATGCTCTTCTGACAGTGTCTTGTGTTTGTCTGATTGGAAATATTCCAGGTAATTAAAAAATTACACACCAACTGCTGCTTAAAAATCTATTGTGTGTATTTATTTTGCGTATTTTGGCTTTGGAGGAAGCTGTTCCAATTCTCCATCCCCGCTTTCTGAATTTCCCTTGTCAAGACTGGAGCCCAAGCTCTTCTGAAGTCTGCAAAGTCAGAGAGTGCCCCTAAGTGATGCTTGTTTATTCCTTATTGCCTTTTATTCTTTACAGAAAACAATATGGGGAGGCTGTACCAGAAATACAGTTACTGTAATTATTATTTTTATTATTCCAGGGTATGCACAGGAACTTACTATTTTTCAGTCTGGTCCCCCCTGTACCCTGCAGTGCCTTAATTTGGAAGTTCACACTTGAAAGGAGAGAGAATTGCATCCATACTCATTGTCTGTCCTTGTCACAGGCGTGGGGCTGCACTGATGAGCTCTAATCACACACGTGAGCCCAAAACAGGGAGAGGAGGCATTTCTCTGTGCATGGAATAATCAACTCTGAGTTAAATGCAGTGCTTGAAAGTGATTTGTATCCATCCTCACCCCCACCTCCTCAGTCTAATTAACTCCTCTAATAGAATTAATCAGCACACTAAATACGAGACTCACTAACGACTGAAAAAACCACACCACTATCTATTCCAAAATACAATTACACTGACAAACTCAATTACATGCCTCAGTCACTTCTGAAATTACTCACCAGTATTGGACTGTGCACAGTTTAAGTTTCATTGTTGAAAGAAATCATAAACACTTTCTAAATCGTACAATGTTTACAGAAATACACAGAAGCACAGCTTTTATTACCCATGTGGCAAAATTAATTTGACACATTGAAAGCAAATGAATAGAGCTGGAGGACTTTATTCAGGCAGTATTCTTCCTACTGATAGAATTTACACTGGGGGAACATCTAACACATTAACCTTATTAAACTCTGATGTAGGTAAATAGCATTTCAAAGGGAAGGAGAAAGGATCCAAATCAAAATCCTCACTGCATTTGAATGAGCAACATCCAATTCTGCATTTCTAACTGTTCCTTCAGTTTATAACCCCCTTTTCACTAAAGTAGGCTTTTGCTCTGGAAGCTTCTGCAGCAGAAGGAGTCCACAATATGCAATTGTGATTCTGGGTTTAGTATTTTAAATCTGTGGTGAACTCTACAGTTGAAAATAAACTTCCATCAGATTTGGTTATGTGAGTTTAGGTTAATTTGCAAGTCAAAAGAGGAAGATAAACGTTGCTTGTGTTTTTAATAACCCAAGTTTATCTAAGTTCATCTTGTTCTGAAGATACAGAAAGCTTTCCTGAACTTTTTCTTTGTCTGGTCATATGCAGCACTTGCCTCTCAATTTTGTTTATTTTCAAACAGTGATACCACACAGTACTATTTCTCACAGAAGAGATAGAGTTACTCTTGCTTACAATTGGGCACAAGTAGATAAAAATTTGAGCTCCAGGCTGACAAAGTCTGTGTTGAACTCGAAATACCCTCCTCTGAGTGAAACATCCTCCCATCCTTAGCAAGAGCCCACATCCATGCAGAACCAGCACAACAAACTGATTTTGAGCCTAAAAATTACAGTGGCACCTGCCTGGCAGGAATTTCTCAGGCCAGCAGAGTAGATTACTGAAGGAGCTACAGGTTGCTCAACATCTCTTTGATAAAAGAAAGCCCAGCACTTTGAAGAGTTCTCCAAAAAGGCAGTCCTGCTGAATCTGAGACACAGGACCTGTCAAGGGCAGAAGGATCAGAACTCCCAGTTTCAGTCAAAACATAGAAGAGTTGAGCAGATGTGTTCAGAGACCAATCACCTGCTCCACAGGGATGGGGTGGCACTGGGAATTTGTGTTTTGATGGATGGGTCCCACATGATGTCCATCCCTATGGGCTCTCCCATCCACCCATTCCATCCCCTGCTTTAAACCAGGGGAGACACCAAAACATAGGAAAGGGAGATTGTTCAGTGCAGAATGGTGACTATGTTAGTGAGAAACCCTTTCTCCTTCCACTTTTCTTAAAAATTATGAATTCTTCTTATATGCTGGGACAGTAACATTCGAGGAGCAGGACAACAGAACAGAAAGGATCTCCAGAAAAACTAATCCCATGTCTTCTGGGGAATATTTGTTCTATTTTGGCTTTTTGCCATGCTCATTTATTTCACAGCACACCAGTCATCCCTATCCATAGTCCCCTTCCCACTGAAGTTCCTTTTATGTGCAGCCAGGCAATTCAAACCCACTGCTCCCTTCCTCTCCTTCAGGTGTTTAAAGGTTGTTTAAAGCAAAGTATTAAACCAGATTTTATCCTAACCCACACGTTTGCAGCTCCACAGCCATTCCTGTTGGAAGGGCTGTGACACAGCCACCCAGCTGAAGATGCATGTTGGGATAAAGATAAATTCATGGTGTGAAACTAGGGCCTCGAGCAAAGGGCTTCTCTTGCTGGAGCTCAAGAATAAGACTCACTTTGTGAATTAATAGGTTTTATACTTTCATCAGTGGAATATCATCCATCAAACTGAAACCTTTCAGGAAGGCTGGTGCTATTCCACATCATCAGGCACCTTCTTTATTAATTCTGCACATTTCTGCAGTCACCAGTGCTGCACTGGATGGCACTTGCAAAGGATTACAGACCTGATATGATATTAGATAAAAATTACAAGTGAGAAGCTATTTTATTGCTATTTATTTTAATCAGCAGAGCATCGCTCTCCTAAATGCCATTCTGGTTTGGTTGATATTGACTTTTCAGGCTGCTGAGAAGTTCTGTAATTCTTTTTTGTTCATAGTTTATGTATAGAAATCAATACTGATTTGCTATTTGTTGAAACTGAAATGGTCACATTAGGAGCAACATATGCCTGATTTATCCTTGCATTCTATTTCCAGTTAGAATTGGATTAATTTCTCAGTCAATCTACAATATCTAATAATTAAAAATTGTGATTTCCACATCTCACATGCATTTTTTATTAACCTCACACCAAAACATAACTGAGCAAAGCAAGCAGGAACATGGCTGTGAATCTTCCTTAACATCACTGGTGTCTCTGATTGAGATATCAAGGGAATGGGTTTGGTTTTTTTAATCAGAATTTTGTGCTCACACCACCAGAAATAGAGATTTCACTGGTTTCCAGGTAGAGCTGTGATAGTTAACAAAATTATCACACTTAAGATCTCCTTTTCTGGAAAAGAGTTAGAATTTTTTTACAGATTTCGAACCTAGCTGCAAAAAGTTTGGGTCTGAATAACGTTTCCACATCACAGCTTATTCACCTCAAATTTTGTGTTACCGGGAGCAAACCCCACTGAAACTGCCATGATTTGGTGTCACTGAAATGTTTCTGGACAGACACTACCATCTAGTGTCCCAATCCCAGACTGCAGCACAATGCACTGGTTTCTTCACTTCTATAATTACATTATCATTCCTCTCTTGAGATACATGTACAAATAGAAGAGAGACTGAAGGCTACACAATGCCAGCTTCCTTTTCCTCTTGAATTGTAATAGAAAAAACAGCTAGGCACACAATCCTGGGGAAAAACCTGTGAGCTGATTTAGTAGTAACTCCCACAAGAAGCCTAAGTGATGTGTTTGGTTTCCATACTTTTCTCCTAAAGACCCAATAAAATTGAAAAACACATTAATGCTCTTGTAGCACACCTGGAATGTTCAGCAAAACTGGCACAGAGGAAGTGTGGAGCCTCAGTGCCACACAGGGCATCTCTTACTGCCTTAGGAGCATCTTTAGCTTTCCTGGGAGAGGCTCTCGAGAGCTCTGCTGGACCAGCCACACTTGAGGACATTTCACATTTCTTGGTGAGGCTAATGAGCATATTTAGAACCTCTCCAGGATGCCAGAAGAGGTAGCTTTCCTCTAAAATAGGTTTTCCACACCAAAAGCTTCCTTGGAGCCCCAGCCCCACTGGCTGTCCTGTCTCCTTCAGCAAGGGGCAGGTGACTTCAGCAATATCTGAATTAAGCTACAGACTTTGCCTGCTGTGCCACCCTAGAAAAGCAAGTCCAAAAAGCTATCAAGTGAATTGCAAGCCCTACGAATCTGTCTGAAGGGGAAGAGGACTGTTCTGGCCAGGTTGCTGCAGGGAGACTGGAAAACACAGCAGAAGCCATGAAACCCTGAATGCCTTTTTCTTAAAGAAAAGCCTTTTCCAGCTTTTGACTTTTATTACACTTTCCAAAACAATTTCAGAAGTTCCCCCTTTGACCTATGAAAACTCCTGTTCCTAAACATGCTTTACAATCCTCTCATTCCCCCACTTACAGTTTCAATGTGCTGTAACAGTATTTTCAACCAGAAAAATGCTGCATTGGGGACTGCTGAGGCAGCTCCGCTTTATTGCAGGCACTGAATGAGCTGTGACAGACTGCACCATGCCAGGCTCATTATACACATTTTCTACTGAAACACTGCGGTTCAGAGAAAGCCTTTAACCTGCTGATTGCAAAGAAGAGCTATTACATTGCTTTTGATATTGCAGCCATAATGGCGCCTTATTTCTTCAAATTATTGACACCATTTCACAATGTTGTCTTGACATCTTCAGGCTGAAGGTATCAATGCTCTTGAACCCTTTTTAGAGATCTAGCCCTTCATTTTCAGCACACTTAAAATATGCTCTCCAGTGGACTGTGAAGAAATCTCAAACTTCTGCAGGCATCCCAGCTGCAATTCCCAGCATATCTAATCATCAATCTCTGATAAAGCCATTTGAGAATTAAAACTACAGTAGTTGCACGACTATAAGGAGCAGCACCCTTTTGACTAAAATTTTGATCGAAACCCGGAAGTGTGCCTTATAATCCGGTGCGTCTTATATATGGACAAAGTTTGGAAATTTGCCAACCTGTAAGCGAGAGCCGCGGCAGCCAGGGGTGGGTGGGAGTGCCGGGGCCCACAGCACGGGGAGGGCACTTGGGGCTGCGTTTAAAGGCTGCGCCGAACCGTGAAAAATATTTGCAAATTGAGCACCTGCCAGTAAACCCTGCAATCACTCAATTCTGTTACTAATTTATTACTTTGTTGTGCGCGGATCCTCGCTGCAAAAAAAAAAGTGTGCCTTCTAGTCCGGTGCGCCTTATATATGGACAAACTTCAGAAATTTACCTGAAAGTGTGCCTTATAATCCAGTGTGCCTTATAGTTGTGAAATTACTGTACTCAGTTGTTTGGGTCAAAGTGAATTTTGTTGCTCCAGAATTAAAGCTAAACAGTTTCTGCTGTAGGGATGTAGGGGTAGAGCAAAGGGACTGGTTGTTGGATTGCAGAGCCCTCTGCAGCAAGGGACAGGATGGAGAAATTCCATCCCAGTAGAAATCCGCTGCACTGGAGCCAGGATCAGACATCTAGGCAGGAAATTGGGGCAAAGCTCTGTCTCCTCAGCCACTGAGGAGACTTTCCCCAGCAAAGAGGGACACAATCAATGGCCCCTCTCACTCTGAGTGTGTCAGAAATGTGATCAGGACTGACATGAAGGCAAGTCATTCCCCCTAACATTAAAATGACATTGTTGACATCTAAACCTGATGGCTCTTTTCTCTCTCATGCTAGCTGTGTGGCAGCAGCCAAGGAATCACTTTCAAAGGAAAGTAGTTTTATTGATTTAAGAGGAAACCTTATTTGAGAGATTTGCCACCAACATTCTCCCTTGCCACAGACGTCCAACAAGCAGAAGATGAGTGACCATTCACAGACTGTTTCCATCAGCATGGGCGTTATAGCAGTTGACTTCATCATGACCTTTTTCTCTCCTGCCACCTGTTAGTGCCCTTATTAATTACACAGACACAAACAAACCTCCCCCCCCCTTCTGTGGTTCCCAAGGTCCCAAGAAGCCACACAGATACTCAGGTTAGGCATGCCAGGAGATTATTTCAGAGCTTAAAACCAACAGGAGCGCTCAGGCTGATTGAGAAAACGGATGCAAAGGGGAGAGATAGAGCACTAACCCACCTGTGACAGCAGAACCCCTCTGTGAAACAAAGGGGGCAAGAAGGCATTCACTGTAATACTTGCCTGGACATAGGAAAATGTGCTGGATGGGCTTTTTCAGACTTTTGAACACCTTGCAGAAAATCTAGGATACCCAATGTTCAGTGTAACTCCAAAGTCACTAGGATCAGTATTTGTGTTTGTGTTTAGGCATCCATGAAAATTGGGAAACAAAGGCGTCTTTTATGAACAACAAAACACAAGCCAGAACTTAAATTGTGGGAGGTTTGTTTGGTTTTGGGTTTTTTTGCTTTATGGTCAAATTTGTCTTATTTGAGAAATGGTAAAGGATATAAACCAGTCTCTGCTTGGTTAGCAGCCTGCTCAGGTAGAAGTATGATATTTAAGACCATAGATATTGTACTCTGTCATGTGCTGTGCCACATCCCTCCTGGCTGTGCCCCTCAAAACTGACCCTGCTGTCAGTCAAGGGCAATTTACTGAAAGTTTTGCAGCAGATCGTGTCCAGGTCTTGGTCTTTGAACTCACTGAGTACTCTGAAAAATCCCTTCAGTGATATTATGCAGAGTTTCAAATGACTTGCCATGCTCTAAATGCTTAAATAGATGCTGGATCCAGACTTCAGTGTGTTTAAAATGGTATCTGAGCTGCAGAGATTGCTTTAACTTCCATAGCTAAGACTTTGGACAGATAAGAAGAGCAATAATATGTTCCAATAGTCAGAACTAAGTGTTTTGACAGTGTTTCTCCTGTCATTTTATTTAATAATCCATTGCCCCACGGTTAATAGCTTTCTGCTTGATTAGCCTGTATAAATCAAGACTTCATGGCTTTATCCCTGACATGTTATACATTCTGAGTTGAGAGTAATGAATCGTGCCATGGGTTGATGTGCTCTGCCTTCTCTTTAGAGGAAGTCCTGTGTCAAGGAAACACCTTGGCTTTCAAATAGAGTTATCAGTGTTCTGTCAAAATTCAGAGGAGGAAATGCAGAGGATCCTAATAACGTGGGATTGCACAGCCCTGAGCAGAATGTGAAGCTGCAGGGACTGGCTTAGCCTATGCTGGCAGCTCTTGGGTGTATTCACTAAAACGTGAAACTGCCTGCTCTGCATTTCCTGCCTTTCTGCTCTGAATCTCCTGCCCACACTGCCCTGTTTGGAAACCAGCCTGGTTTCATTGCAGCTGATCCCACAGAGGTCCCCTCCAGGCTCTGAGGGCTGCTCAAACCTGGGTCAGGAGGCACCTGAGGCACCTCCAGAACAGGTGTAGTTTAAAATGCTGAGATGTGATTCAGCATGAGCTGCTGCTTTTCCTCGGGCAGGATGATTGCTGTCCCACTGTGAGCAGCAAGGAGAGAAGCATTAGTTCCACTCCTGGATCTGGCTGTTAGTTTTCCTGCCAGGCTGGACTGCTTTTCCAAAGCCAAGCACTCCTCTCCTTGGCCACTAGATGCAGCTCACGCTGCATTGCAGTGTGCTTTACATCACTGTAGTTTTTTGACATTAAAAATTATTCCTCTCATATTTCTGTGTGTGTGCGGTTTGAGGAGGCTGAATCTTTATCCTAAAATCTTCCTGTTTTACTCCTAAGTCTCTTTTCTCCAAACATCTTGCTTGCTGTATCAACTGTACCCATTTTGAATGCCAAATCCTGCCTCCTCACATCTCCATACAGAAATCTTCTCAGCTGCTTTGATGGACCTGTCAGAGTAATGGGGAGGGAAGAGATCAGACGAGTTAATAGAGAACACACTGATTTTCAGCCTCAAGCTGAGCACAGAATTTTACCCTGAGCTTCCCACCTCCTGCCATTTGATTTTTCCCAAGTAATTTTTACGCTGCAGATGTTGCACATCAATGCTGCCTCTCAGTCACCAGACATCCAAGGTGAGGAGTCTCCAGCTCCCACCTCCAGTGGGAGGAAAAGCTCAGCACAGAGCCCAGGAGCACACCAGGGGATGGACTGGGAGCTCTGTTCTGCTTTTAGTGCCTACCCTGTCTGACACAGCAGGGTGAGAATGAGTCCCTGGCACAAACAGAGAGTCTGCAGCCAGCAGCTGCAGCAGTTACAGACATGATTAAGAGCTATTTGAGGTTGTCTTGAGGATGCCATTGCAAAAATCAGAAGCACTGAAAGCCGGGGCTGCACATCAGAAAGACAAAATGACTGAAGAGGAAAAGGAGTGACACTGTGGCTGTCCCTGCCCTTCCAACAATCCTCAGCTTGGGAGCCACACAGGGTGCAGTGTAGAGGTGCTGGGGAAAAGCTGACTGATGCTGTGAAAAAACAGCTTTGCCCTGGGTGATTGTGAGAACATGGGGGCACAGTGAGAGACCCCCTCACCTGCCCTAGCACTGCCCCTGAGCAGGTTCTCCAGAATTATAGTAATTTCACGACTATAAGGTGCACCCTTTGACTAAAATTTTGATTGAAACCCTGAAGTGAGCCTTATAATCCAGTGCACCTTATATATGGACAAAGTTTGGAAATTTGCCAACCCGGAAATGCGAGCCGCGAGAGCTGCAGCAGCCAGCGCTGGGGGCAGATGGGATTGCCGGGGCCCGGGGCACAGGGAGGGCACCTGGGGCTGTGTTTAAAGGCTGTGCTGATCTGTGAAAAATGTTTGCAAATTGAGCACCTGCCAGTAAACCCTGTGATCTTTCGATTCCGTTACTAATTCGTTACTTTGTTGCGCGCAGATCCTCGCTGCAAAAAAAAAGTGTGCCTTATAGTCCGGTGCGCCTTGTATATGGACAGGGTTCAGGGAATTTGCCGATAACCTGGAAGTGCGCCTTATAATCCAGTGTGCCTTATAGTTGTGAAATTACTGTACATAAAATTTCCAATTTATCGTCTGCTTAAATGTGCTTCCTCTCGAAGATGTGCTTTTGGTCCGGATGCTTATTTCTCCCACTTCACCTGCTGCTCAGCCCAGGGTTTCAGGTGGACAAACAATAACCTGAGGAACCCTGAGCTCTTTCCCCTGGCATGTTTGATGCCTTCTGGCTGTGCTTGCTGGGCTTTCAGCAGAAAGGTATCTCTGCAAAAGGAACCCATCACCTCTAGGTGGGTGTCAGTCCTGGCTGCCACTGAGATTGGATCAGTGATTCTCTTGGAACACAGAACATGCAACTCTGGCTGTCACTGTGGAATCCACTCCAGCTTAGAATATAATATTTTCTTACACAATGAGGCTGCTTGTGGTGATGATATTCTTGTACTGTGGCATATAAGGAGCCAGGGTGCTAGAAATTACTGGCAGCAGCTGTGGGTACTTGTAGGTAACAGCTGGGGAGAAGACCTAAAGGGCCTGGTTTTTCTATTTTTCTTTGATGCAGTGAGATATTCCTATTAAGCAATTACCTCCTGGGAGAAGCAGCAAGGTAGCTGCACTATCATTCTTGTGGTTTTTTTTTTTTTAGGAAGTCTAAAATAATTTTTTTTTCATAATGCACCAGATGAGATGGCTCAGACCTGCTGTGAAGGAAGCAGAAAGTAATGCTCACAGTTTGTAATATTTCCTTGAGCTTCTGCTTTTGCACTGAAAAATGAGCTTCCTCCCATTAAAATGCTTTTAAATGACAAATCCACAGCTGTTCTCTCCGGCTTGCTTGAACACAATAAACTCAAAGTGAGCTATGTGATGGCTGTGGGCTAGGCAGCATGTTCTTCCTTTGCTTAGGGGTGTGGGGATGGTGTGGACTCTCTAAAGCCACATTGCCATCCATCCAGCTCTCCTTTCCATCACAGATGGGGCTGAACCAAACAAAAAGCTTCCTGAGACTGAGCTTTGGAGAGCAGCAGGCACATGTGTCCTCCAGCATCATCCATCCAGAAAGAATTCCCCATCCAGACCTGGAGGAGAGGCTGGGGAGCTGAGCTCCATGCCTGGGAGCAGCAGTGAATGGAGAAGGAATTGCAGCCACGTTGGATCAAATCCTGCAGATCACAGCAGGGGAAGCTGAGCCTGGCTTTAGGAAACCCAGCCCTGCTGGTTTGTGCAGGTGCCACCAAGCCCTCCCAGTAGAGCCAGTCCCAGTCCAAAACCCTGGCTCTCAGCACAGGGCATCCTGCCTCCCCTCCATAACAAGAGCTTGAGTGGTTTCATTTTGCATTGAAGAAAAATACAGCAGGAAAGGAGAAGCAGATGTTTTAGACAATGTCTACAGTTCCTGAAGCATCAAAGAGCTTTTTGATTGCACAGACTTTAAAAAACATATATAAGAGAGTCTTCCACTGTATTTTCACTAGGGTAAAACCCCCGCTGAAATTAGAATGGGACGAAGTTTTCAGACTGAGCCTATATGGAAAGTCTTATTGCTCACAAACCATATTTAAAATCCTTTTCACTGCTGTCTGGTTATTTTTACTCTCATGTGCTGCCTTGCAGGCATGTCCAACTCCTGCCTGTGCTGGCCATTATGGGCAAAGCAAGGCAGGCTTGCAGGTGGGAGAGGGATTGTTCCCCTCCAAGGGCCACCAGGAGCTGCATCCCTCCCCCTTGGGCAAATGAAACGGAGAAATTGCAGCTCTACCCAGCACAGCATCTCAGTGCTTCCACCTGCACTTCTTTAACCATATCCTTCAGATCAGGAAATAACAGTGACCAGGGAAAGGCCAAGTTCTTCCAGATGGGAGTGCAGTTTTCATCCTAAATACAATTTTGGGAGGTGGTTGTGTCTGTAAGAGCTGGAGGACTGTTGTTGCTGCAGGGAGGACATGGAGATATGCATTTCTTCATGCTGAAGGAATCTAGGAGATCTTTCAGGGTTTTAATTGAAAAAATCCCCTTCTCTGACCATTTTGAGAACTTTTCTCCAACCCATATGAGGACCTGAAGCAGCTCTGAACGTCACAAAGCAGGCACAGGGCTCCAAGTAACAGCAGAGATGTGTGACTGACAGAAATTCCTGTCATCAACTTCATTCCTCTGTCCCTTCTGCATGAATCCCACCTGCAGCTCCACACATCCCACATGTTGCAAGGACCTTCCCAGAAGTTGCTTTAAATGCCTGGATTTCTGTTTCTGTGCCTGATAAAGGAGTAAGCATTTCTACTTTGATTGCCTTAAGCTTCTATTTCTTGCAAGAAATTCTCCAGTAAATTATTTTTACTTTTTTTTTCAAAGTTACCTTCTGAGTGAATTTTATTCTTTAATGACAGAAATTAAATTAAAACATGGTATCCTTACTTATCTAGAGGCTTTGGACCATGTTCTCTGCCTTCTCACAGGGCTCCTGAGAAAGATGCTGCTGATAAAGGTAACGCACAGGGGCTCTGATGGGTGGTAGATGCCAGCACTGTGCCTCCTTTTCCCATCTTTAAACTGGGGATGATTTTCACCTGAACGTTTCCTTACCCAGATCTGTGGCCCTGGACAGGGAAACACTTCAGGACAGGGAAACACGAGTGCCTCTAGAGTCCTCTGGTTACCTTCCTTTCTTATAATTTCTCACTGAATTGGATCTCCCAGTCCCTGGTACGAGGAGAAGCTTTTCCTGGGGAGCAGGTCACATCCCTGGGCAGCCTCCAGGTGACAGTTCTGTATTTGGGAGACTTGACTGCCATGGTCCTCTCTCCTCTGCAGAGGCTTAGCAGCACTGTGATGCTATCTGAAAGCAGGGCTTTGGCTCAAGCTCTTTATCAATGAGTTAATGAGTAAATGAGCTAATGGATAAAGCACTGTAAGCCCTGCTGGGAGCCCTGTGTCCTTTGGAAGCTGGCCAGGGTGTCAGGGTTGACAAGGTCAGGTCCAGGATGGCCCTTCTCTCCAGGAGCATCCAACACCAGCAACTCAGGTCCCAAAAGCTGCTTTTCCACTCACTCTTGTTCTCCCAGGGGCTTCTCCTCCTTGGGGTAAGGGCTGCACTTCATCCAGGAGCCTCCCAGATGGGGCTGGCACATGGCAGGGGTGTGCTTGGCCACGCACACTTCTCTCAGCATTATTGGTTTTGTGCTCTGTGTGCATCCCATGCGGAGGAAATGGGAGCTGGCTCCTCAGGCAAGCTGGATTTTACACTGGGATAAGGTTTTGAGATTGCCTCATCCTACTGGGAACCTGTCCCTTAGGGGAGCTCCACACACATGTTGGCTTCAGTGAGCTGTTCTCGTCTCCCTGAGCTCACAGCCAAGAAAAATGGACAAATATCTGCCCTGCAGCAAGGCTGAGGTTCCCAAAAGCTCCCTGTTTATAAAAATCACACTTTTCTGCAGCCAGCTAAAGGCAGATAATGTATAAAAGCTCCCATATGTCTCACAGGGCTTTGCCTACCCCTTTGCAGAGCCACCTGACACTGCTCTCCCCCAGCTCCAGGGGTCCTGTGAGACCACAAGCCTTCAACAGCAGATTGCAGCAAAAATGATAGTTTGGAGCTTTTTCACTCTCAGTATAATTTCTCACAAGCACAGTTTTTAATTTGATTTCTTCTTGGCTTGTTTCCTCCTGTGGTGTACACACATCTTGCAAGCAATGAGGAATTTGGATGTCACTTCTCATTTCCCCTCAGCCTTCCGGATCCAAGTCCTGGTTATCCTTTTTCCCCTCAATGTGGAGAAACAGAGCAGCATGTTGGGAACCAGCTGTGAAGCTCTCAGCCAAAAGCTGAGTAGGAAGCATCCTAGGATGAGCACTGGGTACTACGTGTCATCCCTTCCCCACCACCAATTCATGCACCACAACAGGACTTTGGGTGCCTAGGGAGAAGTTGGCTCTCTTGGCTTCTCTTTTCTTTTGTGCACTCCTGGGAAGAGTCACCAGTCTATTCCTTCTTGCAAGAGACAGCAGCATGCCTGACTCCCTGAAGAAGAAGATTTGCTGATCCCCATGTTGAGAATATGTCCCTGTCTTCACTCTGTGTGTTCTCCTTTGCCCTGCCTGCACTCTCACCATTGTGCAGCTGGAAGAAGCTGCTAGGAAGGCACTTGTACCTGTGCAAAGCCAGCCCTGGCTGCAGGGAATGTTTTACCAAGGAACAGTGATGTAAACCATGGCTAAACACTGCAGATAAGCTCTGGCTGCCAGCTTGAATGGGCTGAGCATGAGGATTATTCCTGTTCCTGCATGAAACATTGCAAAGAAAGGGGAATGTGTGTCAGGCATGATTTCAGAACTCCCAGAAACCTATTTTCAGCTCCCAGGAATGTCCATTCTCTCCTGGTGTTCCTCTGGCAGGTCTCCCCTGCTGGGATCTGCTCCCTGGATTCTCATCCTGTGGCTCGCTCTGGGATGCCTGAGGAACATGTGCTGGTATTTCCAAGTCACATTATTTCATATTTTGGATTATAGGAAGTTACACAGCCTTGGCTTCCAGGAATGTCAGGCCCTGGCACAGGTGCCCAGAGCAGCTGTGGCTTTCCCTGGATCCCTGGCAGTGCCCAAGGACAGGTTGGACAGGGCTTGGAGCCACCTGGGACAGTGGAAGGTGTTCCTGCCCATGGCAGGAGAGGGACAGGGTGGGCTTTAAGGTCCTTTCCAGCCCAAACCATTCTGATTGTCCTTCCAGTCCCACCTTGGTCCTGTCTGTGTTTTGGCAGCTCCAGGGGTGCTCTGCAGGTGGGGTGAGAAGCACTGAGAGCTGAGATGAGCACTGTGCCTGTGCCATGCACATGCCTGGCTTTCCCTGCTGGAAGAGCAAGCAGTGCCCACATCAGAGCTCTCCACCACAAACTTAAAGAGGAGGGATGTACAAGGAGTTATATTTACAGTAACTAAGTGCCAGTACAGGGAGTCCATAAGGTGATTAAAAAATTCTCCTCTCTGCTTGGCTTAATAATCTGGAAAAAACCTGGCATACTCTCAGGGACTGTAGAGTTTAATATCTGGCTGATGGTGCTAATTTAATTACATGCCAGCAGGTGGTGCCCAAGTAGAAAAAGGAGACAATTTAATACAGTATTCTCACAATTTAATATCATATTCTCACTCCAAGTGAGGTTGTGAGTGGTGTTTCACTTTCCAGCCATGATCTATCCGTTCAGACAACATTTAACAACTCAATATTGGTGTTTTCTTCTTTTCTACTTCATCCCACCTCCCCAGACAGCTCCCAGATCTTCAAGGCTTGTAAGAGGCCCAGGTGACAGCAAGGAAAGCAGCTGTAAATGCACAGCCAGGCTGAAGGGGTTGCTTGGTCCCACTGCAGTTGCAGCTGTAGGAGGGGACAGGTCAGCCCAAATGTCTCATGGCTGCTAGGCTGCAGTTTCTCACAGATGCACTCATTGCTTCTAGATATTCATACAAAAAATGTGCCAAATAGTCAGTTGGGCACTGTTTTATGCAGGAGGGAGAAGTGGCTTCTCTTGGCCTCCTTTTAAAAATACAAGGAGAGGGATTTTGTGTCATCTGCTTTCTCCTGCAAAAACGACATGAACCTACTCAGCTGGTTCCCACTAACAGCCCATACTAAACAGATGCAAAAATACCAGGTTTATGTATTCTGTAGCTCTGGCAAGTTGCTGATCTGAGTGGTTTTTGCAGGTGCTAAAACACAGAACACAGGCACTGCCTCTGCAGGGCTTGTAAGCTCTTTAAAGGAAAGTACAAACCCCTGCAATTCCATAACTTTGGTGAACAATGAGAGCGATTTCTCTCTGGATTAGGACAGGAAACCTGTAAAGAGCACGTTCATGATCCTCCACTGAGAACAGAGTGGAGCTGTGCCACTTGGCTGTGGTCACCTGGCTGGTGTCACATGAGGATGTGGACACCAGCCCAGCCTGGGCAATGGGAGAAGCAGGACAATATCCAGAGCAGCATCAGGAAATCAGCCTTGTCGAAATACAAGCTGGACACTCAGTGGGAGGGAGGTGGGCTCCTGTTGCTGCTGAACCCAAAGGCCAAAGTGAGTGGGTAATGCCTGGGAGTGACATTTTCCTCTGATCAATGAAGGGAAAGGGCCTGAGCCTGCTGGGAGCAATCTCTGCTGCAGGAGCCTTTCTGCTGGTTGGAAGGCAGAGTATCTCCTCTCCTTGTTGTTGAAATTCCCGACACGGGCAGACAAGCCTGATTAGAGTCAGTATACACTAGTCCTTTAGGAGCTGAGCAGACAGGGAAGACTGTCAGGGAAGAGATTGCTTCCAGTGGTAATTTATGCAGTTATTCTCCTCTTTTTTCCCCTATGGAGAGCATAAAACATTCTGCCAGGGAGGAGATGAGCCATCTGCAGAGATCACCAAACACAGATTGCTTGGAGGCCAAAGGGTTGGGTCCTTTGCAGTGGCACTACCTGTGAATTAGCCACATTTATCTCATTGCAGTGGGCATCTCGGCCATTTCATCCTCTAGACAGCTAAATAAAATAAAAGCTAGAACCTTAAAGGGTCCAGATACATCTGCTGGGAAGGAGTGGAAAGATGAGGGTACTAAATGATGAGCTCTTCTGTTTTACTCCTTGGTAAGCTGGTTTTGTGATCCTTGCTGAAAACATGCAGTGCTCTCATGGATCAAGCCTGGCTCCTGTCAGTGCTGCAGATGGCTGTGCAGATTCCTCTGCTGTATTACTGCTGACAGCCATACATCACTGAGAGCCTTGCAGAAAAGGTCCCACATGTTTTATGTTTGCACTGGAAACCAGTGCAGGAGCAGCAGAGAAAGCACATGGAGGGCTCATAGGCAATGATTTGTGCTGCTTCACTGGCACACATGTACCAAGAATGTGGTTCTAAACCTTGGTGAGCCTCAGCTACCCTCATGATGTGCTCTGGAGCACACCTAAACCCCAGGTGCTGCCACTCCTTGGATGCTGGACAAGCCCAAATGTAGTGGCAAGGCTGAAGAAAGGCAGAGTGGTTGGGTGGCCCAGACAGCACCAAATCCCCCCAAGTCACAAGAATATCAGGTCCAGAGGGGTCCTTGCTTTGTGCCCTGGGGGATGACCCTCCGAAGCTGGTGTTTGCTTTCCCAGTCCAGCACAGCTGTCTATTCAGGCTGTCCCTTGCTCAGCTGCCAATCCAGCATGCTTTACATTTGCTTCCAGCAGGGAAGGGGACACCTGGACACCTCTCAGGTGCTCATCTTCAAATCCCCTCTCAGACACCAGTGTTTGTGGTGATAGTGCAGGGGCAATACCTCCAAGGAGGTAATTTAATCATGTTTGTACCCTCTCCACTTTCCCACAGAGGCACAGGCCAAGTGTTACTGCACAAGTCAAGACAACCAGGCAGTGTATTCAGCTTATCTGGGAGATAACTTTTTATCAACATGCCAAGAGCTACAACTAATGAGGCACAGAACAGAGGCAGCCAAGTGCAGTGACTGCTGTGCACCCTTTTTCCAAACACTGATAGCAGTACCTTGCAGGGCAGAGCACACAAAGAGCTAATGAGTAAACACCCAGGACCCAGGCACAGCCAGCAGCATCCCTAGACATTTGGTCTGTTATTAACAGAACCTAAAGATTGCTGCTGTACAGCCAGCAAGAGCTTACAGGGTATCTCAGTCACCTGCTTTAATTTGTACATAAAATTTAAGGTTTTCTGAGCAAAGGCTGGACCTTGAGGGTTCCCAGTCTCAAAGAAAGCTGCTGGTGGGGCCACGAGCAAGTTTCTGCAGTCAGGCTCTATCATTTTCTTGAGACCCTTTCCTTGGCCCTGCCAGGGGGTGCCACAGGTCCCTTTGTTTGTGGAAATTCTAATGAAAGCCCAAGCATTTACAGGGAGCCAAATCCGTCCCTGATATGGGGGATTAACACATCCCAGGACACCCTGTTGTACTTGAGAGCAGACACACAGCAAAAGCTCTGAGAAACTTGTGTTCACTTCAGTCTCTGCTCCCGGGGCTGCTCAGGGGGTTCCTGGGGAAAGAAGGGAGCTCCAGAGGGGAGCAGGCTCACCTGTCAGGCTTGGAAGCACCAGCAAGCAGAAAGCCTCACCCAAGAGCAGTGTGTCCTTGACAGGCAAGAGGGAAACATCTGTTCCTGTAGGAGACTCTGCTCTTGCCAAGAGCAGGAGGCTCAAGCAAGAGGGAAGAAAGTGTTATGTGGGCAGAGAGCTGAAATCTCTTTTGTAATGCATGCCTGAGAGAGAATAGGCTTGAGGTTCAAACATGAGATGGCAGAGTCAAGTCTAGAAAAACCTGCTCTGGTGCACCAGTAAACTCCAGAGTACATGACTTCTTCAACCTCCTGTTTTCTTGTTGGTGATGTTATCTGAGAGAAAAGAAGAACCCGATTGCTCAGCTATGGCTCTTCTTTTCCCCACTGCTTTTCTGGTTAAGAAAGAAATTATTTATCACCATTGACTAAATGCTCCACTTCATTACTGGCTGCTGTTTCTCACAAAGAAATAAAGCTGAGCATTAGCCATAATTTAGCAAAGTGCTGCAGATTGCAGTGCTGAGGGCAATTAAACAATGCAAAGCAGTCAATGCCTTCACCATCCCCTCCTGCAGCAGGGCTGGGCTGGGGTTAGACACCAAATCCCTTCCCAAGCTCACAGGGCAGGACTCAGTGCAACCCACACTCCTGTACCTGCTCAGAGGAGAGGTTCAGCTCCAGCTTTAAAGTGACTGTGGCTGTGAAAGGAGAGCTGTCTGTATTTTCGAGCACATTTTACCTTGTCAGGGACTCAAGCTTTAACGCTGGCAGCTTCCCAAGCCCTTTCCCCTTTCCAATTTAAATAAAACCAGAAAAAAACAGCAATGCTGGAACAAGAGGCTGCTGCTGTCAGTCTCACACTCTTCTGCCAGGGGTCAGGTAACCATCAAATCACATCCCTCCTCCAGCCCTGTGCCTCAGGTCACATTTTTGGAAAAATCCAAGCAAGGCTTTGCACAATCAATCACACCTGGACTCAGGCTTTTTTGTAAGTAATATATTTTGTATTAGTATAACACATTTTTAGGGATTTCTTGCCCCCAGGAATTCTGACTGAGGCCAAGAATTTATTAAAGAGTTTAAAAAAAGAGATATTTATACCCATAGGAAGGATATCCAGGAGAATAGTTAGCATACACAAGGCTGCAGACTTTCAGAAAGGATATAAACTCAGTCAAACATTAATAAACAATGAGCTGTTTTCAGTCTTTGCTGTTTCTTTCCCACCATACCTACTGATAAGGGCTAAAAGCTTTCACTCAGGGAGTTGGGACAGATGGTTACTGCTCCTGAAGGGAAAGAGTGAATACGAGTTTCTGGTAGAAATTCATAAAATGTCAGAAACATTTGCAGACAAAATTTACCCTGCTGAAAGGAATGGAAGTGCTTTGCCTTAGAGATAGCAAAAATCACAGAATCAGTGAATGGTTGAGGCTGGAGGCAGCTCTGGAGATTGCCTGGTCCCTGCTCAGAGCAGGGTCACCTACAGCAGCTTGCCCAGGAATGTGTCCCATGGGGCTTTAAACACCTGCAGGGAAGGAGGAAAGCACAGCCTCTTTGGACAACCAATTAGAGTGTTCAGCCTTGCTCACAGTAAGAAAGAAGCTTGTTATGCTTAAGTAGAATTTCCTGTCTTTCAGTGTATTTCATTGTTCTTCCACTGGGCA
This sequence comes from Sialia sialis, assembly GCA_009812075.1. NCBI lineage: Eukaryota > Metazoa > Chordata > Aves > Passeriformes > Turdidae > Sialia > Sialia sialis. The sequence continues at coordinate 14,707,738 of VRYO01000638.1, read as the reverse complement.
CACAGAGAAGAGTCTGGTTGTGTCTTTTTTACTTCCTCCCTCAGGTATTTGCATACCCTGCCAGGATTCCAAGCCTCCTCTTCTCCAGGCTGAGCAGTCCCAGCTCTCTCAGCCTCTCCCCACCCATGAGATGCTCCAGCCCCTTCATTGTGTCCATGACCCTTCACAGGACTCACTCCAGCACGGTTCTCCTGGCCCAGCCCTCCAGATGTGTCTCACCAGTGTGAACTGGGAGGCAGGAACTCCTCCTGTGACCTGGTGATAGTCCAGGAGACCAGTGGCCTTGTTGTCTGTGGTGGCCTTGTTGTCTGTGGTGGCCTTGTTGTCTGTGATCACACTGCTGCCTCATGGGCAGCTCAGTGTCCATCAGGATGCTCAGGATCTTCCCCCAGAGCCTGTCCTGCTTCAGAGCTTATTCCTCCCCAGGCACAGGACTTTGCATTTGTTATCCCATTTCTCCAGCCTGCCAAGGTCCCTCTGAAGGACAGCCCAACCATCTGGCACACCACCAGTCCTCCCAGTTTTGTGTGGACCGTGAAATGTCTGTCCCCTCTCATCCCTTAAGCTTCCCAGCTTCCATTTTTCATCAAGAGGGGGGACATTTTAATGTGGCTGCAATTGAAAGAAGCTTTTGACAAACCATTTTTCAGGTGCTGCAGCCCTTGATCCTCCTACAGACTCATCAGTGTTCCCACTTTCATCACCCCAGGTCCTCTGAGCTCTGAGGTACCGGTCTGACAGAAAAGGAACACAGGGAACAGAGAAAGGGCGAGGGCTGCATAAGCAGACAGGGAATCTGGAGAGTACCTCTAATTAAGTTATTAGTGAGCAAAGCCAAACACCTTTACAAAATGAAAAGATCATCTGCGAAGCTGGCACTGAATCCAGCTTCTAAAATTAGTGCAGAGAGGAAAGACTGATAGATAAAACACTAGCCAAGGAAAAGCCATTAATTGCCAGGACAGGCAGCTCTTCTCTCTGCACTGCAGGCATTGACTGTGGTTAGAGGCAGGAAGGGTTGGATTGAGGGGAGCAGAGATGATAGGAACCATCCTTGGCCTGAGATCCCAGGAGAGCCAAAAGACCTGGAGGTGAATTAATAGTTACAAAAGGTCTTTCAGCCTGCTTGGCCACCCACTGCTTTGATGAGGCTTGGGGAAGCCAAGGGCCCTGACAATGAAGGGAACAGAGCCATGAAGATGAGCTCTTTCACACAGCATTTGGCCAAGCACCTTCTTGGACCACAATTCCCAAACCTGTGAGATAAATTCACCTTTCCCTTCTAGGATCTGGCAGTGCAGCTGCTCACAGTACAAGCAACAGCAGCAAGCAGCACCTGATTAAGTGGCTTTTTGTCAAAGCAAATGTTCACAGAGCCACTGGCTGGCCACCACCTTTGTTGTGTTGCAGGAGGGCCCAGCAGTAATTGCTCTTCAGGAGGAGCAGTGAGATTGCAAACCAGCTCGGTGTATTCTCCCATTTACAGTAACCAAAGGATGAAACCTACTTAATAACCTTCCTACAGGTCATTAACTGAAGATAAATGCCTTGCAATTATGAATATATTTGATATTTATTACAATGGCACCGATCATAATGAATTAAGCCAGTGTATAGGTGAGTTATTTCTATAGGTAAAAATAAGTCAAATTTTCCTTTACCAGATCTGTTTTAAAGCTTATAACTTTATCTTTACTGCATGATCAATCACTTAATAGCAGCTTTTGGCTGTGCATTAGTGAACTCCAGCTGATGCAATATTTCTTCCAGATAATTTTTCTAGTAAAGGATGTACAGCATTTTACGCAGTTTCAGGCAGGTCTTGAAAGAGGAGCTGAGACTGAAAGTATAGGTACATATTTCTCTACAATAGGAGTGAAGATTAATATTTTCAGAGCCTTTAGAGGGATTCTACAACCTCTGTTTGCATGTGGTCAAGGATCAGTGGATTAAGGACCATGGCTGAAAAAATGGACTGGAAATAATTCTCCATCAATATCAGGGATAGTGGTGCTCATGGGTTCTTTTCTGAAATTTAACCAGCACAGAGTGAAACCAGGAGAAGGATCTTATTTCTAACAGAGTTTAGGAGAGGATGAGAGAAGGACAGGATTGTGCGACCTTCAAAAAACAGAATTAATTCAAGATTAGGAGCCTTATTCACAGCTATCTTCAGTGTAATTAAACTTTGATCAGAGGGGCATCAGGAAGTGATATAATGCCTGAAGTATATAGTTGAAAAAATGACCTTTCTTGATGGGTGCTGAACTTTGGCAAGACAGGCCACAAACACCAGCTATGGTATGGAATGGAAAATTAAACCATAAAACTGAAAGCCTTCAAATAATCATGAAGAGAGCGTTTGGGATACAGAAGCACTCAATAGGTGCAGAGCAAGGTCTTCAAAAGTGCTTGGAGGGCTTTTCTTGGACCTGATAGAAAAGAAAAGAAACTTTTTCTGTATTCTGCACACTGATGTTTAAGAATACTGATTTGGTGGAACGTTTTCTAATGTACTTCAATTTCTTTCTTATCAAGGAAGAAATGTAGTTTAAAAGGACTGCTCAGCTGCAAATGTCTTCTTACAAAGAGATTTAAAATTTAATCTTTTCGGAGGAAGAAAAAATTAAGCTTTTTAGCCAGTGAAGCTACTTTCTAAACCAGTGTGCTGTACCTCCAAATGAAGTTTGTGGAGCTAAGATTTGTCCTCACTGCTGAGCAGCAAATACCAGCAAGGTAATGCGTTTTGTTAGGCCCTGATGACAAGAACAGCCTATTAGGAAAGCTGGGAAGGTCAGATGTGGCACAAAGAAAGCTCCCAGCATGTCATCTTTTAGCAGCAATAATGCTGCTCCCTGCCTGTGCCAGGGAGTGCTGTGCCCAGAGGGGATGGGGTCAGGAATTGTGCTCTGAGATGGTGTTGGCCAATCTCCCCTCCCCAGGGAACTGCAGGCTCCCACCTGTTATGTCCCATGAATAATATTGTGGAAAACTGTTTCAAAATGTGATCAGAGCTCTGCTGTGCACTCAGGGTGGCCAGCCCAGGGTCAGTTCAGCTGTTTCACCTGCTGGTCCCACTGCCAGCACCGTGTCCCCTGTGCTCCCTGCCTCACACAGGCGGAATGCTGCTGATGAATTCTGTGCCTCTAAGCTGCTTCTTGCCCCCTGCACTTGGGTTCTTTGAAATATCTTGAACCCTTTGCAAAAGGAAATTAAAGATTCTTGCCATTAGCTTGTGGAAGTTCATACAAAGATCCTGATACCATGAAGCCTTTTTGGAATGATGGAATCATAGAATGTTTAGGTTGCAATGGGTTAAAGACCACCTAATTCCAGCCCTTCTGCCATGAGCAGGGACACCTTCCACTAAAACATTGCTCAGAGCCCTTTTTAATCTGTCCTGGGACACTTCCAGGGATCCAGGGGCATCCACAGCTTCTCCGGGCCCCACCACCCTCACAGGGAACAATCACACTAGTCTTACACAGAAAGTTTATTTCACTAAAAACACCCTGTAAGCAGAAACACAAAAAACTTCTGCATGGCTTTAGTTCCTCTTTGGTTCCTCAGCAGAGACACAGTGTCAGTAAAACCCTGATTAAGAGTGGGTTATAGGCTCAGAAGCACAGGAGTACATCATGATGTAGCTACACTTTCAATATGAGGTCACACCCAGATTATTACTGAACTCCATTAGGTGGGCTGTCTGTTGAAGAACTGTACTCAAACCAGATCCTATTTCAACACAAAGAGCCCCAGCAATGGTGGCAGGGTCTGTGGTCCTTCTCAGCAAAGTGGTTCACAATCTCTCAAAATGGTTACAGAAATCTCCCTGCCTTCTTACCTGCAGCCTTCTCTCTCAAACTAGCAAGGAGGTTTCAATGCTGTGGCTCACCATCCTGGTCAGGCTCTTTCAGGAGTCTTGATTTGCTTTGGGTGTAAAAAAATACCATATCTGGACAGTAAAACAAATGAACAGCTTTTAGCAGTGTAAAACATTTTGTGCTTGCTGCCAGCCAGAGCTCAGCATGTTTAATTAAGGTGTGTGAGCTTGAAAGAGGCTAATCTTTGCTGCTGAGGCTAATTTTTGCTGGTTTATTAGATAATACAGTAAAAGACAGATTGAGGCTCCTTTTTTTCCCATTTGCTTGTCCTTGTCACTACTGGTAAGCAGTGGGGGGAGATAAAATCCCTTCACATGAAATCATTTTAGTGAGGGACCAGAACCAGTACAATTAAGCAGAGGCACAGCTGCACACCTCGCTGCGCACGCCAGGTCCCATTCCCCATTTCCCCCACGAGGATATTTCCAGAATGACTACTTGGGCTAAAGTTCATAATTAAAGCTGTAAATCTTGGCTCACTGCTAAATTTGCTTGCACACAGAGAGAGAGAGTGGGAGGGAAAAATGGGAGAGTCTATCTCCTTCCTGGGAAGCCTTATTTACTAATATTTTGTAGGTTTTCTTATGCTGGTAGATCTTATCAGGTGTGATAAGAGGTGGGTACCTCAATATGGAGATTTTTGGGGGTCCTGACAACCACCAGCAGTGCTGACTGGTTTCCCTTTTGCAGCAGTGACATATCAGTGGAGCCAGATGTCTTCATGCAGGGTTCCCACACTGGCAGAGATTTGAGGAGTGATCAGGACGTCCTCGTGCCATGAAGAACAGTTGAAAGCCTCAAAGAAAAGATCTGGGGATTGGTCAGGGATGTCCTGGTGCCACGTAGGATGAAAGCCTCAAAGTGAAACACTTCACTATGTATTGAATCATCCCCACTGCTACCTGTACAGCAGCACTCTGGGAAGAGCAGAGCAGAATTGGGACCCCAGGAAAGACTTTAGGAGGTCATTGGATACCCATGAATGATTGTAGCTTAATCCCAAAGAGTGCAGTAATTTCACGACTATAAGGAGCACCCTTTTGACTAAAATTTTGATCAAAATCTGGAAGCGCGCCTTATAATCCAGTGCACCTTATATATGGACAACATTCAGAAATTTGTCAACCTGTAAGTGTGAGCTGCAAGAGCTGCACCAGCCGGTGCCAGGGGCGGGAGTGCCAGGGCCCACGGCACAGGGAGGGCACCTGGGGCTGCATTTAAAGGCTGCGCTGATCTGTGAAAAATGTTTGCAAATTGATCACCTGCCAGTAAACCCCATGATCGCACGATTCCGTTACTAATGCGTTACTTTGTTGTGCGCGGATCCTCGCTGCAAAAAAAAGTGCGCCTTATAGTCCGGTGTGCCTTATAGTTGTGAAATTACTGTGATCTGCTGTCTGTAATTAATAGCTGCAGTTGCATGTGTTTGCATGTGTTGCACCAGAAAGCTGGTGAGCACATCCCTGCTTTGTTGATTCTGCAGCATGAGCTCCTGCCAGGGACAGATGGCCCAGCTGTGACCCAGCCCGTCCCCAGCACGGGCAGAGCTCCCTCAGCTTTGCAAATCCTCCTCTGGATGGACATGTCCCACTTATGGACAAGATGATGTATCACGGCAGAGTATTTACCATATTTGAGCTGTAACACACTTTCAGATAGACCACCTGAATTTTAGATTTTTTTTCCCCAGATGAAATTGCATATCTAATTTACCAGAAACTATGATCGTCTCTCATATACTTCTGATGGGGCTGCTTATATGCAAATCCCTCCTTATCGTTTGTCCATAATCTGTCTAAATGTGGCAGAATAAGGTTTTATTAATAATATTTGCATGCCCGTGGCACAGGGCTGAGTCACTGCTTGCAGAACACAAAGCAAGACAGAGCAGTGGAGCATGTCTATTAATAAACATGATAAATTCATACCTTTGTGAGTAAAAGTTGCACGTCTCTGCTGAAGAGACAGCCCTTTGTTGAAATAGTGGTTTATTGCTATTAAATTTGTGTGATTAGCCAAGCTTGGAAAGCAGACCCAGAAAATCTCATGGCTGCCTACTCGCATGATGAGTTTCACCAAGCATGGAAATGCAGGAACATTTTATCAAGTCAGAACTTCAGAGGAAAACATTTAATTCCAAGGTCAGTTTCTGATGATATGGTTGTAGCTTTTCAGTCGCGAAATTGCGACATGATTTATAATGAAGTTTATATTTATATTTATTGCTAAAATATTCACACACAGACCCCCAAAAAAGGAAAGTCAGAGAAAGGCTGTGATAAAGCCAAATTACATGGCGTCAATCAGCCATCTGTTTTGCACTGTGGTTTCTAATGATCAAGGTGAAAACTTCAGTAGGCTGTAAATATAGAGAGTTCCAACTTCCACTCTCCCTGCAGTTAATGCTTCCAGCACAGTCAACAGGATATAATGTGCTCTGGAATTATCACCAGCTTCAGTCCTACCATGCACAAACCTGAGCACCTGGTGGCCAAGGTGGGACACTCAGCCAGGACACACTGTTAGTGGTGGATGCACAAAGCAGGGCTCTGTTGTGGAGGATGAGCTCTGAAAAGGAAGGGGGGTCACTGTGGAAATCATCCTTCTCCAAGTGACCCCACAGAGCCATGGATTGTGCTATGTGCTCTCTGCTGTGTAATCAATAAATGAACTTCCATTTAGAGACTGCCCTGTATGTGACCACCCACCCTTTGCTGGCTCGTTTTATTTGTTTAAAATGTCTCAATAACAGAATAATATGAACCCATCAAAATCCTTCTCTAATTAAAATTCATTGAAACCTTTTTGGCTTCATGCATCCACTTAAAAAATCTCCAAAGGCAATGCTTTCTTTACTTTTCCTCCTATAGGGTATTTTCCTTGTCACCTTTGTGCCAAATTTGGAAGAAAATGTCCTTTTTTTTTTAACATAAATGGTTGTTCTTACTATGTCTTCTCACTGAGGTTGAGCTCATCATTATGGTCTCCTCTTTTGAAGTGATCATGGAGTCCATTTGGCCATGGAGGAGTGAGGCCCCTCAGACTTCGGAGAAGGGAGCCAGGGCTTGTTGGTTCATAATGAACAACTCAGATGTGGGAGCAGGAGACACAAACTCTGGAATAATTACCCAAATACAGGGCCAGGAGGAGATCTTTTGCAGGAAGATGCAGATATTTTCCATTTGCCTCATCCATGGATTATATTTTCTCTTGATTTTACACAGGACACTTTTTCTGTGAATATCTGATACATACAAGTGGGAATTTGTATACTGATTCCATGAAGAGCACCAACATGCAGTGATGGATGGATTACCAGCTCTTAGAAAGAGATAATGATGGATCTGTGAGCCTGAGTTCTTTGACTTGTTGCAAGTCTTGGGGCCAAGGTCAGCAGGTGCAGGTTGGGTCAGATTTCATGAACATAACTGATTAAATGCTGCCAGGCAGCTGCCAGCCAGAACCCTGCAAGAGCATGCTCCTTGTGCCAACTTCTCTGCTTGAAAGCACATTGCAAAGCATAAATCTGAATCTGTGATAGAGTCAGCCCGTTTCTTGGGGTTTAGCTGCAGCTGCTGGAAGAGGCTGAAGTCGTGGGGTACCGGACTTGGCATGCTGGGCTCAGCATCTGCTCATCATAAGAGACTGCTTCTAGAGGAGCCTGTGGTATTGCAAGACTCCACAGCAGCCATAACTTAGTGTGGGAGCCTCATCTGCAGCTGGTGAAGGCAGAAATCAAGATTGAGGGGATTATTTACTGTCTGACCCTCCTCTGGACACCATCAGCCAAGCTGCAGAGCAGTGAGGAGCCCTCAGCGGTGATACAGAATGTGGGTCTCAAGCTGAGCACAGAGACCCAGATTGCTCCTGCAGGAGCCACCACAGCAAGAGATCAGCAATTATCTGCTTCATTTGGCTTGGGCACAATGAGCAAGTGCAGGCTGCTGGCCAGGCAGGAGTCACAGCTACTGTGTGCTCCAGCCTGACCCAGCGGAGGTCAGAAGATTTAGAAGATGAGGGAACTGGAGGTTTCCAGGCTGCTAGGCAGAGGCTGCAGTGGTCCTGTTGCTCATGATGTACAGTACTTTCACAACTATAAGGTGCACTGGACTATAAGGCGTGCTTTTTTTTTGCAGTGAGGATCCACGCACAACAAAGTAACGAATTAGTAACGGGGATCATGGGGTTTACTGGCAGGTGCTCAGTTTGCAAACATTTTTCATGGATCGGCGCAGACTTTAAACGCAGCCCCAGGTTCCCTCCCTGTGCAGCGTATCCCAGCACTCCTGCCCACCCCTGGCTCCAGCTGGCACAGCTCTTGTGGCTCAGCTTGGGGCTGCGCGGGCTCTCACTTCCAGGTTGGCAAATTTCCGATCTGTGTCCATATATAAGGCGCACTGGATTATAAGGCGCACCTCTGGGTTTCAATCAAAATTTTAGACAAAAGGGTGCGCCTTATAGTCATGAAATTACTGTACTGTGGGGCTGGGGTGAGGCTTGTGTCAATATGCCCAGTGTACAGCAAGGGGATCCCAAAACTCTGCACAGAGGAGCAGCTGAGGGAGGATGCTGTGCTGGAAGAAAGAGAGAGGCAGTTGCTGTTTGATCAGTGTGGTGCCCCAGGCTCTCATCCCTGCAGAGTGCTTTGATTTCATCCTTGTTTCTCCCAATACCGTCCTACACAGGCAAAACTGGATTGAGGCTGTCAAGCAGGGCAGCAGCATGGTTTGGCTCTCTGCTCTGATCACTTCAGTCATACTCCTCAGCCTGCCCTGGCTCCTTCACAGCATTCCAGACAAGAACATTCCAAGGCATTCCAAGAAGTCAAGTCTGACCCCAAGATGTGATGAGATGGGCAGGAGTAGTTTCTGTTGGTGTGGCAGAGCATCCTCTGAGTGCAGCATCCTGGCAGAGCCAGGCTCTGTTTGAAAAGCCTGCAGGATGTTAGATTAAAGGCAGATGCTCCAGGAACAAAGAGAGAGGAGAGTGATTATATTGCTACTTCAAAAGGAGCTGATTCTGCAACTAATTAAATGTTTTTCAGGTGGAGGCTGATTTTTAATTTTTTTTCCATGTACTCATGAAAGTGTTGCATTCAAAAGGGCCTGAAAATACGTGCAAGTAGTGGAGCCCAGAGCAGCTCCCTGCAGCCTTGCAGAGCAGCCCTCCCTGCACAGTAACACCACAAAGAGTGTCCCAACCAACAGCCCTAATGATGGAGCTGCATTTTTAATGGTCCCCTGCACAGCCATTAGTTCTTAAAGATGATTTACATTACAGCCAGAAGATACAGCCATGAAGATATTTGATTTGTATAGTAAATACAGAGAGAGAAATTGTGGCATTTAGTCTTGCTTGTGCTTTCCTGCCCTGTAATTCGCAATCCTTTGTGTCAGAGGCTAAAATCTATCTGGGTGTATGCTCTGAGGTGTCCCCCTTGTTCCTCTAACTTGGCCAGTCCAGAACAACCCTTAGGTGCCTCCCACCCCCTTGATCCCAGAGTCTCCTGCTTTGGGATGGGTGGCAGAAGGATTCCTGGCTGTGTGGGGATGGACCCAGGCCCAAATTAGCACAGCAAGTGTGCCAGGAGTGCAGCCTGCCTGTGTTAAATGGCCATGAGGGCACTGACAGCACTGCAGCAGCATGTGGGCTTTTGTCCCTGCCCAGCCTCTGTGGCCACCGTTTGGCACCTCAGGCAGGAATCCTGGCCCAGGGTGTTAATCAGAGTGGGATGGGAAGCTCAGGCAGGGTTTGAAGTTGTTCCCATTCCCCCAGGGTGGATACACAGACCTGGGATAATTGCAGAGAGTCAGTGTCATGTTTACAGCTCAGAGCAGCATCAGGGGGCTTCACAAATGACCCCCAGACAGTCCACAGATGAGGGAAGGCTGAGAGCAGAAGCAGAGCTGCAGAGAAATGTCTTCTGTGTCTGCCCACTGAGGTGTGAGCCATTAGAATCAAACAGGATGTTGTTTTCCCTCTTGCAAGTCATGCCTGAAATCAGCTCTCATAAATGAGCTTGTTTTTATTAGAGGGTTATAAATCTGAATGTAAATGCTGATTTTATAACCCTGCACCTAGAGAATAGCAGAAACACAAACATTACAATCCAGATAGCATGGCCAAAAGCACAGACACCACATCCAAGTGTGTTCCCCAGGAATTTCAAGCAGGACATGAGCTCTGCCTCCTCCCTCCCTCTCTGGTTGGCTGCTCTGGATCTGATGGATTTTGTGAGCAGGCCCTGCCTGGCAGAGCCCAAAGCACACATCAAGCAGTTATGAAAAACCAGTAGAATTTGGTGCTGTTATCCCCTGGTTTAGGGGTTTTTGGAAGTTCCTATGGCACTTGCTGAGGGTACAGTTTATGGCAGATGGGGAGGTTGTGTCTCGTTCCTCTCTGCTGCAGCAGATCCAGAGTTTGGGCAGGAGGTGCTGTGGATGGAGCTGCACCAAGCACTGTCCTCTGTGAGGAACATCCCTGCTGAGGCTGAGGCCATTGCCTGCCTCACAGCTCTCCAACAAGATTTCTCCTCAGGCATAAATGAAGTGGTTCATCTCCTAAATTATTTGCTTGGAACATTTTCTTTGATGCAGAGATGCTCTGGCTATATAAACTAAGAAGAAAATTACATGATATTAGGGCACTGTCTAGCACAGAATGAAAGCTCTGGGAGGTACCTTGCCTACCTTGCTGAGAGAAGTGATTTCAAATGTGGTAGATTACTCTGTCCCCAGTGCTCAAATTAGAGCTGAGTCTGTGCTAGAAACTTCTCCTGGGAAAGCAATAAGAGTTAAGAATTTAAATTTTTTGGCCAACACTTCTTTGCTGGCAAAAGAAGTTTTATGCTGGCATAGCTGCCTTCACATGACTTGTGCTGGCTTGATGTCATGAAAAAATGGTATCCCTAAGGAGCATTACTGTGCTGGTGGAACTTTTATCTATAACTCATTCTGGGAGATAATTTGTGACTGTAACTAGACTCAGTGTATTTCTTGCTGTAGCTTATGTCATTTCTTTGAATAAACTAAGCCATCATTTCAGTGTTACCTTGGCAAAGCTTCCCAGTGCAGACGGGATCTGTGTGTTGATTAAGAACAGATAGAGGGGCACACAACATTCACTAGAAAGGTATTTTTGTGATGAATGCTAGGGACCTGCCTAACTCCTCTGGCAAGTGTTGAAGCTGTGAAGTGCCCTGACCCTGAGGCAGGCAGGTACCTCAGCAGATGCTGCAGATCAAAGGGAGCAGCAGAGCTGTTCAGTGGTTTCATTACTGACCGTGGTAGGCAGCAGAGTGCTGCCTTATCCCATATGGAAAGTGGCTCAGCCATTCAGCAGAGTACAGATCTGTAGTTGTGCTGTCTCTTGGTAATTATTTCCAAGGCTGATTTAAATAAATGGATTACTGAAGTGGCGTTGGCTCTTTTGATATTAACTTGGGGAAAGCAAAATTTGATGCAATCACTGCAGCCACGAATTAAGATACAAATTACTTTTTTAATGAAGGGCCAAAACTGTGATTGACTGAAGGGGTGTTGATCAGCCCAGCTGCAAGACCTCAGCTGGTCTTGCAGGGCCCTTTGCTTTTTCCTCTGAAGGAAAAAGGTGTAAAGGTGCTGAACTCAGCCAGGAGAGAAGGATCTGAATGTCCTGGAGACCCATCTAGCACTCTGATTATGTAACTCACCTCAGAAAGCCAGGATAAATGATTTACACTTCCATTTAGAGCCTATTTGTAGCTTCTCATCCAGAGGCGGCCTCAGCCGCCTCCTTCCCCATCTGCACTTCAAATGTCTCAGAATGGAGAAGTGTGAGGAGCAGGCTCTTCCTCCCAAGACAGTCCTGAAAGCCATCTTAAATTATGGTTCTAGCGTGAAAAATGAGTCATTAGGAACCACAATATAATCTGCCTTCTTTGAGTAGTTTCTAGCCAGATTTTCATAGTAGTCTATTTTATCTGGAGGTTTGACATGCACTTATTAAAAACGTTTCCCTCTAAAACACTGTTTTGTGTTCATTTCCAGACTTTAAATATGTTGAAGGGGAGAGGGTTGGAGCAGATAACTGATCTGAACACCTCACGGTGCCAAGTACTTGGTATCTTGATGGCATTTGCTTCCAAACCCTGCAGTCAAAGCTTTGTCCAAGGCAAACATCACACTCCAAAGAGCTGGATGACCACCACCCTGTGCCTTCCCCTTGCTGGGGAGGGGGAGCAACCATTTCAGCAGCTCCAGACTGTTGAACTGAGCTGTGGCATGTTCTTCCCATCCTTCTCACCCTTCCCAAGGAGATACCAGCTCTGTGTAGAATGGGAAGGATCTGCCTTTCCCTCTGCAGGTGCCCAGTTCAGCCCAGTGCTCCCAACTTCTGCCTGAGGAGAAGAGCTAAAGAGATCTAAAGATCTGGAGTCCACCAGAGTTAGGGCAGGGCACAGGTCGAGTACAGTAATTTCATGACTATAAGGCACACTTTTTTTTTTTCAGCAAGGATCTGCGTGCAACAAAGTAATGAATTAGTAACAGAATCCCACCATTGCGGGGTTTACTGGCAGGTGCTCAATTTGCAAACATTTTTCACGGGTCGGTGCAGCCTTTAAACGCAGCCCCAAGCGCCCTCCCCATGCTGCAGGCCCCAGCACTCCCACCCGCCCCTGGCGGCGGTGCCATGGCTCTCGCTTCCAGGTTAGCAAATTTCCGAACTTTGTCCACATATAAGGCGCACTGGATTATACGGTGCGCTTCCTGGTTCTGATCAAAATTTTAGTCAAAAGGGTGCACCTTACAGTCGTGAAATTAATGTAATTCCTCCATCCTCTTTGGAAGGGAGATTTATAGTCCATAAACATCTCCTGCTGGCCTGCTCCATTTGCAGCCACTGGGCCCCACCATCCATGCACCCAACATCCTTGGGGGAGGATGGATTTTTCTCCAGGTTCTGCCGTCTGTTCTCAGCCCCTGTTGGCATAGAAACACCCTTTCCAATTAACCTTCTGCAAAATACACACACACAGAAATATTCTGCAAACAAATGATCTCTTTCCTCTCCATCTCTCTTTTTCCCTTTCTTTTTTTCCTTTTGGTCTGTGAGAATGAGGAGTCAGGAGGTGTGAATCTGGGTCTTTTTAATTTTAGAGCATTTCAGACTCTCTGCAGGCTGTTGCCAGGCTGTGTAGCTGCTCCCTACTGATAGTAACAGGCAGACAAAATACTAAGCAATCAAATTTTCCCTCTCATTCAGCCCTGTCCTCCTCATGTTTTAGAGAAGAGAATGAGAGCTGAGCCTAATAACTATGCAAATTGCTCAAAGCAGGAAACAAGTGAGGATTAGTAAACCCAGGGCTTTGGAACAGGACAGATCCAATACAAAGAGAGCTGAATTGCTGCCAAGTGCCCCATCCTACTGGAAAGAGTGTGTCCTGCATACCTGTCATGTGCCATCAGCACCAGGCTCCTGATGGGTCATTCTGTCTTTGCCAAAGCTGGAGGAGATGGTGTCCAGGGCCTGCCTCATCTCTTGCTGAAATTGCTGAATTCAGAAGTCAGGGGAGCAACCCCCATCTTCTCTGCTGCCTCTCTCCAATTCCTTTTCATGTCCAAGAAGCAACCTTGATATTCCCCTGGAAAGAAAGGGAATATGGTTTGCCTCCACAGAGTGATGGAAAGGAAAAGTCAGAGGACTGTCCTGAAATCTCACCAAGGAAGGGTGCCCACTGATGAGCAAAGTTGGTTTGCTGGAGGGAAGGGAGCAGATGAACACTTTATCCTTTACCCCAGTATCACACTGGGTTTGTTCCTGTGTAGCATTAATCACACAAGAAATGTCTTCAAAATCCACAAAAAGTTGTACCAGCACAGCTAAAATCTAAACCAACTTTTCCTAGGTTGTTCCTAGGACAACAGCATCTTAACTGTGTGCTATCCTGCTGTGTCTTTGTCTTGAAAATAGGAAATAGTAAGATTGCCAGGGGATACAGATAGCAAGAACACTCTAATTTTTGATTCTGTGAAAGTTCAAGGAGGACTGAGTTATTCTAAAAGCTGGAACAGAGGAAAAGGTCAGTGAAGAACATGCCTGCAGCATGACAGCTGAAGATGTGTGCAATGAATTTCATTTCAAGACATTGTTTTTTTACCTGTTTCTTGCATAGAAAAAAATACATGCATCAAATGTGGCTGGTTACTGACTCTGAGGGAAAAAAATCACACTGCACTTAGTGTCTCTGCCCAATTAACTCTTAGAAAAGAGGACATGTGATAAAATTCATGCAATGTGAGGAGCTTGAAATACCATCTAGATGATGGCCAAATGTAGCACAGGGAGTGAGTGACAGGCATCTTTACCCCAAATACCTGCAGACAGACTGCTGACTGGTTGCAGTGTCCATGGAAAGGGCTGGAATTACCCATCATGGGGGTGCAGTGACATTCCAGCATGCTGCCATTTTCATTACAGCCTTTGTCAAAAAGATGGATACAGGTTCTGTGTACTGTTCTTGGTATTAAAATAAGAAAGAGATCTTTTTTTTTTTTCATTTTCTGTTCTCATCTCAGCATCAGCTCAGAGTGAGCCATCAGTCAGATGGCAGTGCTGATAGATCTTCATTTTCACTGCATGCTTTCCCTCACTTTTTGACAAAGCCTGCTAGACTAGAAAAGAGTGTGCCATTAGTTCATTCCACTGTCAGCATTGGGACTAAAATGGAAGGGGGGAAAGGCACAAGATGTGCCTTTCCAACGAGCAAAGATAGCAGCATGAAAGAGTGAAATGACAGGAAAGGAAGCAAAGTTTGGCTGGAAGGTGAAATCCAAGCCATCCTACCATGCTGTGTCACCTGTAGCTCTGCCATTTGGGTCCATCTCTTCAAGTCTTGGCTCTCTGGTCCTTGTACCACATCCAGCACGGTGGGGCACCAACCCAGGCTGTGCCCAAATGTGAAAATATGCTGAAAATAGATCCTGGGTAATACATCTGAACAGATATGCCTGTGTCTCTATGGGTCTGGAGGACCTAGCCTGGCTGTAAAATGCCTCGTGGCAGGGTTTGAAGAATGTATGAGTTCAGACTGTGTCCTTCCTTCTCTCATTCCACCAGGGACATTCTCTGCTGATTTTAGCAAGGTTATCTGGGTTTCCTCACTTCTCTGTGTTCCAGGGCATCATTAGACGAGAAAGTACAGCCTGAAAGGGCAGCACAGCACAAGAAGAATTTCAGCCAGCAGCTCTAGTGGGATGCTACACCAACCTGGTGTGTTAAAGGCATGTGCATGGAAGAGAAAAAGCTGCATTACATTATTTGTCCTCAGGAAATGTGCCATTGCTCTGCCTTTGTGCTCCTCCAGAAAGGTCAGATGCATTTCAGCAGGGCTGGGGCTGGGATAGGGCTCAGGCTGAGCAGGACACCTCAGCTGCTGTCAACGCTCCCTCTCCCTGGGAAATCTGCAGCAAAGGGTCCCTGAATTATAAAATGTCATTCTGCTGTTACCAGCCTGTCACTTTACCTTCCTGATGCTACCCTGCTCCTCTCTCACAGGTCACTTCTCCCCAGTCATTCCTCTGAATGCATTAAATATTGATTTTAATACAAACTGTAAACTTTCAAACTTTCAAAGAGGATTTTTTTTTAAGTCTTAAGGCTCATGTCAAAAGACATGGGATGCAGATCTTAGGTCTCCCTGCTGAGGTCTGGGTGTGGACTCTAATACCCTAAATAGTGAAAGGCTCATTTCCCTCTCAAGGTCTTGCAGCCCATTTTGTCAGCCACACTGCAGTATCCCCGTCTCTCTCCTGCTGCTTTTATAAACAGCAATGAGGGAATAATGCTGCTGTCTAGTAATCAAATAATCATTACTCTCTGTTTGGAGGGGAAAAACAGCCTTTGTATCAATGATTAATGCTGTTGCCATATACAAGGTCTGAGCTAGAGATAAACTTGGCTGAGAAATAAGCTACAACATCAGATCCAAATTCAGCCTACATGTTTTTCAGGACCTTTAGACCTAGAGATGAAAACACCTCCAGCTCTGAGGACAGTGGCTGTTGATCTTGCTTCCCTCCTGCTTTCTGGATTTTGCTGCCTCCTTTCACCAAGTCTACTGAATTCAGTGAGAAAACACTAGGAAAGCTGAGTTGATTTGCTCATCTGGCCATCTCCCTTGCTATCTGTTGAACTGTAAACTATGGCAGTTCATGGCTTCTATTGCCATCTGCAGCTCCAGGAAGGGGACACCCACCTTAAACTGCACCACTGCCCACCCTGTGTCTGCCACAGCAGCCCCAGCCCTGCCCCACTGGCGTTTGCAGTGCTGCTGGCTGGGGACCATTCCCACCGTGCCTGTCTGGACGGAAGGCGATGCACCAGTGTCCTTAACACTTATCCATTTCTGCATCACTGGAAACTGCCTGGGGAGCTGGAGTGACATCCAGAGCTGCACATGGGCAATGTGCTCTCTAACCCAGATACTCCGTGCAAAACCTGAGAGGGCTGGCTCAGGTTTGGACATCTGTCATGTCCATCTTCCCCTTGCCGCTCCATTTCCCTGCGCTGCAGGAGGACCAGGGGTACACAAAAAGGAAGGGACTTTTTGGTAAAAGCTGCAGAGCCAAAGTTTTAACTTTTTTTCTTCAAAGGAGAGGCAGGCCGGCCCAGAAACAGGTAAAGGCTGTGGAAGGTACAGCCATTTTCCTATTTCTAGCTGCCTTAATAGCAAAACCCAGCTCACAAAACCAGCCAGCAGACACCTTTCTCAATTGCAGATCCTTCCTCCTGAGGTAAATCTCTATATACTCATGGGTATGTGTCCTTCTCTCCAAGCCTCTGCCTTTTTGCATTTTGGCTCTTTACCCACTGGACTCCAGTTCTGAAGTCAATAAATTTCTTCCTATCAGAGGCCTTCAAATCAGCCCCCAGGATGGTACATTCTCAGGGGAACAAGCTGGAGATCCATTCTTTATTTTAATGGATGTAAACCCTAGCAAATTTCTAAACTTTACTGTTTTAAAACACACAGGCTGATAAGAAAGGTTCTTAATGGAGACATACCCATGTGCCTTGCTTACACAAAATCACCCATTACAATCCATTAGTGTGTTACCAGAGTGTGGACTGAAGATCTTGATCTTCTGTCACTTCTCATTCCCAGGCTGACCTGTAGGCTTCTCTAGAGATACTTATGTAAACATACATGACGGATTGCTGAGAATGTGTATTCCTTGCTTAAATCAGTCCATCCAGGAAGCAGTCCCAAGCACAGAGCAGGGAAAGGCTGGCAGGTTATGCTGTTGAAATCCTTGTGGGATTTCTTCAAGCTCAATACACTTTATGTCATGTAATTGGTATGCTGGTAGTGGATCTGTTACAAAGAAAAGGGCTTAAACATTTTCAGGCACCATTTCTGTATATGAATCTTTCCCAGCAATTATCACACGTAACCAAGGAGTTTTGCTAATGATCGAATAAAATAAACCTGTTTATTCCTTTCACTCTGTTCATTAGAGTGTTTTGGCCTCAAAATCCAATTACAGATAGTTTGACTGTGTGCTGAGTTTTGCTTCCAGCCTCTTTTGTAGGTCCATTCTCAAACCATATTTCAGCACTCTGCTGACAGTGCTGCAGTTTCTTCTGGACCACCAATTTATGGGCAGGGAAACAAATGGCTCTTGCAGACAGTGCGAGCAGAAGAGTAAGCAAATCAGAAAAGCAGATGGTAAGTGAAGCACTTAGTGTAATTCAGGTTCTTAAAGAGAATAAGTTCACTGCATTGAGCAATTCCAGTATCTTATGAGAGGCATCTATCCTGAGCAGAATGTGGGCAGTGCAGGGTAATGAAACCTGATTGAAATTCAGAGGGAAACAGCAATGCAGGCTGTTACAGCAAAAGCTGGGAATCACTGGAGACTGAGCACAGGTTAGTTTGATCACTAACAACCCAGCTGAAACAAGCAGAGTGTGTCTGGGTTCCTTCTTTCATAAATCAAAAGTCTGTATCCAAGGCTACTTTTTCCCCATTAAGTGAGGAGGAAGGTGAGAAGTGAAGATCCCCCAGGAAATCTTGCATCCACATTCTCCTGTGCAGGGACTCTCAGCTTCTTCAGGAACAGGCTTAGCTAGGGCAGGTGCAGGGATGGAATAGCAAAGCACTGGGCTGGTACAACTGAAGAGCAGAGGTCATGCTTGCTGTTTCTCCAGAGCATCTGGGTCACCTGTTTATTCCAACCTCTTTGCTGGTCCAAGCACTCCTGCAATTACCCCTGCTCCTCCTGGACAGCTCTGTGGTTAAGCAGCCAGGGAGTGAGATGGCAAAGGTGAGCTACAAAATATTCCCTGTAAACAACCCTATCCTCTCTCCTCCCGTTCTGCACTGAAGAAAGGCAGGAGAGAGACAGCAGTGAAATACAGGTATTAGTAGGAAAACAAAAGCGTTGATTGTAGAGAAAGAAGTGATGGAGAAATGCATGTAGTGGAAAATGCTAGAGGGTAGAAAAAGTGGAGGAGGATGTGAAGAATTCCCAGCCTCAGTGTATCCCAGGCATCAACACTTGCAATCAGCACATTTCTGTGTGTTACAGAATCTTCTTCAAGTCACTGGAGGTATTCCAGCATTCTGCTCATCATCATTTTCCTTCCCGAACTGGATGTGGCCGGACTCTGAAATAAGGAAGCCTGGATCATCACAGAGTGATGGGTGCCAAACAGGTAGAGGTGGGCAGGAATCTCTCCCGGGCTCTCATTTGGGATGTGCACAGTCAGGGATGGGAAATCTTTGTCTGGCAATACTGCACAAAAGCTCAACAGCAGTTCTGGCAGTCAGAATCACTGCCCTTGGTGCTGGGCTGTTCAGGACATCCCTTTTTCCTGCTTAACTTGTCTGCAGCTCAGGCCTCTCAGAGGTTATTGATTTTTTTTTTCTTCCCATTCTCTTCTTTCTCAAGCTCTCCCAAGGCAGATGATTTAAACATTGTTTTTAAAAGTTTATGGTGAGACAATTTAAGAATGTCGTTGAAGGCTCTGATCTCTTGGCAGCGATGGGAAAACTTGCTTATGGCTTCTGCAGAGAAAAAATATTGGTGTGCTAATCCCCTGAATGACTTCTTTCACCACAGCAGTTGTTACTCCACAACGACCACCCTGAATGCAAAGCCCTGCTCTTCACTGGTGTGGGCAAAACCTGGAGTCCTCTGGGGTCTGAGGTAAAGCTGTAGGATATGGAGCAATATTAAAGCTATTCTGTTATTACTTAGCCAGTTCCTGTGCAGCTACATTTCCTTGAGCATTTTAGCAGCAAATCCATCAAGTTTAGGGGATCTCAAGGGGTCCCAACGGTTTGGCTGTGTAAGCAGTGGTGGAGAAAATGCTCAAGAGCCTGGTTAGGTCCCATGGAAGCAAACCCTGTTGAGATGCATCCAGAGACTTCTCCATCCATCCTGAAGTTCTGTCTAAAATATGAGTCTGTCCACTGTGCTGGCCTTGTGCACATGTCTATTAATAAAAGTCAGGCATTCATCATATCCATACGATACATACCCATCCAGGGTCCTCCAATCCCATTGGGAATTTCATTGGTGACCCCAAGGTGTTTTATAACCCTTACAGTAGTTTATTCCAGCTAAAGTTGAGCCATACCTGGCCATGGCTCCATGCTACCCTCAGTCCTGGCCACGTGCTCTTGCAGAAGAAGAGGAGAGCACTGCTTTCAAATATCTTCAAAGCATTGAATTATTGCAGGATTTAATGTTCAGTAGATGAAATTACCCTTTCAAGTGACCTCAAATGTAATAAAGAACCAAGACTAGTCAGTGCAATGGTTTTATTGCAGAAAATTACAAAATGATGTACTGTAGCAGCATAAACTTGTAATAAATTACCTTGAGTAATGAACCATGAAAAATACCAAAGGCATGTAAACTGTGTATTTCTGAGGGAGGATGCCTGTGGTGGGTAAAATACAGACACAGATCCCATAAGAAAATTGTAGGTGTGATTTAGCTGGATTTGTTATTTCCTGCTTAGACTTGATCATGCTGAGTTGACTGCAGTGATGTCTGTGGCAAAATTCCTCTGAGCGTAAAATGTCGTTGTTATAAATTAATGGAAATGAGCTGTCAGTGTCAAAAGGTATGAGAACCATAAGGGGAGGTTTTTTTGGTTCATACTTTCTGTTTCCTCTCTGTTTTGGGGTTTTGTTCTAATTCAGTCATTTAGAACACATTTCCTTTTCTGAAGTCCTGCTATTTCTCTAGAAAACATATTAGGGCTAGCTCCACAGCTGATATAAATATGGAGAGTTCCATCACTTCAGCAGAGCTGCACTGATTTACATCACAGCCAGGAGATTCTTGGTGAGATTCATCGTATGACTGCTTTGCATTAACTGGTACAAGGGAGGATAAAATGCACAATGACTTTGACTTCTCTGTGAATCACTGCTTTCAGGCAGTGGAGCTTCTCACTTAGAGATATTCTGCATTAGGAGTACAGTAATTTCACGACTATAAGGCGCACTCTTCTGACTAAAATTTTGATCGAAACCTGGAAGTGTGCATTATAATCCGTTGGGCCTTATTTATGGACAAAATTTGGAAATTTGCCAAATCAGAAGTTCGAGCTGCGCCAACTGGAGACGGGGGCAGCAGGGAGTGCCGGGGCCCACAGCACAGGGAGGGCACCTGGGGTTGCGTTTAAAGGCTGTGCAGATCCGTGAAAAATGTTTGCAAATTGAGCACCTGACAGTAAACCTCACAATCACGTGATTCCATTACTAATTCGTTACTTTGTTGCGCGTGGATCCTCGCTGCAAAAAAAAGGTGCGCCTTATAGTCCAGTGCACCTTATAGAAATTACTGTACATTTAATCAGGGCTCTCTCTGGCCAGGTCAGACTATCCTGTGTATGAGGGGATTTAATTCCTCCTGAACAGGCCATGGTACAGCTGCCATCATGCTGCAGCTGAGGGGCTCTCCTGGGTTGATGGGAGCACACTGAACCTGACCCAACTGCACAAGAGTTGGAGTGATAATAGGCTGTGATAGAAGGGATAACATCCTATGTTACCTTAATTACAGCTCCATGCATGGAGAAAGTGGGTTCTGGTTGTGCATGAGGGCAGAGCGAGCACATCTGTGCAGCTTGGACCTTCAGGTCTGGGGTCTTGCTCCTCATCTCCAGCTGTGTCCTGCAGGCACTGAACTCAGAGTGAGCCCTCTGTAATTAAGGGAAATCCTCTGCACACACAGGAGCTGCTGAGCAGTGGGTGTCTGGTGTCTTCTTTGGAGGTCTGCAGGTCACCTGCTCTCCGTGCCACCCCTCACCACAGGGCACAGTGCTCTGAGCCTGGAGCTGTGTGAGAGCCCAGCTGCAACAAGAGGTGAAGCCCTAGTCAGACTCCAGGATGCAGGCAAGAACTGACAGAAAATGCACAGAGAGGATGCAGACGAGTTATTTGCTTTCCCATGCCATGGCTGTGTATTTTTGGTGTAAACCATGGGCAGTGTGGGAGTTTAGACATGCTGGTGAGCAAATGTAAAGTGCCCAAATGACTCCTGCTCTTACCATTACCCACTGGGAAAGTGCCAGTGAGGCTTTTTGTAGAGCTAATAGGGCTTGCAGCCACCTCCCAGCCCTTTCAGAGAATGTGCAGGAATACTCAGAGGGCTGGCTCTTGAATTAGTTAACTGAAATGAGAATAATTTTGAATGCAAACAAATTGTAATTGATACATTATTTCTATTTGTAAAAGATGAAGAAGCAGTTCTGAACTAACATATCAAATCTGAGTTATTTCACAGCTGGGTGGATTTGATCCAGCCTGTTGGTGAGATTAAGTCCAGCATCAAGTCCAGCATTTAAATTGTTATTAAATATTTGTACAGCACCTAGAAGTCATGGTTGATAATTTCTAGCATGTGAGTGCCTTGTATCTGCAGAAAATCTTCAGCTGGAAGAAAGAGATGATGGAACCAGACAAGACAGAGAAAGGATGTGCTGTTGGGGCAGATGGCAACAGAGGGAGGGAGTTATTTGCCCAGGGTGACAGAAGATGATTGGGGCAAAGCTGGGAATTGAAATCAGACCTTAAGGACAGCAAGGGTGTTGAGCAAAGCAGCTACACCTAAGCTTGACCTAAGATAAGTCTAATTTTTCAGTCAATCACTCAAGCCCTTTCCAATGGATGTGGTAAATTAACAGTTAACTAAGCTTGGGACAGTTTATGAAGGGATGTGGAAAATTCTGTGCTCATTGTGGTCTCTGAGTTAAGGTGAGTTTCTTTCTCTCAGACATTTTCTCCATCAATCATAAATTCCTGGATTAAATCTGTGGAGTGCTGGCTATGTTTCAGAGGTCTGGATGATAGTGATGGTACCTTAGGACATCCAGATATATGAACTGGAGAATCTTCTGGATCCTGAGCATGGGCTGAACTTCCATTTTCGAGATCTTTGATTTCAGTTTAGGGCTGGTTGCTGACAGTAAATCAAACTTAAATGGATATAAATTCCCATTTTCCCAATTATAAATCACTGAAATAATAAAGAAAGCTGAAACTCTCAAAGTTTTTATCTCTTTTGAGAACCAGGCAAAAGAATGTGGAATTTATTTCTAGTTTTACTTACTGTTAAACAATTACTGTGAGTGCTCAAGAACAGAGAGCAAAGTTTCAGGCTTGCTTTATCTTTGAGCTTGGTCTCACATCTCTGAGGATGAAGTATGGGAGCAGAATTGGGATATGGACCAGGCTCAACACTGCTGCCTGCTTGCCACAGAACTATGGAAAGTATTCTTGCTGAATTCTCTAATCCCCTCAGCACAGGATGAATTGCTGGCATTTATCTATCTGGCCATAACAGCCTCAGAGCTCACAAATCAAATGTTCGTGCCACTGCCTTTCGTAAACATATATTTTAAATATGCATTGATTGGGTTTGCACTGTTATTATTCATCAAAATATTCTCATCTCTTAACACTTAATAACAATAATAAAGATTAATGCCAAGCTCCAGTATGGATAAAGGCTGCATGACTATGTATTTATTTGGCAAGTTTAATTAAGGTTGTTTGTTACAATAAAAATTAATGTTATTGTCTTTCAAGTGCAGCGCAGCCAATATGAAATAACTGGATTTCACAGTGCAGCTCTGTGAAATGGCACTGGGATGGAATCAGTCAAAGGAGATGATACTCTGGATGTGTTAGTGCTCATGTCTTTTTGAACTGGTGAATGGTAAGAAAACAAAATCCCTGCAGGTTTTTTTTGGTGGGGAACACGGGTGGTCTGAACCACTTTATTTCACTTGTCACTGTGTGAGTGCCACTATGGGTGACCTCTGACAAACCATTTACCCTTCTCAGACCTTGTTTTCCCTTCAGGAACTTTTTGGATTGGAACCAAAAGTAAAGGAGGGCTTTTAAACCATAAATGAAATGGGTGAAATTGTTGATGGCTGTATTGTGAATAGTCCTTGATGTTGTTTGAAGCAGCAACCTGGTCTTATGATGGACTGCAAAGTGCCAGTGGTGAGTCAGTGCCCTTCTCTTTCCCCTGGGGGCAGAGAGGGATGTCAGCCAGCCAGCTCCTGTGTGAGGGATGGACACAGAGGTGTTTGCAACGACCAAAAAAATCCCCTACAAATCCAGCCAAAAGCACCTGGCAGGCTTGACCGATGTGTTCAAGGAGAAGGAGAATGCGTCCCCCTCTGGGAGTTATTTCCCGTCTAAAGCTCCTTAGATTCCCAGTGCTGGTCCCAGGCACTGGGTCATCAATGATTCCCCAAAACACTGGTACAACCTGGAACGGCCACTGTCCTTGTCTGTGGTCTCCAAGCCCTGGCACCCTGACCCCCATGTCCATCAGCAGGATTCCAGCCAGGGCCACCCAGTGAGCTGTGTCACAGTGTCACAGGATCTCCCAGCTCTTCATCCCCCTCGGGATTTTAAAGGTGATGGCCTCTGCTCCTGAAGCTCCATATCTAAAAATGAATAAAGCCTTTCACATTTTCAATATGTCCCTGGAACTGAAGTGTCTGGCCTGCACCATTTCAAGAAGCAGATGGCACACCCTGTTACTGCAAATAGGTTTCAAAGTAAGATGTATTTGAGTGGCTTTATTTGAATCAATAACTCAAATATACTTTGGATTTGCCAACTTGATAGGCTCACTTGAAATCGGTGAGAATATTAGTTTGCAAAGAAACAAGGACGGTCACAATAAAGGACAGCACACACTTTTCTCTTCCTTTCTTTTTCTTTTTGTTGTTTTTTGGTTGGTTGGCTGGTTGGTTTTGGGTTTTTTTAGGTGCTGTGAAATGCAGTGTCTGTGTCTCCCACTCCAGCTCACAGCTCCTTCCCAGCCTTTTCAGACCTTGAATGAAAAACTTGTAGCTGCCTCAACAGAGTAAGGAGTTAGGTTTGGAAATACTCGTTGGGCTGAACTGTTTTCTAAACGCGATGTTCCCCCTGGCAAAAAATAGTCTGCAATCGGGATAAAATCAGCAGGTCTGGCTTTATCCAGCAGAGGGCAAAGCCACCCGCAGGCTGGCAGGGACCCTTCCCGCTTCCCACCGCTGCTTCCCCAGAACAAAACTGCGGAATAACTCCGCTTAGAACAGACCTGCAGGGTCATCAGGTCCCACATTAATGACACAGCCCCAGAGCACAGGGATGG